>CM052323.1:13938669-13987742 GCA_028455615.1 Lasioglossum zephyrum | reverse complement strand
AATTACACAAGTAAATATCATCGGAATTATATCATATTTGGTATGATTTTAATCAGAAAAATGCCACAAATATGGAACTTGAAGTTCCATAAAAAAAATAATGAAAAATAAGGAAGGTGGAAATTCTGATTAGGCGGTCTCACCGAGACACCCGAGCCGCATGATATCATATTTCTCGGCGACCGAGGCCTCTCGAGCTTCTTGGCCCCTCAAGGGGGTATACCCCGCAGTAGTGGGGATAGATCAGGGACTTTTATGGCTCAGACTTTTGTGACATTTATGCATTAAAATACTGTATTTGCAGAAAACTATTGCTAATACTGTATTGAATTTTCTCTCTTGGATTTTCGTATATCAGCATAGGCGATTGCTTAACGGTGTTTCTAACCAAACACTAAATTAATAATACAGTTGTGTAAAATATACAAAATATATAGAAAAGCATTTTCGTATGCTATTCGTATGATTTTTCCATTACTAGTTCAAATTCCGGATGACATCTGCAATGCAAAAGTTATGCGATCAGAATGAGTTGTGGTTAGGTTGTGGAGAGGGTGGAGAGGAATAGCATAGGAAATTAAAAGGATCATAACGTGTTTAGAAAAAAAAGTAAACAGACGCTGCGCCTGAGCAGCCTTACGTTGCCACAGAGCGTGCTAGAATACGGAAAATTCAGTAGAGTATTAGCGATAGTATTTGCTAATATCTTGAAAACTAAAATCGAGCGGCGGTAACATGTTTAGGAAAAAGTTGTTCAGAATGATGACCTTGACAACATATGTCAAGGTCATCAAAATCGGTGAGGAAGCCTCTAATGTAAATAATTACCGATTCTACATGTAAATATAAATCTGAAGAAAGAAATAATATTATTTCGTTGGATGCATCGTTTTAAAAAAAAATCGTTTTAAAAAGATCCGTCGGATCCGTGCGCTTTATTAATTAGTATATGCAGGAAGTAGAATTGGTTGGTCGTCATCAGACGCATATTCGCTGCATTTTCAAACTCGATTTTCCCGAAAACGAAGCTTCGGATAAAAAACTGTTATTCTACATTTTTTCCCTTATTGTTCCATAACGAACCACCTCGTATCCTTTTGTACACGTTATTCGACCGCACCCTGTATATTTAATTGGTTTGCCAATGCGCTGCGATATAGTTTTCTCGGTTGAGGTTTCTTTCACGACAGAATCGTCTTTGAAAGTCTGCCGAGAGTGCGTGACGGCGACAAAGGTAGCTTCGCTAATTACTCGCGCACTCCGCGATCTTTAAAGCCGTGTTTCTTTGAAAGCGAAGACTCCGGCCGAGCAGATTTCACTGCACATTTTCGGCTTATTTTGCCGCGAACACTGCCAGACACGAAACTCAAAGGCTGCAAAGAGCGCATTCTGTCCTTGAAAGGTGCGGGGAAGTCGCGAGCCTATACGGGGGTAGTAGACCAAAACTCCAACCCGAAACTGTTTTGTCCCACTATCTACGAAGCAATCCACCTGCGAACGCCATAATAGCGGTTTAATCGCCGACGTATTTATGCGCAATCTTTTCGTAAGCGTGTAAATACATGAGAACAAGGCTTTAATGAGATTCAGCACTACATGTTCTTATGAAAACGTTCAAATTCTTCTCAGAGCATATACGGTTATGGCATTTTTGTTCTTTGTCGATTATTGCTTGAGATTTTGAACTTACACGAACGTCCTCAGTGTATTTGCAATTATTGCTTTTCTTTTACAAATATTAGATTGGTAAAAACCATTTAATAAAATGCAAACTGGAAAGTGAAAACTGAGAATTAATAACTTTCTGAGTTTCTTTGTATTTCATTCAACCTAACCCACTACATTCAATAAATATACGAAAAAAGTTATATTTATATCAGGGCGAATAGTTGCGTTATCTACAAACTATCCGCCAAATAAATATGAAAAAACACTATAAACTATTCCAGTTTAAACAGCGCATGATTTTGCTACATAGCCAATATTGTCTTTAGAAATGATTGAATTATATTAGTCCATATAATCTGTTGGTCTACAAATAAAATGAATAATGAACGATCGATTAAAAAATCTTTTTAATGAACGTTACAAGTAGAGAGCAGATTTTTTGCATTTATAAAAAAAGAGGAATAAAATCAAATTCTATTTTTAATGGGAATAGCCTTTGTAGATCCAAAACAAATACAAAACGTACTGAATTCTTTCGAATATGATATTCTGGCATTTATATGTATATTTATAAAAGAAATTAGTAGATCAAGTGATAAACAGTACAAACATTTGATGAGTTTAAAAATTCTGTTGCATTGCTTTCAAGTTTACAAAATCGTTAACACTTTGTCGATCGAAAGTCAACTAACAAACAAGCTATTAATAGTGTTCTTTTCTTTTATATTTCGAATTGACGTTTGAAATCTGATTCTTCGGATTCATCTACTCCAGAAGATATAGATTTTTGTATTGTCTCTATGAAGAATATGCCAAAGAAGTTGAGTTGCACGAATTCTATCGAATGCAACTGCTGCAAGAGAGCTGTGCACTTGAAATGCGGTAATATGTCTGTAAGTGTTCTCACATGCAAACATGCTGAAAATGAGTCAAACGATTAAGCCTGTTATTATTCAGTGAACAATGTGTTTTTTCAAATCAAAATCTAAGAAATAAATACTCAATAAACATTGACTGTAAGACGTTTTGAGTTTTTGGTGTGTCCCAACTTATACGGCAAATTTCTTTGCTGAAAACACTGTCTTGAGAAAAGTGGCTATAACTTTTTATCCGCTAACCCTATCATTGTACTATCATGAGCAAAAATGTAGCTGATAACTATACCTTTCCAAAGGTGTAAATTTTTATGCGTAATTCTCGTCCCATGAAAATTTAAAGCTAAAAACAAACCGTGTACCAACCTGTACGCCAGTACCTTACACTTTAAAAAATGATGGAATAATCGCCTGTAGATATTGTGTTAAGAGAAAATTCGCGTGACGTACGTCGCGCAGACATTATTTATGTGGCCGACGCAGAAGCGAACGTGTTAACTAACCGTTCAAAGCGTGTTCTCCGCATGAATTTTTTATTTAGACGTTTGGCCTGCCGCCCCCGTCTTAGAACGATCGTTTGCTCTTGCTTTTCATCGTTCGCTGGGAAGCTAAGTGCGAGGAGTACGGCAGTCGGCGAGACGCGAGAGTTGTTTTACATTTTAAGTAGTGATATCGAGTTTGCATGCAAATGCATGATTATGGGTGGAAACTGAGGGGAAGCGAGGTTTCCCCGACTAGCAGTACAGAAAGCGGAACGATGGATAGGAAGAAAATCTACGCGAAGGCCGAGGGTTGGCAAAGAGAGAGAGAGAGAGAGAGAGAGAGAGAGAGTGAGAGAGAGTGAGGGAATGCCGAATGGGGTACGCAATGGCGGAGACGAAAGGAAACGAGATAATGTATGCTACTGGGACACGCTCTTTCTCGCCCAACCCACCTTTCGAATCTTAACGTACCTCGGAGATTATCTTCGCCCGCTTCACTTTCAACGGGAATAACTTCCGCGCTGACGGATTTATGGCGAACGCCGCGAACAAACCGATTAGACTACGCCGCCGTTTTGCTCGCGAGCTACGCCTCGCCGTATCGATTATAAATAGTCTAGGGGAGATCGCTGAGCATCTTGAAAACCGTTTCCCGTTCGCTTTGCTGTCCGTCCTTTGGTTTCTGCGTACTTGATTAGCGGGGGGAGTTTATATTCTTTGCAAACGTCAAGGAAAATCAGAGATTTCTGGCTCTCCCTCGTTACGCTATTTATCTTTAGACTGTCGGCGAGATGCTCTATGAAACTTACTAATATGAGATACTAATTCAATAGAAAATGGAATCAGGAGTATAAAAAACCCCTATGAATACTAGTTTTCATAAAGGAATTTGAAAATTTTCACTTCCATTCCTTGCCGGCCGGACGTCGATCGGAGGCAGTTAAAATCCGGAGTACTCCATGCGATACAATAAGTCGATTTATGTACAGATATTCCAGAGAAACATATTATGTTTTCAGTGGAAGGGTAGTCTTGGTGTTACGGTACCGAAAAGTGAATTCAATCCGAATTTCATTCGGTAATTCGTTTGTGAACAGCAAGTTACATTTACGTCGATGACAAGGCGAGTTTTGTTACATAACGACTTCAAAAGACTCTCAAGTTATTTGTTTACGAATAAATGTTTCAAAAGGTGTTTTAACTGGGAATAATTAAGCCATTCGCAAGAGACAACTAAGAACGGTAAAATGGCAAGCAGTGCCATAAGTGCGGAAAGATCGACGCTCTAATAACAATCTGTTCGCCGTACAATTGCCACGACTGTTTAACTTTGAAAGGTGTGTCCACGTGACCGCGGTGGTCTCGTTGGTTAATCTGCTTTCCCAGTGCTTTCTCGCGGTGAAAGGATTCGACAGCGCGTACTTGAAGGGGCGCGGCTGATCCGGAGTAATTAGCACCACGCTACAAAGTACAAAAGACCGTATTGTCTGGTTGTCATGCAGGCAGGCGGCACGCTGCTGCCCGGTATTTTCTGTACGACAAATCCCATTGCCCTCAAAGGGTTCTGACCGGCAGATCGGTCGATCCTTCATCGTATTTCGTGTTTCTTCGCCGGCACAGTGCTGGTGGGCTGAACCGCGCGCGATAGAAAACAATCTTGAAGAGACGCCAGGCAATCCGCATCTCTTCAAGATTGTTCCGGGTTCGTTCGATCCCGTTCGCGAGAGTAGGCTTCTCGTCTTCTCTCCCCCCCTCTCTCTGCTACGTTTCTTGCCAGCTGACTTTCCCCTTCCCCTTTTGTCCTGTTTCGCAATCCTCTTTCTTCACGTCTCTTTCGCTCGTCCAGAATCAAAGCAGCGTGGCAACGGCGAGGTAAAGAGTTAGGGGAGTCGGGCTACAAAGAAAGGGCAACAGAGGGACGAGTGACACAGAGGGAAAAGAGAAAGGGAGAAAAGTGCGTTGTCGTAGCGATGATCAAAAGCAGTTTGCTCGCGGACTTGCCTCAAGTATCTCCCTGCCCCGCGCCATCCCGCGTCGCACCGGTTGGCGCGCGAGGGGATGAAAGTTCGTTCGGCTTCCTTCCTTCTTCTCTCATGCTTCGGCTCTTTCTTCGTGCGACGAGCGGCGTTTCTTTATCTTCGCCCGGCGGACTCTTATCTCTCCTAGCTACCGCGCTCCGTATCTCTCTGACGTTGCCGCGTCTCTCTTTATTGATTTTCCCTCGCGGTAAATTTCAACTTCGCGCGTCAAGTCGAAACGCCTTCGTTTCGCCTTTCCTTCTCGCTCTCTCTCTCTCTCTCTCTCTCTCTATTTCTTTCTCTTTCTCCTCCAAAACCCGTTAAAAGGGAATTCTACACTCGGGAGGGAAACGCTTCAGGAACCCCGCTGCCAGGAAGGACTTATTTCGCGAGGATCGTGTCTTCTCTTGATCGAGTTTGCTCGAAAGAGTGGGCAAACTGGATTAACGCGTCGACTGCTGCTCCGTGTTCGTTCCCGGCTCTAGTTAGCTACTTTAACCCCGAAGCGGCGCTGGCCCTTGATTTATGGAAATTTCTGCTGGGATTAAAAGTTCCTCGAAACGTAATACATTAATGTTTAATATTTTAATTCGTTTAGGTTTGTATTTGGGAAACGTTGTTGTCTTTCGAGATGTTATCTCAATTACAATTCGAGCAGTGATATCGCTAATCAAATTAACAGTGGGATACATCTTAGTTAGTGATGGTAATCGGATTATTAAAACCACAGTATAAAAAATATATTTATTACCTACGGTGATGGAGTGTACGCAAATACTTTTTTTATTAACATGATTCATTATCATTCAGTGGGTTCATTCAATAAAAATTGATATTTATTCACTGGTCATTTGGCCTGTTTTCCGTTTAATCCTATGCTAGATTTTAAAAACTGTAAGAATTCTGTTCCAGGATGTAAAATCTTAACAATGACAATGACAATATTCAACTTGTTAGTAATGCAAGATTTATCTTTAATTACACATTTGCTTGCAATATAATAGGTTGTTCCAGAAGTGCGATGCGTTTTCGATTAATGTATTATGCAAATTCAAAGTAATTTTTGAAGAGAGCAAATTGCGTGATTACATAAGAGAAAGCCGTTGATAATAGTGCAACACTCACGGACAGATTATCGGGTTGGTAGTATGTGGACGTGTTATTTGATTGAACATCTATTATCAATCGAATATCTAGTGGGGTTTACTGAGCAACGAAGAGTTAATAATAAAAGGATGCAATTTTATTTCCAAATCGAACAAACGAATAATGAATTCAGTTCACTCGCGATCCTGACTTGTTATTTTACGGGTTAAATGAACGACTCAACCAGCTCGTATCCAGGTGAAAACGGGGTTTTGTGCGACCGACGCCGCTTCACGGACCAATGGTTCACTTTCTCCGTCGTTTGTTGAATTTGTTAATTTTCGCTCGCCGATTTATTTCTCTGTTCCATCCCCATTTCCATCCCCGTTCCATTCCCGTTGCACCCCCGTTCGGCTCGATTGCGCGGAATCGACGAGGCGTAAACGGCCGCGGGAATACTCCTCCGATTCGCGACGCGTTCGGAAGGATCGCCGGGACCAGACACGATTCCCTTTCCCGCGAAAAGGGTGAACTCGAGGGGAATTCCAATCGGCGGATGCATCGGCTTTAAAGCACTCCTACACGAGTTTTCCGCGACGCGGTTCCCAGAGTACGTTTCTCGCCTCCATCCAGCTTCGTTCCTCTCCGCGGGTCCGTAAAAGTTCTCGCTGAAATTTTCCGCGTTCCCTCGCGTAAATCGTTCCCCCGGCTACACGCAATATCGACGAGCGCATTTAGACGCAGCACGCTTTAGTTTAAAGGAAAACTTTTGCCCGTCGTACGATTCTACGCTGCAGTGTTCCCGATTACTTGGAAACTTACCAATCTACGGATTAAACCCTCATACGGTTTTATTCTGATCCGGGCAATAAAAAATAGGGCATCTCTTAATTTGTTGATTTTTTATTTAGTAGATACCTAGAACAATTAGTGAAACTAAAATTGCTCGTTGCTTCGCACGAATTTATCCAGGAAAATGTATACTTTCAAAACATAATGACATAAAGTTATAGGACATCTGTTTAATAAATGGAATTCGCAAAAAGATTTTATCAGTTTTGTTTAATACTGCGGGAATATTTTGTAGCGTCTGCTTTATTCTTTTGTTGCCACTCCTCGAAAATGGTAAAATAAAAGATACTTTCAATTTGAAGAAACTGGCACGTTCGTACTGTTTTTATATAACTCAATCCACTTTAGAATTACTTAATTGTGGAAAAAGCTAGTTCCGACGAGTTTACCCGACACCGCTAAATTCGACGTGGAAGTTAACTCCAATTTTCCGATTCGAGTCGGTCGAAATCTTGTCCTTTCTCAGTTTCTAATTAAATAACAACATAACTCACCGTCTTATGTTCGAACAATTAAATAACGTTTAAGATTCAGCGACGGCTGCCGTTCCTTTCCCATTATTTCGCTGTTGCCGGCAGGCCTCGGCCCTTTCCCTCGAATTCTTGCGCCTTTCACTTTCAATTTTCGTCGTTCTCTTCTTTCGACCGTCCATATTTCTCTCTTCCCACCAAGCGAAACTTCTCCGTCCTGTTGTTTTTACGGGTTTTAATAAGACTCTTTCGTTTCCCTATCAATAATGTCCCGAACGCCCTTTTTTCTCCGTTCAACTTTCTCAGTACCACCCTTGCAAAATAAGTTACTGCCTGGTGTTATTTCAGCGTTTGGTTCAACGCGGATGGAACTTTCTCTTTGGCCGTTCATGATTTCTTCTTCGAGGAATGAAAGAAAGTATGAAAGACTGATTGGACGTTCTGAAACTTCTCGTTGAACGTTAAGTTGGAACGAAGTTATTGTCAATTAATTTCAGACGGGGTGGAAGGCATAAATGAGCCTCAATAACAACAATTACCCTTTGTTTCATACTTATCTTCCAATAAAAGGATGCGCAACTTTTATACAGAATTAGACGTACCTACCATAATAACCTTTTGCAGTTGGAGCTATTTTAACTTGAAAATTAAACATTTCTTCCGACCTTGAATAACTCCATTGTATGATTTTTTTCATTTTATGGACATGAAATTGATACACTTTATACAATATTTAAATGCGTAGTAATTGATTAAATATCAACATATTTAATAATAAAACAATATTTTGAATAATGGTCCAGCAATTTTTATAGATTTGGTTACCGTATAATTTCGATATAAAACCAGCAATTTTAAGTTTCTGTGTCAATTGTAAGTTTCTTCACAATAGTGTGTGCTATTAGGTAGAAGATTTATGAATTTTTTGGTAAGTCTTTGTTAAGTAGAATAACAAAAATAGAGCATAATTCATTAAATCGTGATGACAGTATAACTACCTTTATGATAGGAGGGTTGAATCGACTGGTATGAAGAAATTGCAAAATTGCTATCAATTACATTGATCGAACCAGTGCGTCAAGAACATCAACTTTGTTCAAACATACGATCGACAAAAAGAAAAGTTGGTAACTACCCTGTTTGATTCTCGAAAAATTGTCTATATTTAAACAATAACGATTTTGTAGAAGAACAGTACAATTATAAAATTCTTCTAAAAATCACCAATACATTTTTGTTTCCTAGACCAACAATTTTGTCACCCAGCGCGCTGCCATTCAGACTAACAAAGTGAAAGGGTTAATTGTGTACTCACACCGAGAGATGGAAGTTGAATTATGAGTCGGTCGTTGCGTCGCGCATCGGAGAGAACGCATGTGCCACGATTACATCGTTACGTTGGGTCGTCGGAACAAACAGTGGTTGTTTCGCGATTGATTTCCCTCGCTTTTCGCGGCCGTGGCCACGTGTCGCCATGAATCGATCCTCGCTTTTGTAAAATCCCTGGTTCGCGCGTGTACTCGCTGAACCGACGTGGCGGATGACTCGGCGAACAATCACGATGCCCGATTTGTGGCACGGCCGCAACAATTAATTTGTTTACTATTTACTATGGACGACGGTGACCGATGGCCGTCGAGGGCCGTCGCCAGCCCCAGACCCGCGATAAACGTTCCCGGACGTAGTTACAACGCGTAACAAACTTCCGGTCCCGTCGCAACTCGGCGATCGCTACTTTATACACACGGTGATAGATTGAAACTGATTAATTCGGTTACGTTACAAGTTCACAGGTTTGACCAATGACGGGTGAAACGAATGTAATCGAGACTGGCGGTCGGTTGACGTTTACGCGTTAACAGCTGTCGCCTGCATCCGCCATGAGAAATCGTCCGATACCGTCCACCAGCTTTTTCGATGCACCGTGCATCGCGCAACCGAGTTTGTTGCATGTCCGACCATACCGATGTTTTGCTACTTAAGAATGTTCTGGAGATATAAAAACGCAACAAAATTTTTAAAAATTTGACAAAATATAATTCTTACTAAATTAATGCAATTACCAATATATATATATATATATATATATATATATATATATATATATTGTACGTTTTTATGTTGTTTTGTATTGTACGTTTTTTATACGTTACATACCGTACGTTGTACGTTACATACCGTAAAGCTGTGAAATTCCAGCACGAAAGTTGATTTTCGTTAATTGTCAACGCACAGTGAGCTGGTGTTTTTTTCACGAACGCGTGCTCAGGACTAACAGTTGCGAATTTTCACGTTTTTCTAGGGAAATCGCACACCATGCTGGGAAGCCCGGAGGCGGGACACACACTGGGAGCGATACCGTGCGCGATCGCTTGGCTCTTCCGAGGGATCTCCGAGCAAAGGCAAAGGACAGGTGCCAGATTTAGCGTCAGGGTCAGTTGCGTGGAATTAACGGCCGGCCAACAGCAACTCAGGGACCTCCTCGCGGCTCACGCCAACGGTGAGTAAATACGTTCGCTACTGATAGATATTCTATGTCTAGTCTCGCTGAGAAAAAGCGACGAGGAAAGTCAGCGATGAAAGCTCTGATCCTCCGCTGTATGATCCCCGTGCTCTTTTTCGATTATCCTTCTTTGCTGGCACGGTTGTTTGGATCGCAGTTATTTGGGTGTTAAACTTTTTCGTTAGCCTCTTCTCCCGTCCTCCCAGCCTTGTTTCGCTAATTTAACTTGTACGATCAGCTCTTTAATATACAATCTTGTTTTATAGAGAACATGGATTTATTGGACCTATCTAGAAATAATATACAGGGTGTTCCAGATTTAAAGTGCCAAACTTTGTCAGTATATTCTATAGGTCTATATCGGAGAAAAATGTTCTGTAAATATTGGTTGTTTTTAACACTTCATTAAAACTATGGAATCTCACGTCACCTCGCCTTTATGTATAGAGAACTTTAAACGAACAAGATTACAAAATTAGGGAATCATTCACTGAGATAAAACAAATACAAATGCGCTTAATACGAAATTATTAAATTCCGTTACTGTCATTGATGAACCTCATAAAAAATCCTTAGCTCACGAACTTTAAAAAATGACGCAATCGCGGATGCACACGAAGAACGTCACAACTCAAAATTAAAATACTCGCGAGAGTATTGATAAATATATTTTTACGTTAGTACATATTTACAAAACTAACTCCATAGATAACCCTATTCGGTTTTGTTTTTTAACTTCCCGATTTTTTTCTACTTGTAGTCACAGCTAGTTAATACTAAACTTACCGAACCTTAAAAGTAACTGGTCTTACATAAAAATGACAAGATTGATTTTATTTAGACTTTGTGCAGCTCCTATTGTAATATGTGCTCCACTAAAGATATCTATACAATCACTTCTTATGAAAAAATTGTTGTATCAATAACCGTAAAATAGAAAATCTGTAACCGGTCATTATGACCGGTTAGGGTGGGTTTAGTGTTAAACTATCAAGAGCCTTCGAAGCGCTTTTCTGTAAAATTTTGTATTTGTATATTTATGAATTTTTTTGTGCATGAACGAAATAACCACCGGTGGAGGTGTTAACGTGTTAAATAAATGACCTCGAATTATACTATATTTTTGCACCACCCAGTGCCGGATTAAGACCGCGTGGGGCCCGTAGCAAATGTTACCAGGGGGCTCTAGGTTTTGCACGATAATATGATAAAACACGATGAATGACCTTTTTTAGCGAAAATATCTGCGAACGGTATCCACCAAATATTAGGTCAATTTTCTGCTGCAAGCGCGGGGCACGCAGCATTTGCTGCTACAGCTACGGGGCTTAATCCGACATTGGCGTCACCTACCGTGTATCTCGAAGAATATGTAAACCTCAAGGAAATAGTGACTGCCGCAAGATGTATGACGGGAGAACATAGCGTTGTCATGCTGTCGAACAATGTGGCATGCCGCCGCGGTAGCTCCGGTTACAAATTGCGTAAAATATTTGTAGCGTAATCTCTGCGGCGTCGAAGTTTTCTCGTTGGAACGGCCGATCGCGATAGCATTGTGTTCCCGCACGTCGAAGAAACTTCAGTCGTAAGAAACACTTGTCTCGAGCGTCATCCCCCGGCCCGGGTTTGAAGAGTCCCGATTCTCTCTCTCTCTCTCTCTCTCTGATCTCCCTCCTTCTCCCCGTCGCGCCGCGCTGATCCCACCATCGACGATTCTTACTTAGATCCGAGTACGTACGCGAGGAAACGGCGTCTTAGATATATTTGCGGAAGGGTTGGAACTTTCTCCGCGCCGCGGCAGGGTTGAATGTACGCCGCAATTAATTTGATGCCCCGAACAATGCGGGCGAGGACAATCGTTTCGGATTAATTGATGCCGGCCGGGCCGAGGGAGAACGGCGAACGGAATTGTGTCGTCCTATGGTGGAATCCTCGATAAACTGACCCTGGAAATTCGGTCTAATTTTCCGGGCGTCCTGTAGCTTGTTCCTTGACTAGTTCGCCGGCTATTTACATTCATACTCGAGGATCGACGACAGATTAGATTGGTTCTTGCCGGCGAACCTGAGCGAATTAGTTCCACGTCCTAAGTACTAGTATTGTTTTTAGACTGTTCTTGACATTCGCAGAGGAAGTTCTCTTGTTCGAAGAATTCGTTTCGTTTTCGATTAATCGCACAAAGCAAATTCAAACTAGCTTCCTAAGAATTAAGAATTATCTGTAAGGTTATTATTTTTTGCAATTGTTCTTTCACACAAACTGGCCTGAACTACACATACAGGGTGTTAAAAAAAATTATCCGAGTCTCCATAAGGCTTATAGTACTCATCAAGCGGAGTAAAAATGTACAATATACCCCTGAATCAATTCTTTCGACCGTCGTTAATAACCTTTTAACAGTTGATGCGACATTAAATAAATAAATAAAAAAAAATTCTTTCGAAGTAAAATCGATTTTTATCATTAGACAACGGAGCATTGGCAAAATATAAATTTGCTACCTGAGTTGCAACAAACTGAGGTGATGTAAAGATTTATTTTCTTTGGTAATATGTTTAATAGTTTGAAAATAATCTGTATGCAAAATAAAAATTGTCTTTGTGAATTGTACAACATAGGAGCCTAATAGATATGTAATTTTTTCCCTAATCATAAAATTAGCTGATACGAGTACATTGATATTTTTAAATTGTTTTAATCTGTCCACTGCTTTAAATTGTAAATATTCATTTCTGCCATAAATTCATAAAATCCGCGGTCTAATAATATAACAGCATTTTTAAATTCTTTTAATGATTTTAATGTTTTAAATCACACCTACTCATTTTTGTTATAAATCCATAAAATCCGTTGTCCATTTATCATTTACGAACATTAGACGTCTTCGTAGAACGTAAACAAAAACTTTCATTCAAAAGCACGTTAGCTTAAAGTTATCAGCACAAACTTCTTACTAACATCAACAGACTTGATAGAGGCAAACGATCCCTTCCTTCTCATAACAAATGTTCGATATGTTTTCCCTCCATTGCAATGCAGAGGTCATATCTACGTACCATAGATCGTGTTTTCACTTACAACATCCAATGTCTGTAATTCGTAAAAATTAATTTATCGTTGACAGAATTTATTGCGGGAAGATTTGTTGATAGGACATATTTTGCTCCCCTTGGTGAGTATCGCAAGTCCTTCAAGTCAGCTCTTGAATCCTTTTCTTAAACGTCCTGTAAATAGGTCGGCAAAAGCCTTTATATTTTCAAGAATATTGCATCAAGATTAAAAACAGGAGTGAATTACCGGAAAGACGACACGTTTCGTTCCAGTCGTCAGTTTCACAGGGAACCGTCGAAAACTTTAAATAATTACCAGGTCTGGATTATCGAGTTCCCTAACAGAAAAGGTAAAGTTCGTCGGTGCGTGGGCGAGGGAACGCGTAGAATCCAGAGCTTTGGGTTCCTGAAGAGGAACGGGACACACAGAAGTAAAGTCGAAATAGGAGCGAGGGAAGCGGACGGTTACTCGGGCAAAGCAGACCCCGAGATACGAGTTAATTATTTAATAAGCTGGAAAGTTAATTGCGTCGCTTCTTAATTAGTTGGCGTTCACCGAAATTGTAGTGCCCCGATGTTGATATTTTTTAGCAGATCCATTTAACCTCTTAACGGCGGAATTGAGTTTTAAAAATCCCCCACAGAGCGTCGAATTAAAATCAAGCATAACGACTATACACGTCGAACGCAGGACTCATGGTATTATTATGAATTTTACGAAAAATGATTAAGGATTACATTTTTATTTGATAAGAAAATTAACAATTAAAGATTTAAATTGACATGTATACACTTCTAACGCAGTTAACTGCTTAAAGAGTCCTTATCCAAAACAGGCAATTACGTTTCTCGAGTATTTTCGTTATTCTTACTAATAGGAAAAGCTATTTTTTTCCATGAGTGTTGATTAAAATGTCATAGTTATTTAAAGTCTTTTTTTAAGATTTATTTAAAAACAATGTAAAAAATCTGAAACCTCGTATGTTTTATGATATTATATTGGTGTATGCACAATTAAAAATCGACATTAATTCGTGTTACAATACATTTGGGTTAGACATAATGGAAATACAATTCAGGTACCATCGATTCGGATTGTCGAGATATACCGTGAACGAAACGAGCAATTATGACCCAAATCAGGCCTTGTTTGATATCATTTTAACCCATTTGTATCGTAAGCGTATTTCCCTAGCCATTATCATCAAAACACAAAATGCGCACTACTTTTTTCTGCATAAGCTAAGCGCGCAAATTCACAGCACTCACGCACGCTGTTAGTGGAAAATGATGATTGCAAACGTCACTTTTTCCAATGATACAAATGGGTCAATCAGCAAGATGTCACGAATATGTGATTTCGTGACAGGACCTACAGTTTAGTTTAAAGGTGGGTTCCAAACCACCTTGGGCAACACAGTATTAGATGGCACATGGAATATTTCCAGAGGATTGAATTATTCTCACCGATGTGTCGATTCTTTTCTACGTTTTACGGTAGTGGGACGAGATCAAGGGGGCATTGTCTCTGCAGTAAAGTTTTCACATGTGTAGAGACGCTACTGTATTTTTAAATAACAATTTTCTAACCTGCCAGACCGGAACCTCCCCTTAAATTCGAAAGGGTTCGCGAATGGACGTGTCTGAGGGACGGTGCTTCGGTTGAGCGGGCCGACTCGGCGACGCGCATAAATCAAAAGCATCGTTAAAGGTATGCAAAATATGGAGAAAAAAAAATTGGAATCGGTTTATAGGCTAGGCTGGCTGGCTGGCTGGCTTGGTGGCTGGCTGGCTGGCTGGCTGGCGGGCGTTCTCGGCAAAGAGTCCCGTCTGGTTCGATGCCGTGGCTTTAGTGCGCGCCGCGTTCCATCGCGGCACGCGACCTCTCCGTTAATGTCAGCCTGAAAATTTACAACGATTCTAAACCCTTTGAGATTATGACCCTTTCGCATTTATCGTTCCCACGGTACGATCGCGATAACTTCGGTTACATTGTACCACCGTGAATCGTTTCCTAATGCATAGGCCACGGCGCACCGTAACTTTTTAATTTGAAAGTTCGAGCTTAACAGTCCTCCGGTCTAACTCCCTGATAATTCCAACGGCCGTCTAAGTGCCCAATAACAGACTCGATCGCCTCTAAAAAACGTATAAACCGTTCCCTGTGGCAGATACACAGCCGCGATAGCCTCGGTCGGTTCCCGGAATAACCTCTGTGTGTGTGTGTGTGTGTGTGTGTGTGTGTATGGTTCATAAAATAATTATTCCCCGGGACAACGGTATGGAAATATTTTCTGGCATCGACGGCCAGAGGAGGAAAAGGTTCAACGATCTAGCCGGACGATCTCTCTTGGACACCGAGTGGACGTAGAACCCGAGTTCATTTTCCAGAGACCGTCCCTCGTGGTGCCTCGCCTCCCCCCTCCCCTCTCGCCCCTCTCGATCACTGCTCCTCCAGAGTTCACATAAGTGTACCATCACAGACGATCTGCCCTTCGGTTTCTTATTAGCTCGGCCAGCTTTCCGCAGCTCCTCGGGAAACAACGGGAAAACCTCGCCGAAGCCAAGGGAGACTCCGAACAGTAAAAAGACGGAACAAGAGAAATAATCTTACCCCTCAATTTTACGGACCACCGAGTGGACGAGCTGGCTCGTGAAGACGCAATCAAATGGCGGCCAGGACGATTCGCCTCGTGCCGCGCGCGCGCTTCCTGAATATTACCCGCGGAATCCTTCATGGACGCGAATCGCTCGAACAACTGGAAACTCCGCAACGAAAACCTGGAGAGGGAACGATCTCATTTTTCCAGGCTTTCGACCGAGGCTGCTTCCGAGGCTATTACCAGCCGTTCTTGCCGATCCGAAGGAGACGGGCCACGTCTCGACGGGCACGTGCATAAAGCAAATGAAATGTACGATTTTCGAACGAGTCTCTCCCTTCACCGATGATGACTTTTGGTTTACCCGTTGTTCGTTTCTTTTGCAGTGCGCACGCAATGTGCAAAAAATCAACTTTTTATTTTATCAACTGTAATATACCGTATGAAAAGAAATCGGGAAGAAAAACGTACTTTTGTTTCGGACTTTCGGAGATTCTCAATTTTTTTAAACATATTTGTCTAATCTGAAAAATCTGAGAAAAATACACATTAATCATCATAATAATCCACAACTACCATAATAATATAAATGTGGCCATCTGATAAATTCATTGTGAAACCAGTAATTTTCAGTCTCCGAAATTTTAAAAAAAATCACAGTAACGTATGCTTTTTGTTAGAATGTTGATGATTTTTTTCGCAATTTTGTATTAAGCAGAACACAGAGAATCGAGTTGCATGTACAGTACCTGTAACCACCTACCTTTGTGATACGGCTACCGAGTACTGTAATATTATATTTGTGTTCAATGTTTTATTTTGATGAAAAGATTGTTAATTATTTCATTGAATTGTTGTCCAGCAAAAGAATAGAATTTATTTTCAGAAAAAGCGTTATAGGGACTAGCATTGATGAAGAAGCATATTCGATGTAATTTTATGAGTCTCTTAAGACTTGCGTACACCTCATCAAAGTAATGTTTTTGTTCATGAAAATTTGTTTACCGAGAAATGTTATTAAAGCATTAATAAAATTGCACTGAAAAAATTTCATCCTTGTGGTTGGGCACTTTTGTAAATCACTGTGCGCGTAATCCTTTAATTCTTTTATACGTACTATTTTGCCTCACCATTTACCCTGGTCTCTGAATTTAATGAATAAACATGACGCTCGAGATTATCTAATTTTTTACTTCTAGGTAGAATATTTTTCAATTTAATTTGCTAATCAGAATAATAGTTTAATTGTCGAAATTTATACAGCATTTATACAATAGCTGGGAAATATAAAAGGGAGTTGCATTTATTTGCATTCAGATTCAGAGGATTATATTCGGATTTCATCCTGAAAAAGCGAATTCTGTGGATGAACGCAAATTTCACTTTACTTATTATTCTCAGAAATAGTTGCACGATTAACTACAAAATATACCACAAAAAAATAATAAAAAATTTATACAATCACTCTCAAAAGGAAACGCTGGAGGTTGTACAAAATGAAGGTGGCACTACATATTAATACAAGATCAAATAAAATTTTCTTTTCTATCTAAAATGTGTTACGTCTCTTATATATGTATATGGGGTTGGCAAGAAAGTAATTTCGGTGTTTTAAGGTGAAATAAAACCGAATTTGATTACTCAAGCAATGAACTTTAATCATTAAAATATTTTCCATTTTGTTCGATGATTTTCTTTCATCTTTCTGGTAGGTTCATAATTCCGCGATCATAAAACTTCTGATCATTATCGGCAAAAAACTGATTCAAATGCGATTTCAGGTCATCATCATCAGCGAATGTTTTACCATTGTGTTTTGCCACACACATCTTTGATAACACGTAAAAAATTATTGGCGCTTGGTTGGGAAGTGATGTCACATCCACCATATAGCCCGGACATTGCACCATCAGATTCCCATTTATTCCGAAGTTTACAAAACTGTTTGAATGGTAAAACATTTGGTAATTATGATGACCTGAAATCGCACTTGCACCAGTTTCTTGTCGATAGAGACCAGAAGTTTTATGACTGCGGAATTATGGAGGTACTATATACGGAGTGTCCCAAAATTCCTCTAAGACCCGGAAACGGGGGGTTCCTTGGATCATTTGAAGCAACATTTTCTTTAGCAAAAATGGTTTCCGCGGTTTTGTTTAGGAGTTATTAACGAAAAACACGGACCAATCAGAGCGTGGCTACAGCGAACGGAATCCGACTCAGCGACAGGTCCCGCTTAACGTTGCGTCGCCGTTGGCCGAGTCAGAACCAATCCGCTGTAGCCGCGCTCTGATTGGTCCGTCTTTTTCGTTAATAACTCCTAAACAAAGCCGCGGAAATCGTTTTTGCTAAGGATGATGTCGCTTCAAATGACCCAAGGAACCTTCTATTCTAGATTTTGGGGGAATTTTGGGACACCGTGTATAGAGCTGAATATAGCGAGTGAAAACAGAGAGTGGGGATAGCGTCTCACCTCGGAGCGTGACGGATCAGGCTCATTCACAGCCTAGCAGTTGTGTACGTGGTGCTCCTAAACAAGTTTCTACAGTATTTTATCCATATAAGTCCCCGGTAGAGAAGGACAGCCGAGCTCGAGAGGCCTCGGTCGCCGTGAAATGTAAGCATAGCCAATTCAAATTTCCAACTACTTCATTTTTCATTATTATTTGTTGGGACTTCGATGACCATATTTATGGCATTTTTTCTAATTAAAATCATACCAAATACGATATAATTCCGATGATATTTATTTGTGTAATACACAATTAAAGTTTCGGTGGCGAAGAAGGATAGCGTATGGGAAAAAAAGAGACGCAGAGAGTCACAGTCGCCAACACATTTCAAAGGCTCGCCGACGACTGTTCTTCCTTGCGCTCGAAACTTTAATTGTCTATTACCCAGGTAAATATGGTCGGAATTATATCATATTTGGTATAATTTTTATTGGA
This sequence comes from Lasioglossum zephyrum, assembly GCA_028455615.1. Classification (NCBI taxonomy): domain Eukaryota; kingdom Metazoa; phylum Arthropoda; class Insecta; order Hymenoptera; family Halictidae; genus Lasioglossum; species Lasioglossum zephyrum. Next base: position 13,969,190 of record CM052323.1, on the reverse strand, counting down.
AAAATGCCACAAATATGGTCGTCGAAGTCTCATAAAAAAATAATGGAAAATAGAGAAGTTGGAAATACTAATTAGGTGGGCTCACCCGATATATCCGAGCCGCATGGTGTCATATTTCTCGGCGACCAAGGTCACTCGAGCTTCTTGGCCCCTCAGGGGGCACACCCTGCAGTAGTGGGGATAGATCTAGGGCATTTACAGGTCAGACTTTTGGGACATTTATGGATAAAATACTGTACTTCAAAATTCTTACTAAAATACGTTTCTCACTCGTTTCTTAATGTGTCTTACAATGTAGTCGCGGGTTGTAAGATTCTAATCTGATAGTTTAGCAGAAGATTTTCGAGAACATTAAGTGATCGGGTTTTTCCCCGGCGAGCAGTTATCACGGAGTAATTCTCATCGCGACGGTAACCGTCTCGCAAAGCGGATAAGAAGGAGAACGGAGAATAATGGGAAAGCGGATAGAACGTCGTACCTGCATCGCGTCGTCGTCGCCGGTGTATACGGCTTTTAGCACGCGCATAAAACGCGGATGGGAGACTGTTTCGCTATTCGTTTTGTTTCACGGGACGGTTGAAAGGGCACCCAGAGGCTAGGCGATGCGATGGGAAATCGAACGGAGAAAGAAATTCTCCAGGGGGAAACACGGAAATGATTATTTATCCCGTTTCGCCGACCTCGCTTCGGCCGAAAGAAAATTTTCCGTTTTTTTCCCGGCGATGCGATCCTTCGGTCGGTTATTGCCGATGATATATATGTATCAGCCGCTTTTACCACCGGGCGAAAAAAGGTCGAAAGTACTTCGAGGAGACGTATTAATTTGCAAATGCACGAGGAAGTTTCAGGGGAGCGAGAGCATCGCACACGGCGCGCCGTGGCCAGCAGTGGCCTTCGATCGTGCGAATTATTTGTTAATATCCATTTGTTTGCCGACCGACCGAAACACTCCATTAAATAACCTCAAAGCCGCGTGTTTGCGCTCCGATGCGCGGCAGGAAAGTATACAGAGATCGATGAAGGGTCGGAGGTGTAGCCCTCGACGGTGCATCTGCTGCCAAAAACATCTACGCTGTTACTTCCCCGCGAGTACGGAACTTTATCGCATTACCGGCTCCATTATTCATTGGACGGTATGAAACATTTATGCCGCCTTATTGTATACCGTTTTTACCAGCCGGAAATTCATTGACCTCGTCGAACTTTTCGCTACTGCGGGTCGCTCGAACCTTATCCATTGCGAGTAAATTGATTCTCCAGAAAAAGGCTGTCTCCATGTCTAGCTAGTTTTCACCGGGAAACGCAGTAAACAGTAATTTTTTGTGCCGAGAATAATTCTGTTCAGACTCCTACGTTTCATTCGGTCAAGTATTTATTCACAAATCTGATCGCTCATACGTCGATCAGTTGAGTAAGAATAGGACACACAGCTGCGATTCGTTTACATCTGTAAAACAAACAGGAAATACTACTGCGTAAACAATATAAAACACCGTTTACCGTAGCACACTTGCTATGTACTAGAATGTGGAACCTACGAACAAACCAGAAGAAACATACAACTGCTCACTGCTAACCTTCTCCAATTCCTAAAGATGACCAATCTGTATAAAATGATATGATAGAACTTACATAAGCAATCTATGTACCTACAGACACAAGCACCAATTATACCTAAATTGTACTTTGTTGCTAACCACTGCCGTTACAGCAACGTTAAATAATTGAATAATAATTTTAGGGTTCCTCCGTATTTTTTTACGATCACACATAAGAGTCTACGTACATCAACGAGTATAAATAATAGCAAAACAGGATGCGTTTATTAATGAAAACAATCGTGTTTCCGATTTATTCATCCTCTACCAAGCAAATATAAGAAGTGACATGATCTCTCCGGAGTTCATTTAAAGAGTAATGACTGAATTATTATGTACGATCTCGTCTTTTCTAAATATATATTTAAATAAATAAATAATAAAATAATATAATAAATAATATAATAAAAAATAAATAAATAAAAACAACTCTTAGCAGCCGAGGGGTGACTCAGAGTCACCACTAAAAATTATTTTACCATTATTCACAATATTGTTTAGATTATTAAAATATCCATAAAATGAAAAAAAACATACAACATTTAATTTTCGAGATAAAATTGCTGCGAGTGCAAAGGGTTGAGTTTGACAGATGTAAGCAAGTTTCGCGAGTGATGGCAGACGTCGGAAGTGGTTTCGTCAGATCGTGAATTCATAATGTAACCGTTCGCTTCGCGAGCAACAATAAATTCGTCGTTTCTCTTAGGTGTCCGACTCACTCGCTCTTATTGTCTTTCTTTTGCTCGAATCGTTTATAGGGGACAGTAACTTTTACGAGGGGCTACGCTCGAGGATCTGCCGTGTAGTAGGCAATTAAAGAAAACCGTCGTCTAACGTAGCGGCTGGCTTCCGAATGGTAGCGAGCAATGGTCCATGCTCGGTTCCCTTGCGGGGAAGAGGAATCGGAGGTCATTTTGTTAACGACAGCTTTCCTCACTTCGTCACTTGAAAGTTTAATGACGCGAGGCCTGCGTATCTTTCGGCCGGAAAGTAAATTGTTGCTTTACGTCGGCGGGAATTTTAAGGCGTTCGTAAAACCTCGAACTCCGGCCATGCCAGAAATTGGAATCCCGCGTCGATACGATTCTAGTGTTGCAACTTTTCGCATTGCAATTTTCTGCACCCATCTCGGCGTCGACTTCATGCTCGGCGGTACTATGTATGTATTCTGTTCAAAACATTCGTAGATAAAAGTCCGAAAACAAAGCTGAGCCCTGCGATCATATAATTATTTTCGTGAAGAGCCCAGTTCACGGTTGGATTTATATTTAACTCGCGAAACCCTTGACCACACACAACGTGAATTAAATATGTATAATTCCTGCCGAGCTCGAACACCCGAAGGAAATAATATAGCGAAGGGTATTAACTTACCGGGGCCATAATCAAAGGTACGAGTCTAACGAGTAGAATGCAGACCTTCAAAGTAAATTAAATATTTTTAATTCCTAACATATTCGCATTGAGTAATTCCCGACAAATTTACCTTGTTTTAAAGGTACTGCAATTTTTTAATCAAAATGTCTAGCTCTCAAAGTATGTACTGTACCATGTCTGATGATAAATTGAACCATTTATAAAATATGTACTTTGTCTATTTACTTTAAGAAGCTTGAAGAATGTGTGTTGCCCGACCCAATATTTAAAAGCTTGTCTTCTTATATTTTATTTCCTAAAAAATTGTAAACTACGAATTTAATTTGATTTAATATTGTCTACGTATTTATGAATATGTATTTACTGTAATTTACATTTGTACAGCTGATATTGATCTCAGTTGAGACCTGAAATGCTTGGTAAAAAAGAAAAGCTTGAAGAATCTAGATAAGCATATACGCGTTATCTAGTGTGAATATATTGATAGTATAGGGTGGATATTTTCACGATACAGTGTTTTGTAATCAGACGCCAGTTGCTGCGGGTCGTCCACCGCCACAAAAGCAAAACAGAATTAAAAGTGCCTCGTACCCGAAGTTGAAACAGGAAGAAGGCGAATGGAAGTATCATGAACTCGAACGGGACGATGGCGGCTAGGGGTTGGAAGTGGCGGCGGGTTCTTATGAAAGAATAACACGTGAAGTTAATTCTAATGGCCACTCGGTGGATTAACAAGATAGTGGGGAAACTTGGTAGAGGACGATGTTCCTATTATCCTATTCCCCGTTTCACGACGCACGGTGATCCGGATGGAAGAGTTCAGTAACATTTCGATGCAGTTATTGGACTATAAGAAATCGCGAAATTCAATTTCTGCTAAATAATATTAAAGAATAGTTGCATCGTTAAGGTTGTTCAATACTTAATGTGTTGAATTTTGCGAGGAGATCGTCAATCGAGCCAGAGCCTCTGACAATACAAAAGAAGTACGGGGGAGGAAGATCCATATAGATTAAAAATATTTCCACTTTTCTATAGAATTTATGTATCTCACTTTCGCCATATGCTTATTCCCTTTAGATTTATTGAAAGATGATCTTAGATACAGTTTGCCCATAGATCCAGCTACAAAAATATCTTAATAATAATATCTGTACATGGTTAACGCTTAATCTAGGTAAAGTATTGCACAAAAAATTTGTAATAGGATGCAGATAATTACATAAAGTACTTAAAAACTAGTTAGTTTTTGGAATTTTATATGCCAACATATCCGCCAACTCGGACCGACTTAGGCGGCTTTTTTAATACTACTTCTACCCCCACTATGTATGAGATATTGAGAAAATCGAACACCTTAATCATATTACTTGATAGGAAAATGACTGTTATACAGTGACTTGCCGAATGTCGGGTACGTGAAATTTTCGGGTTCTCGCACACCTCTACAGACCGTTCGTCGTTCCGCGCGTGTCCCGTAGTCCGGCTCCCGGCGATAATGAAAGCCGTCCGTGGGAATTTTTTCGCCGGAGTACGATGAAAGTATCGCATAAAATTACTGGTCGAGGGGCGGCGGAACGAGCAATAAGTCGCGGGTATTAAATTAGAGAGCGTTCGAATTAAAAGTACCGCGCGCAATTTATTCCCTGGCCGTATAAATAAAGTTAACAGCTGAACGGGCATTCCCGTGCTTATTACGGTCCCGGAAATGATTTATAGAAAACCTTTCCCCTCTCAGGCCACGACCACGGTCGGGGAAAAATACGCGAAACGTGGCCGCGGACCGTCTCCCCACGGATTCTCGAGTTATAGTCGAGACGAGCCCGACTTTCACGACGGACGACGAATATTCACAGCCCGGTTATTACGAGGTTTTCCCGTGGCTCCCTCCGGGTGTCCGTGGTTCTCGACGACCCACGACCTTCCCGGCAAACCCTCACCGGGTCGTCTTAGTACCCGAGGCAACCCCTTGTACGAGAGACTCTGCCACCGGAGCCAAAGTCAGAGCGCGCACTTATTTCGGCGGACGTACCCGCCGCGTAAAGCACGTCTACTCGCCACTCCCGGCTCGCAGACTGTTTCTACTTTAATACGCGGGATCCCGAGCGTTCGTTAATTTTCCTCCTTCTCGTGTTCGTTTCCTCTTTTCGCCGGCCGCTTCTATCTCCGCGATGCGACGCGTTGTTCGCGATCACAATGAAGTCCGCCTCGCGCACTGGGTCGCCAGATTATACAAATTCTGAGCCTAGGCACCGCCAACCCAGCCGAATTTTCGCGGACACTATGTTTATTCAATTCGCTCATAATAATAAGTTAACTATCGGCGATTATTTCATCATTTTTCAAAGTTTTAATTAATCGTTTGAGGTGGTTCACTTGGGAGGAGAGGGAATATAACTGGTATAACCACGCTCTGTATTATAAATCGCGAAGCTTTAGTAAGTATGAAACAAGACGGTTTACAATCGATACGGAAATACCAATGGCGAAAATACTGAATGACGCAGATAAAAACTTGCTGCTGATTATCGGGAACAGAGTAGTGCCCCGCCGACGCACAGTGACCTGGTAGCCCGCTTTTTGTGGCCAACACTATTGTAGCGTTATTTCAAGGTTTATGTTGTAATAAGAAGAGGTCGTTGGATTCGTCTTAATACCAGTTAAAATATTATGAAGTAAAAAGTATATGTCAATATTTAAAAAATTGAAGTGACCTTCATTTTTTATAAAAAAAAGAAATTTTTCTTTAATTTTTTCTATTCAATACTGATCAAGTCAGATCTTTTTTTGTCAGATCATCGGAAATATTTGAAAAATCGTGTTAATAATTCTCACAATGCATACTATTGTCTAGAAATCGCGGAAAAGTAGCTAAGATTGAATTCTGCACAGGAATTATATGAAATCTAGTAAGAAGTGGTTTACGGGATCTCTGACTGGCACAGAGAAACTATATACATATATTATAAATCCAAGCTGCTATGTAAGATTCAAGTGGAACTGCTTATCCAGGCGTCGAATAACCGCGGGCCCGTATTTGTTAAAATTTGTTTAAAGTGCAAGATTGCGGAAAGTTGCAGTTAAAATTTACAAGCTCTTCTCAGTAAATGTTCAAGCTTTAATATAAAACAAGTCTGATGCTTAGCACTCTTAAGCGTTTTTGTATAATTCTTTTCAAAGTTTAAAATGCTATTAATTTCCGCTATTCGTGTATGGACTAAACAATGCTTAAAACTGGATTAACCGATGAGACAGCCGATGAAAAGCGCTATTTTGACTTTCCCATATAACCTTTCGATATTAAGAGAAAAACAAGTGAAAAGTGCTGCAGCGAAGGAGCTAGAAAAAAAGAGATAGCGAAAAAACACCATCGAAAATATCAAAACCGTCAGCAGCAAAACAAGCGAAGCGGGAATTGTCATTTTCATCGAATTCTTCGGATTCAAAACTGAAGCAAATGTTTATTCTTCCCTTAATGATTTTAATAGAAGAGAAATCATATATTGACAGGTCAATTTTTAAAATTTTTCTCAATTTTTACCACGTTTTTTTTAATTTCATTTACTCAATTTTGCTATAAATGCATAAAGATTCGCAGTCTCGTCATTATGAAGAACATGCCAATGAAATTGAAATGTGGTAATATGTATGAAAGTGTTCTCACACACAAATATTCTGAAAGTGAATCAGACGACTAAACCCGTTATTATTCAGTGAACAATGTGTTTTTGTGTCAAATCATCATCTAAGAAATAAATACTCGATAAATATTGAATATAAGGAGTTCCGACTTCATTTCAACACTTACTTTTCAGGGTTTATGGGGTGTTCAACTTATATGACAAATTTTTTTGCTGAAAAAGATTTCTTCTTTTACATATTTTGCTGAAAAAGTTCTCTTGAGAAAATTGGCTATAATTTTCTATCCGTTATTCCTCTCATTATACTTATTGCAGCGAAAATCTAGCTGGTAACTATACCTTTCCAAAGGTATACATTTTTTTAGCGTAGTTCTTATCTTGCGAAATTGTATAGCTAAAAAGTAAGACGTGTGCCCGCCTTTACGACAGTCCCTTATTCTCTTTTGTACAACTACTTGTGTGAGTCACCGTGTATCTCTTCAGTGTACTTAACTCGTATTCCTGTATATTTCTTGTCCCGTTTATCTCGAGTAGATTTATTTACTTAGTGCGATAGAATCGTTTCATTCCCTCGGAAGTTAGCTAGCACTGCGGTTAAATAATTAATCGTTTTTCCCATGGATCGCTTTTGTGACTTCGGTACAAGGGTTCGGGGTCTTGTTCCTTGGGTTCTTAATGTCTTAAGCCTGGCTACTTAGTACGGGGAGCTGAGCAGACGCAAAAGGTCGTCGTTACTTGCGGATGGAAATGCCAATGGCCGCTGGATCGCCGTCGAGTGATTTATAGGGAAAAGCTGCTCCGCGCTGAGAACCTATTATCGATTCTCTCGGAAACGAATTACTGCTTCCGGTGTGTTCGATCCGTGGCTTATAAAAGGACCAATAATTATCGGTTCGCGATAAAAGAAGCTAAAAAATTGGTACTCTTCTGTGATTTTTTTTTTTCGAACGAAGATTGAGGCGGTTACGAGGGGATAATGATTTAGCATGTAAATAACCAGCATATAGAACTTGATATCAACTCGATAATGTTGTATACAATAGTTTATTGGCGTGCTAAGCACGTGAGAAATACGCTACTGCTCAAAATTATGTGCTACTAAATAAATCTAGTAAATATCTATTCTTTCTGAATGTACAGGGTGTATACAAATTATATGTCACGACTACTATAGCGTGATTCTACACCTCATGATCGGTGAAGATCAGTTAAAAAGTTCCAACCTTTGGTTCCTTTGACACGTTTTATCCTCTCGATGAGTAGAATTCGATGCAATCATAAAAAAATTTGACCTTCAAAACATTAAAAAAGTCAGTCAAGGACAATTTTGCGGGAAGTTTTTTTAACAGATCTTCACTGATCATGAGGAGTAGAATCACAATATGGTGGTGGTGACATATAATTTTTATACACCCTGTACATAGTCGCTGAATCTAGGTGCTGATTTACAAATAAACATCTTTCCATAAAACGAATTTATGTCATCGACTCTCAAAAAATTGCAACCATCGACATACTTTTGAGCGACAGTGTCCTTTCGTTCACATTTTCATTACATTGAAATGAAAAGATCACTCTTTTAATTTTATAAAAAATTATTCACCTATTGTGCATTGAAATAGGTTAGCTGCGATGTGATACGCACATAAAGAGAAAGTAGATGCAAGGATAACAACCACGACGGCAATGGAGGCTTTATGGGCCGGTGCTGACAACAGAAAGTCGCATAAAAACCAGTGCAAAGTCACCTTAAACAGTGGAGAGTGTCCTGCATGGATAAAACATGTCTCCTGTTCGGTGTATACCAGGCTCGCTATAGTACTAACGCCTTTTAAGAGCAACTAGACTAGTGTCCAGGATTATGTATCTAGGACGTAATGACAGGGGGGATATGTCATAATACGCGTCGTAATTTAACACGTTGTCGACCCAGCAACCTGAGAACCTCCATAACGTCTAAGTAGCTCATTTAATGGAACGAAAAATTAAAAAGTTGGAATCGACTCTTCGGATCGTCTTGCACTTTAATCATGCAATTAAAAATTCAAAATGCTTCTAAATTACAACTACTTTTGTGACGTACCCGATGTGCCAATTGTTGGTTATTGTCCTTTTGCCTCGCTAATAATTTGTGAATTAAACCTTTTCTTCGTAGTATCAAGCCAAACTTATAGTGAAGACTTTGAAAGGATTTCTAATAAACTTGTAAGGCATTCAATTCATTTAATGATTGTAATGATGTGACTGTAAAATAAATCATAACATTTTAGATTTTAATTACATTTGCCACTTTCATAAAAATATAACGCCTATTAAAATAAACAGTAACAGACTTGATCCTTTGTGGTTCTATATTAACCCTTATCACTCGTGTGACGCCTCTGAAGCGTCACTAAAAATTACTGTACTATCATTTAAAATATTGTTTACATTACTAGATATGTCGGTATCTAACCAATTACTAAACATTTAAGTATTGTACAAGGTATTATATCAATTTCATATATACCAAGTTTGAAAAATTATAGAGAATGGAAATACTCTAGGTCAGAAGAAACGTTTGATTTTCGAGTTAAAATAGCTGTGAGTGCAAAGAGTTAAATCATTTACAACACTGCCTTTTGTACAAATAATTACTTATTTCGTTGATTTCCACTACGTTCATCAATAATGCCGAAATTACATGCCATGTAAAAACAATTGCAGTTTTTCTCAACTGTTCCAGACAGATTAGTAAAATGTTATAATTGAATTATACGATGTTGGTCATACAGAACCAACTGAAGCAAAGAAACAGTTTCAAACAACGGTTCGCCTGAATTTTCCTTATTACTTTTCTGTCGCTCGTCCATCACCGAGCCCCACGTGTTACGAAACGTTATATCGTTCTTTTCCGGGATATCACGAAACAGCAGAATAACTCACGAATTGAGCCCTCCGATGTTTCTTCTCGGAGGCTGATCGGCTCCTCTGTTTGACGTTTGTAAAGCATCGTGGAAATATTTTTAGTCGGCCGTCACCATACTTTCCACGGGGAGGGTTGCCGGAGTCCGCGGGGCATTTAGGAAAACAGTCTCGTATCCTCGGTCATTCGAAAAAGCGGAAACAGATTTTTTTTACTGCCCCCTCGACAGACCTGGCCCGCAGGGACGAGATTGGCCGCGGACGTAGTATTCGAAACGCGTCGAAAAACGATTTATCCGGAGCACGATGGCTGCCCCGACCCCTCCGCGAGAATACCATCGTCCATACACCGTTCGCCGAATCGTTTCTCGAGCATCCATTACGTCCTCTCTATTCCAGCGAGTCCTTCTCGCGGCCCGGATCCTCGTTTTATTTCCTCGGATGTTCCACAAGGCGCAGCGGCAACGTCCCGTCGTCGCGTCGTTGCGCGCCAGTGCCGTGTGGCGCAGTTCCCGACAATATTACTTTCTCTGGTCCCTTTTATGGATATTGCCACGCCTCGTGTCGCATTATACACCCATATGTGCCCATGAGCATTATTCCGCCTTCGTTAGAACTTCCTCTCTTCCGCGATCGACTGCAACTACATATTTCGCTACATACTCGCTCCCCGAGGAAATTCGGTCGACCGCCGATAATCGCGATACCGGACAGTTTTGGGAGAACCAGAATTTTTTACGAGACAATTTCCACGATACAAGGTGTCTCAACCTTCCTTCAACATCCGGAAATTGCATAACGTACGCGGCTTTGTTAAGGAGTTATTAACGAAAAATACGGATCAATCAGATCGCGGGCTAGACGCGTGTTTGCACAGATTATTTCAAGAAGCGTCTAGGTCGCGCCCTGTTTGGTCTGTGTTTTTCATTAATAACTCCTTAACAAAATCGGAGACGCCAATTTTGCAAACGAAAACGTTGCTTCAAATAAACTCGAGAACCTCCAATTTTCGGATTTGAAGGAATTTTGAGACACCCTGTATAATCATTCAAGGTTATTCAAGGTCATTTAAGGTCATAAACGTAAAATAGAACGAAATTTTATATTTTTCAATTTATATAAAAAAAATAAGGCTCCAGAGGAAAATCGAATTACACCATGCGATAGAACAGACTTTTATCTTGAGAAATCACCCTTTCATCTTTCCAACGTCGACGTTTTTTTCGATACAGAGAGCAAAATATCCGTGCCCGACACAGGTTACCGCCAGTGACGCTCACTCGTAAAGCGGGAGTCCGCCGTGCCGTATCCCGTAAACATGTTTCAAAAATCACAACGTATTACTATTGCACATCACTGGATTCGGGAAAGTCTAGAGAATCTTTTGCTGTAAAGAACAATACAATATCGTATACATGTAATGACATCACAATATTTGTTCAAGGTTGAAAAATACGTCTTGTTTTCAAATTCAAATTTCTCAAAAATTGTGAATGTATGAGAAAAATTAAGGCCAGATTCGGAATCAGCGCGAAAAACTCTATAAGATCCATCCAACAGTTGTATAGAAACATTTTTGTTGTTGGACAGTGTAATCTCGTGCAAAATGAATTAGAAATATTCATCAAAGTCAGTACACTGCACAGACGTCTCTAAAGGACTAGTTACCACGCACGTTGACTCACAACGGCTACATATTGTATCGAACGCTGACGCTGCTTCTCGCAAGAAGGATTTAATTCATAACAGTGCTGGCTGTCCAATGAGCCCGGGACGTTAAAAAAGTGTCATAAAGTCGGCGTAGACCCCGCGGGTCGCCGCGCCGGTTAGAGACGCACAGGAATAAAGTATCAGCGGCGTCCTCCGGTTCCGTTCTTTACGACGTCGGTTGCGACGCGCCGCAAAAGTTGAGGACGCGTATCGCGGGGCAGTAAAACGTTAATTGGCAATTTATAGGAGCAGTTATCTAAACGTCGCATCGGCACCAATGCCGTTCGACCACCGTGTTTGCCTATGACGAGACGCGAACACTCCACGATATATGAATAAAAGAGATTATCGCCATCGTTGAACACATACCAGGCCGCCACACGGTATGCTGAATCATGATAAGTAGACCTGATCCTGTGCGTTGTTAAGAGTGAAAAATGCGACAGACATTCTCGTTCAAGTACAGATAGGACACATGACGCGGTTGTATTTCATTTAGTTGCAATTCCGAACGATCAGGAACATGATTATGGTGTATTAGCTCAATACAAGTCGCCTGTCCATCATTCATTCGTGATAGCAATCGTTTTGAATCGGTATTTTAAGAATGGATAGATAAAATGGGTTATTATCCAATGGAAGCGAGGACCACGATCATGTTAATCTTCCTATATTCATGCTAAGTTAATTAAACACAATTGTTATTCACTCCATATATTGTGTGAGCTATTGTTCACTCCTGCTTGCTTACAACACAATTATTTGGTCATTATTATTTATGATTATTATTATGATTATCATTATTTTTTATGCAAAATAAAAACATTCTATTTGCAACGAACTCGAGTGATATAAAAATGTATTTTCCTCATTGATATATTTAATATGTTGAAAATAATGTACATAACAATAATAACTGTAGTTTTAAATTCTTTCAATGTTTTCACTGTTTCGAATTACACCTACTCATTTTTGATGAACAACTTTCTTTTGAAGAACAGGAAACATAAAATACAAACTATTTGAGCATCTCAGGTGAATATGCCAGACTTGTTATCTTCTTTTATACAGGGTGGGGAAATAACTATATCCACCTTGAATATCTCCGTTATTTGTGATAATATGGAAAAATGTTACCAACAAAATTTGCACGGTACAGAGGGGGACATGTCGCCACAGAAACATTTTCTGTGAGGGTGGATGCATAGAGGACATATCGAGGTCACCTAGATTTATTTAAATGGAATGTCTTATTTTTTAAACCATAGATCGATAGAATTTCAAATTTTCAGCATAAAAGTGTTGACCTTCATATGTCTTAAACCTAATAGTTAACGAGATATTATCCAAAGAAGAAAGGAAATTGTTTTGATTTATGATACAGAAAGTAGGTGTTTCCATTTAAAAAATCAAGGTGACCAATGTCCTCTATGTTTCCACCCTCGCAGAAAATGTTTCTGTCACGACATGTCCCCCTCCATTACCGTGCAAACTTTGTTGATAACATTTTTCCATGTTATTACAAATAGCGGAGATAATAAAGGAGGACATAGTTTTCGCCCCACCCTATATACAATAGATGACACAATATTTGCCATAGTCGGAAAATTAATATTAAAAAGTTCCATAAGAGCTTCGATGTCTCAAGAAATTGATAAACAGATTGTAGGTTTTATGGAGTTATAAAACGAACGAGTGTACGGAACGTGAAATAAAAGAAATATCAAGAGAATTGAAGGATGCTTATTAATTTTGACTTACTATAAATTCCTGCTTCTCTATCGCCTGAAAATGCTCAATCTATGCATACGCGACGAATACCGAAATAACTGCAGCTCAATTATCCGAAAAGAGCTCGGGCTCCACAAGTTCGATGATGCGACTGAATTTCAGTATCTCCGGCATCGAAAACTTATCAGCGCAGAAATACGACGAATAAATTCTCGATCAAGAACGCATAAACGACGCGGGCGTAGCACACGTATCGAGGAAAATGTAGCAACGCGACAGAATTCACGCGGATCGTTTATCCTAGAGTTAGAAGTCACCGGTACACTCTGAGAAAGTCCTGGGATTTTTGTTTCGCCCGTCACGCGGCAATAGACACATAATAACCATCGTTGTCTCCTGATATCCTCGCCACCCCCAACCCTGCCATCGTTTCGCATCGAAAGCTTTTTCTTCAGAGCGGCCAATATATCACCAGCGCGACAGAGGTTGTACAGGGTGTATAAAAAGTAATAGTGAATCTAGGAGTGAATATTTAATTTAATGATGCTTTCGGCGCAACTGTTTCGATCAATCCCAAATTCATAGCGTCGATTGAATCAGTTTAGAGAAATTAACTGACTTCGAAAACATTCAAAGTTCAACCAGAATCAAATTAATAAATAAAATAAAATTTTATACTAAGTAACAAATATTTCTTTTTAAATATGCAGGAAATATCTATTTCATGTTACGAGGAAAATATTTTTTTCTAAATATTAAATGAATCTTTATTTCATATTAGTATATTTCATACTTACGACTTAAATCGTACAACTTTATTGTAAAACTGCCTAAACCGACTCTAGCGTCGAACTGACTCGCGAGTTTCGTCTTGTTCGTCGCTCCGGCTGCCGATCGTCATTTCGACGTGACGCACACCTCCCATTACATTGTAACAATATTCTTGAGTTTTCTTTTACAAAACAGTTTTACTTCAACATTTGGTACAAACAATTTTGTGACAAGTTTCTTCTACAAATGTCTACCGATCCAGAAGTGTAGATTCACCTAGGACGGACGACAATTACTTTTTATACATCCTGTTCGTAAAATATACGCGAGCGCGGATTTACGGGCTGATCAGATGACGCGAGTATTATTACGGTCTCTCCCCATCGTTCGCGAGGAAATTCAGACGAGAAAATTCTGTTCTTTCCGAGGTCCTCCGGTTTCTTAATCTTTCTGGTATATTTCGGAACTTCTTCGTCGGGAAGCTTCCTGGCTTTTCTTTTTCTTTTACTCTGACTATGCGCAACGAGCACCGATTGGCAGTCAACGTGTTAACTCTCGTAGAAAATTTCGCGAGCCTTCCTCGGGAGGACTGTTCCCAGCTTCTTTGTTCTCGTTGAGTTCTCGCGGACGTTCACAGTTGCTGGCACCGCGAAAGTTCTCGGCGCGGCGCGGCGTGTCGCCCTAAAATTTTAATCTCCTTCTGCAAGGAAACACGAAGAACTTCTGGTTAAATTTTCAAGCGCCGGAGAAAAGGCAGCGAAATGGAACACCGAAACAAATCTGAGAACGAGTCACGTTCATCCCGGGAGGCGTGAACTTCTAGAAGAGTCCATCTCGCGCGAGTTATCAACCGGTAGGAGCACACGAGTTTACATCCACGGTCTCGAGATCGTAACAGTGCTTTTACGTTGATCACTATTTACAACTACGATCCTCATCACGTTGATTATTTGCGCACCAAGCTGCCACTAGTTATTCTACACACGACTGCCAAATATCCTCGATGATAATGTCCTCGTGACTTCATCTCTTATTAATCCAGTTTATGAATTATTCATTAAAATAATAGCGCTTTCCTTTTATCCCTGAAATGATCCTCAGAAATAGTTGTAAGAAAGGTATCAGATGGTTCACCAAAAAGTTCGAATTTATACTAAAAATCAAAAACTTGTATTTTATTTAGAACACTGTAACTAAGAAAAACATTTTATAACAGAAAGAAATATTTTAAAGTATCTAAATGTAGAAAGCGCGTAAACTTTTAATTAAAATAGTAGCCAGAAGCTTCCTCTCTCGAACAAACTTTGCCTACATCTCTGACAAAAATGTAAATTCTTTAAAAGAAAAACGCAGCCAGCCCAATTCTTGATTTTATCGAAATTTTTACTGTCCTTTCAGACAGTTGACAGGTCGCGTGTTTGTCAGCGGCGTGTAGCGTAGAGTTATCAAGCTGCAAGATCATTTTCGACTGTTTTCATGTCACTAACATTACGTGTTTTTTTCACGAATTTAACATGTTGATAATAAATTACTATGCACAAAGAAATTCCGTCTAATCATACAATTGTGGAAAAGTAGACAACGTCGGTAAGCTTACAGAGAATGAAAACAAGTAAATATTGTATAGATTATTGCAAAAGTTAAGTTTATTAATTCTCTAGAAACTTGTACAATTCGCATGTCAAGCTATTCGCAAATAAACCAGCCAAAGAATGATTTAGGTAACTAAATGATCTATTTATAATAATGCCTCGTAAAGAATTATATGAAATGAAAAAATTATAATATATGATATTTGTGGGTTGAAACATTTGTTTCTATCGTCATTTGTACGAAAGTTTAGTCAGCTGAGGTTCATAAAATAAGTTATAGTTCTCCACAAATTCCAACACAGTATTCCTATAACAACTCAATTTACCGGAAGCCGTTTTGCGGATATCACTGTAGGATATGATTTTTCCGTGAAATAGTGGAATCATACGACGCCTCGCGGAATGGACGTAAACCTCCACGTCTCGGTCAGGGATTTGCGAATAGTTGGCGTGTTTGATGGTCTTTGCAGGTAATTGGGAAACGTGTGGGACGGGAATGAGACCTCAGATTGAATGTACAGTAACAACCACTGAATAGCCAGACATAAGGTTTACGAGGGACATTGAGAAGTTTCTGGTGTGTATACGGAGATAGAGTATGTTTCTTTTGTACTATCTCGGTTTATACCTATCATTAAAGATCTTTAGTGCTCATTCAGCTTACTACTATAATCCAATTGTACTAATCAAGTGATCCTGAATGCTACACTTCTTCTTCGGTATACTGAATTAGTCGAGGAATTTTATACTTTCACTGACAACCGAGATAGAAACATTCCGAATTTTTATGCGCGGTATAAAATTGACATTGCAAACCGTGCATTATTTGGCACTTGTACTTCTACTCAGTTCTCCGATACCTATATGTACAATTCGACATAGACATGTTAGTGCAGATGAAACTGTATCTAAAAATAGTTTTGTGATACATTAGTGACACTTGTTATTGAGAATATACTGGTGTATATACTGATGTTACAATTTGTTTATTATTTTCATGAAACTACTGACCGATCAGACGTTCTGATAGTTTCACAATTTTTTAAAAATGTTGTCACTTGAATCATTTACATTTCCGTTCAATGTAGATAATTTCGGTGTTGGAAGAATCGTTACGTAATTTTCTTTAAAGAGTATATGAGCAAAGACGTACGTAACGTTTCTACACTTATTTCATTCATTTCAGCGTAATTCCTTCATTCATTTATTCAATGGTTTAATTCATTTTAGGCGGAAAATTGCGCCTGTATCTCTGCATTATCTATTCCGCTTATGAATTACTATTTCTACTGTAACATTACAAAAAACACATCTTACAAATACGCATGATAAATTCGATAACATGGAAAGGTTATGTAAATGTATTATTCATTGTGTCTGTATCAAAGATTAATACTAAAAGATGAAAAATACGAGTTGAAAGTGACTAAAAATTTCATAAAGGCTGCATTGAAGGTAATGCAAAATTAAACTGCTTCAAACCATGCCATGAACTGATAACTAATCATCAAATATTCGTGTTAATTTAACTTATTCTTATTCTTAACTTATATATGTATAAGATTATTAATAAGAATCTTCTGTCTCCTACAAATACAATTTGAATATTAGAATCTCCTCTCTCTCATGCCAAAATAATAATAAGAAAATAATAAGTACCCATTAAAAAAATTTCAATCAAGAGTATATTGTATTGTAGTCATTACTATAATGAAATGTAAAGAAACAGGTACTTCCAAAGGCTCTTTATGACGCTAAATATGCTACACACGCAATGCTATCTGTTGCGAAAACATCGAGCTCATTACTTGAAGCTAACTCCATTTTACGCCAAGTAAGAGATCGTATCTTTTTTGATGAAATAGAATGTCCCGTTTGAACGTCCCCACGCAATTATTTCTGAAACTATAGCACGTTTCAAAAAGTGTCTCAATCAAAGCCTACTCTTAAGGTAGCCCCAATTCTGGACATCTTACAATGGTCAGAAATCTTTCTAGATGGACGTGCCTTCATGATCTTGAGGTGACGTTGACAATTAATCATTTTTGCATGAAACAATCAACAGTCGAGCAGCAATATATAAATATATGTTGAACTACAATACGCACAATTTTACTGGAAAACGAATTTGTCTATAATAGCAATCTATCGCGATATCTAAGCCCAGTAGTGGGCAAAGAGCGCCCAGTAGTCCAGGAACGCGATTTTACTGGAAAAGTCAAAATGTCATTGGATCTTTCTAACAGTTGGTAATCAGATGTTTTTGAGGTCACTAATAACGAATTTGACATCAAAAATGAAAAATTCAAAATGGTGATATCAATACCAAGCACATATGACTTGAAACCACGTTTTTCGTGGTCAAAATTAGAGAGACACAAATATATCGACATTTTTCAACGTAATAAATTTGTGTATAATTATATTTCCAATGTTCATTCTAAATTATCCAAATACTTCAAAATCGGTCATTCCAATTTCTTTTCATCTGAATCTTTTTCGTCATCAATTTATTCCGTATCACGCCAAAATGTCACGAACTTTTACTTCTAAATTATCGTATAAAGTACAGGGTCGCAGTTAGTTGCACTTAAAATTTATGCGCTCTTATTCAAAATTGTTTACATTTTCATATAAAACAAGTCTGATGCTTGACACACTTTACAATAATATTGCAGCATTTGTACATGGGTTAAAAAATGCTGGGAAACTAATTGAACAATGAAAACACGCTTATCGATATATATATATATATATATATATATATATCGAGATACATGTTTAAACATGTTTAAACAATCATTAAAGACGGAGAGGCACCACTTTTGCACCGTTTCTTGCTGATATCTTTTCACGTATCAGAAAAAATAAGGGTCCAGCGGAAAATTGAACTGCACCACGCGATAGAGCAGACTTTTATCTTAAGAAACCATCCTGTCAAGTTGCGAACGCCGACGTTTTTACCGAACCAGAAAACAAAATATCGCGGAACACAAGTCGCTGCCAGTGACACTCCCCACTAGAGCAAGCGTTCTACGGGATACGACACGGCGGACGCCAGCTAAAGTTTAAACATGTTTAAACAATCATAATATATTACTATTGCACATCACTGGATTCGGGGAAGTCTAACGAATCTTCTGATGTAAAGATCAATACAATATCTTTTATAATAACATTACAACATTTGTTCAAAGTCGAAAAATATGTTTTTTTTAAACTCAAATTTCTCAAAAACTGTGAATGCGTGAGAAAAATTAAGGCCAGATTCGGAATTAGCGCGAAAAACTCTATAAGAATCGCATAGTGAGAATCGAAAAGATTTTTAGCTGTTGGCCGTGTAATTAGTTTCACTTTGAATTTCCGAATTTTGTATTTGGAACGTTACCCTCGGTTACACAATTATCTGAAATGGATAATATTTTGGATTTTGATGGTTTCATATATTATTACTTTATAGCCAAAATGGTTTTCCAAAATGTTAAACTTTGAAAATTGACTTTCGGCTAGTAAAATCGCGTTTCTGGATCACTGTGGATCGTTTAGATCTAAACAGCTCTTCTTTCAAAGGGATAAAAAAACTGGGCTGCCTCTGTATTGTTGGCAAGCCTTTCAACGTCTACTATTTTCCCACGGTGCGCTCGATCGCGCCACCACGTCAAAGGACAGGAGTGATGAACCGAGAGTGCGCGGGGTCATTATTAATTATCCAGTTCGCCGCACCTGGGGGTGGCAGACGTAACAGAGGAAGCGTGTAACGTGATTTGCCGTAACTTTTTGTTCGCAGATTCGGAGCAGTCGCCGGCTGTATACTTGAGAGACGACCCGCTGTTCGGCAGCCTGCAACTGCAACAGCACAGTGAGCTTCGTGCACCGACTGCCGAACGGGCCGCATTCTATTTAGACGCGGCGGTCGCAGGTCGACAACGGGAGGATGGCGATGCACACATGCTCTACACCCTTCACGTTTATCAGTACAGTGTCGCCGGCAAGGGCGGAGGTGAGTGGACCCGTTTTTCCTTTTCCCGAACGACTTCTTCGTAGTCAACGCTCGTAAACCGCGTTTGTCGGCACAGTCTTTGCGCCACGCCAACATTACACGAAACTCCGAACTTCGCGGAAAATTAACGCAGCTAACAAGGAACATCGGCCAACTGTGACACACGCCAGGTTTCGCGGAAATATTCGCCGAGGATTTTCTTTAACAGCCGCGGTAGCGTCTCGATATGGGAAAACGTCGAGCGGGGACCGAAATGTTACTTGTTTTGTTTTTAATCATTTTGGGATGAAAGTTGTAGCAACATTGTTCTGATCCTAATGACTCCAGACACGACACTGTTTGAATAATATTTACTCGTTTAATTCCCGATGCAGTGGAGCCTCTATTATCCGAAACGATTCGTATGATCCAAATTAACTGAATCGTTAATTAAACGAACAAATATCTCCTGAAAGTTTCATAAATTTTTACAAACAATGTGCACATCCCTTTCACATGTATAGATGCATCGCTATATTTTCGTTTCTTGGTCCATCACGAACGTATGTAGTTGTGCCCTAACTTCGTAGCGTTTGCACATTTGATGTTTCATTATTATTTCCTAAGCTTTCGCGAGCTTCACACTGGATAAATCACGTGGTTAGCAATCGTTATCCTTTGAAATTTGATTACAAGACATTATTTTCCAACATATGTTCGAGGAACGAATTATGCGGGTTTTGAGTTACGTGGTCCAATAACGTGTCTACCTTAACATTTGGATGATAGTTTAACCTCTTTATCATAAATATGGGCACTTAGAGAAAATTGGGGTTGGACGTTTCCATAAACTCTACTTCTGTATAAGGTTTCCTCAAAATTGGCGTGTCACACGTAGGTAATGCCCCTTGTAAGTGGTCGTTATATATGTATGAAACCGAAGTGATTCGGGGGCTGTTGTTTCAGAAGGGAAATCAATAAAATTGATGCCTTGACTTTCATCTTTAACTGGAATTTATGTATGTACATTCGGTCTTCGTATAACGCGATCAAAAAATTGTTCTAGAGAACTGTCCAGGGTGTATAAAAAGTATGTAACAGTCATCCGTTCTAGGGATGAAACTGCACCTCTGGATCGATGGACATTTGCATAAGTAACTTACCGAAAAATTGTTTATACTCTTCGTAAAAGGTGTTGATGTATAAAAAATGTTAACAACAATTTTCTTTAGTATAAAAAATCTTACGGCAAGTTTCTATTACAAATGTCCACCGATCCGGGTGTAAAGATTCACCCCTAGGACGGATGACCATTACTTTTTATGCCACATAAAATATGTAGTCTTCTTAAAGAATTCTTTGACGTCGTTATACTGGTCTCGATATACTGGTCTCAGTATCCCAGCATTTTCTGGCTAGAGACACGCGTTGACGATATCCACCAACCCTATATTAACGAACCGCTGTTTAAGGGCGGCTCGACCGACCCTCCAGTGGCGGAAAATAAAATCCTCGGTATTCGGAATGTCGCAGTCGCCGGGGGCAGGAGTAGGCTGCATCTAATGGACCTGGGCAATTCGGATCGGGGCAAATCGTCAGGCGGGATCCCTTTGTCAGGCCTCGGCAACATCCTGCTCGCGATCTTCAACGGGCAGAAACATCTGCCGTACAAGGAGCACAAGCTAACCCAATTACTGAAGGAGTGTCTTGGTTCGTTGACGTGTCACGCGGCGATGATCGCCCATGTTTCGCCGAACGCGCAGCACTACACGGAGACGTTAACCACCGTGCAGCTCGCCTCAAGGATCCACCGAATGAGGAGACGGAAGATCAAGTTCGTGGGTGGTGGTACACAGGGGACAGGAAGCGGCGGAAGTTCCGGTGAGGAGGCGGCGAGGCAGACCAGCGAGTGCGATCCGAGTTCCAGCGACCTGTCCGCGGACACAGTGATCTACGTCGGGCCGAGCACGGATGATGCGACCGACGGGGAGCATCCACCCGTCTACCTGCCCAGCTTAAACTCTGGTGACAACCGGTGCGCCATGGGAAAAGCGTTGCGCGGCTCAGTGGCGGAGAGGCCGTCGAAGATCCCCGAGGAGCGCAGCCCGGTCCACAAAGTAACGAAGGCGGTGAAATGCTTGACACAGACAGCGTCCAAGCAAACTTCTCCGGCACACACTGCCACGCCAAAGGCCAGTCCAGCCAGGAAATGTGCTGCTCCGAAAGTGTCCTCCTCGAAAATAAACGATTCACCTGGCAGCAAGATCCCAGTCGCTGCTCCAAGCGGAGGTTCTGACGAGCAGTGGATAGACGGGCCTAGGATCTCCAAGTCGAAAGTCGCGGAAGCAAGGCACATGTTGAAGGACTCGCACCACAAGAGGGAGACCTGGATAGACGGACCGATGCAGTTGTCCGGGCCGCCTACCCTGCAGCTGCACGCGCAACAACATTCCACCGGCTACGGTTTCATGGACAGTCACAAGAAAAGCATGATTAGAAAGTGGGTGGAGAACCAGTCGTCTCAGATTCAGAGGAGCAAACACGCCGCGGCTAGGATCGAGTCCTCGAAGTCGTCCGGCCAGTCGTCGCAATTCAAGGAGCTGACGACGTTCAAGACTTGCGGCGGTATGGATGACGACAACACATCGTTGTCGACGGCGGAGAGCGATAGTTTGAAGGCGAACGAAATCGAGGACATCACCGAGAAGCTGGGCGTCAAGTTGAACCTGTTGAACGTCAAGTCGAATACAGACTCTGGCCTGGATCTCACGGCTAGCCCGGTGATGGACGATGGTGTGGATAAGGGAAAACTAGACCTGCAAGAGGACGAGGACGATGACGAAGAGATAGTCGTGCCACCGCCGTTGCCTCTGATCGAACCACTCAGCAACGGTGTCAGCAGAGAGGTCTCGATGGAGAGTCTGAACCTCTCACACAAGGACATCGTGCTGCCGTCCAGACACTCGTTGTCTTCCGAGGACGAGATCCTGGAGATCGTCGAGGTCGAAGATTTGGAGCCTGTACCAATGCAGGACTCGTGTCTCCAGGTCACCGAGGAGGACATCGCGATGTGCATGGGCGAGAATCCTCTTCCAGAGAGCGACCAGGAGGAGCATCCTCTGCGAATACTCAGTCAGGAAAATCTTACTGTAGTCTCAACATTTACTGGTAAGCATCGCATATATTTATATCTTACATATTTTATATTCGTTGCGCCTCTCTTTCACCGAACGTCCCGATTGCTTTCTCCAGTCGTTCCCAAGGGATTCGACTTAATTCAAGATTGTAACAAGACAGTGACTACAGAATGTTTTTCCTCGACGATATTTCATGACGTTTATAGTACATCTCCTGCTACGGCACGATCAATCTGCATTTTCCCTTCCTCTTCTATTTCAAGCACTCTCGAAGGTTGCCTTCGGAGATTGTTCCCCGACTTTTAGATTCGCCGGACTCTAATAGCGCAGCCGATGGAAAACAATCACGTCTAAGGAGAGAAAGAGAGAGAGAGGTGGAAAGAAGCGGCTCGATATAATTACTCCTTAATACTTTCCGTCTTCGAACTCTGTTCAGAGAGAGCTTCTTATGGATAAATACTCTTTCCATCGTTCTATCTTGGCTGTTCTTTTTCGGCCGGTCTTCTCGAAGTACGTTCGAGACGTTAAGAAAGTATGTCAACTTACAGACTCGATGTCGGTGATGTCAGACACGGAACGGTACAGACCGCAGTATCCACCACCAGTCGGTGCGGGCGTGCTGCCCAGGCCGTATTTCGACCACGAGGACTTCCTCGAGCAGGAAACCAGGCACAAGTTTGACCAGTTGGCACGATTGCACGAGCTCTACCAGAGCAAGCTCGCGCTAGCCAACGTCTCCAACTCCGTCACTTACCAAAGGGAGAACTCCTCCAATGTTAGAGAAGCTCCATGTAAGTTTACACGCGTTTATTCCAGTGTGCTGCGAGCAATGGCACCATCGTCGCGTCGAGACTTTGCTGTTGACTGGAGGAGGTCTCGATTGTCTTCTTCAACAATAATCGCTGCCGGATGAGCTACTCGAGCACAGTGGAATTCGAAATATTCCTCCCGAGACGCCAAATTATAATTTGCTTTCCCAAAAAGAGTCTCGCGATGGTACTATCATTTAACTATGTTAGTTCGAAATTAAAGAATACGGAACGTCTATGGTTGAACGTCCTGCGAATCGCTAAAGATGTTTGAACATTGTTACTCAAAAAATTGTATATTTTTATCTTCTTCATATTTAACATTTTAGTTTGGCCTTGAGTATTTCTGTCATTTCCCCAACACGAACCATATGAAGTGAAAATAACATGTAAAATATTAACTAACGACCGTGATGCCGTTGAAAGCACCGGTTTTCATTCGATCACCGAAGTTAAACAATATGGAACGTGGAATGGGCTTGGATGGTTCGGCCAAAGGTGGTTCGGAACCCATCGTAATAAACAGTAGGTACCGCTGAAAATTAGGCTGAAATTAGGCGATAGGGAGAATGGAAAGAAGGGGAAGATTGATAAATGGATTTGAAACCCTGAGAGGACCAAATAATCATATACATACATGTAAAATATTATTCTAGAATCTCGTTTCTACTAAAATTTCATAGAAACCGGTAACGTATCATTTTGCTGGGTTTTCGCGAGAACTTACCGAATTATCACAGCCACCAGTCACAGCATGGGAACATATCTGTTGCGCCAAATGTATTTCGAACGACTCCGCCGGCAGCACTCAAATTCTGTAGACAGTCTACCGAGTAACTAACCGAGATAGAATCACAGAGTAAATGAATCTACACTGTCAGCCAACCGGCGTTGGTCTACAGCAAATATAATATTAACACAGGACAAATTCCAGCCGCCCCCGTCTTCCGTCCGCCGTCGCGCTGTCAGTCTCTGTCCCTCTCGGACATGATGTTCAACGACAATGCGAGCAATCACGGCAGCATCTACAGCGAACCCGCGTACATCGCCGGAAAGTCTGATCAGGAGAAAATCTGCGATAACTGTCGCCAGAGCATGTCGAGGCCGGCAACCGCCTCCTATTGGTACCCGAACAGCGTGGCGCACATAGCCAGTCCGAGAAGATATTGCGGCAAGCTCGGTGAATGCAACATCTCCAGTCTGAGGCATCCCGATGGTGCCTCGAATCCTAATCTCAAAGAGGAGGTCGAGAGGCTACCGGGAAACGGAGCCTCGGGTTCCGATCCGGAGGAGGAGTACGTTGAGGCGAAGAAGTTGTTCACTGCGGCTGAGAGATCCGAGAGGACTGTCACTGGCAAGTCGGACATTGAAGAGGATCTCAAGATACAAGGTAGATTACGCTAATTATACATCAACACGTTTACTGTTTGCACCGCGCAGGGCGTTGAATAGCCCATTCTTTCTGGACAAAATTCCATTACTGGAAAATTATAGGTGACGCAATAGAATGTTATAAACAACATCGAATAGAGTGTCCTATGTTTAGTTGCCCGCCTGATCTGTATTTTACTACGTTTTTATTAGCTCGCTTTCTTGTCTGTGTGTTCGGTACAATACTACAAACCTTGCAATTGATTTTAAACTAACTTCTCGATGAGCTAGAGACTTGAAACTTTCAACATAGCTCAGAACTGGATGACAATGCAATATTCCAGAATTTTTTTTTAAAAAAGATTGTTCGTTTAGGATTTAACAATTTTTAAAAATATTTTTTTGTCGAAAGTCGTCTTGTTATCGACCAGGCGTCGACATAAACAAAAATTGTAGGATATACATAGAATAGTGTAGATATGATGTTTGTATTTGTTTGACATTACAAGTACCTTGAAAAGTGCTGTAGACATCACAATTGAAATTTCGTAATCTTAATCACGTATTCTTGAATGTCACACCAAGACGTTTTCAAAACGCTATAATAATTTTGGTTTGCAAAAATGGTCTTAAGATGGGATGTCTCATCTTTGTTATTATTGACACGACCTTTGAGTAAGTAACAAGAGTTAAATAGCATTTCTGTCTGCTATGCGGGCCTGTACATACTGAAGACATTTTCTCTTTCACTCTCAGATAACTGTATAATGAGAAACAGAAGCATACCAAGAATCAGGAAATCATATAACCCAGCGCAAATGCAGAAAATAGAGATAAAAAATTTTTTGCAAAAAGTTCGATAGTTTTTCCGAAAAAATTGTGAAAATAGGTGAAAACCCGTTCTCGACCACCGGAATACGCGCTTAAATATATAAAAGTTAAGGTGCTGTCGCACCCACTTTTTAAATTGGTAAAACAAGTTGCGCCACTTGAGGTCTGCGTAACCAAAGATCCGTGATCCCGTCCGAAAGTTGTCTAGAGCAGCGGTCGGTTCTAAGAAATAAGTTCGAAAGTTCTGGGAGTGCTCTCGCTTGAAACGGAACTACTGTGTTGCAGCAACAGCTCCGCTGCAGTTGTCGATTCCATCGCCGGCTCCGTCTTCGGGTCGAATGCAACGCAAGATCACCAGTTTGGGTTCTTCGTTGGTTTTGAATAAGGAGGGCTACGATTCTGGTGCCGATTCCACGCCCCGGGCTGCGAAACTATCGCCAGCCACGTTGTCTAGGCATCGGGCTGAGAGTTCTGGCTACGACAGCATTGTCAGAGACAGCGAGACCAGCAGCATCGCGAGCGATTCCTCCAGGCAGACCAGCGCTCTTCAGGAACACCAAGGTAGTGGATATTTCTCCAACGATAGAAACGTTTCCTTCTCTTTACGAAGTTTCGACGCCGCTCGAGGAACCGTTCCAATTAGCGGAGGAATAATTATTCCTTATTAATTAATTACCAGTCAAATATACGGCCGAGCGGCCGGCGCGCAAGAACAGCTGAGAGTATATCCGGGAATTATTTCCAATGCGGAACGCGATTTTTTTGCACGTTTTAATCGCACGGGTTTTCAATATTTTCCTCACTGTTAACGAGAACGTAATTATCAACACGGTTGCTCGTGCATGCCATTGATACAGCTTTTGAATTATCGCCACGTTTCGCCGGTCACGCTCTATTGCGAAAAACTGTACCATTCAAAACACCGGACTACGTTTTAATTAACGAAGTTAATAAAAATAGTAATGAGGAAAACCGTGTCACCCGTGAATAACAAGTCACGGCGGTCCTCCAACGGTGGAAGAAATGAAACGCACCCACGGATCTGTTTCCAATGATCGATCAACGATTCTGGGAGCAACGAAATTGACTTTCCTTCTCGATTAACACATGCTTGTTAACGCGCGATTAATGTCATTCAAATATAGCAGTTGTATTATAGCAGCATGTTAAATTGTTAAACTAATAGAAAAAGAGGGAAGTCGTGTCAGCTGTGATTAGCAAGTCGCGTTATACGACGATCTGTAAATATGCAGTAGATCCCTGTATAAACCGATTAAAAATTATTTGATACGCTAGATCAAGACTTGTCTCCCACTCTATGTACATATTATCCCTTCTATGACGTCATTCCCCCAGACATGTGCCGGTCACGTGACTGCGACGTGACTAACTCGGCAATAGCATAGAGAGAGAGAGAGAGTAACTATATTCCCCTTAATTCACTCTGTCTGGTGACACACTGCTCCGAAGATCCCTAGCGATATTGATAAAGTAGCTCGCTGACACGTCCGCGAGAACGATGTGCAAACCCTCTAAAATGGTCCCCCCGTACGATGGTTCTCCTCAGGTGGCGCGCTGGGGGTTCTAACCTCGACGTTGTGCGGGTGTTTCAGCGGTGGAACAGCGGGCGGCAGAGTGCGGGCTCCGGTCACGGGTCCAGTGCCGGGCCCATCTGCCAAGGGAGCCGTCCGCGGTCCCGGGGATACTCGCCTACACAAGCGAGGACGTGGACATCCTGGACAGGCGCGCGCAGTTGCGCTCGGATCCACGTGGCACGATGTCCAGGATACACAACCTGCGACTACGCCAGCGCCTTCTTAGGCTCGAGTTCCGCGCTGCTAAGAAGCGCCTGATGGTACCCGATGATCGTTGGAGCTACGACCGTAAGTGTCCTTTAATCTTTAAACGTAACGGGTTTAATGAAAAAGTAAGCATCGTCCTAGTACCATGGAAATCACCGACACAAATTTCCCCGACATGGTTTTCACCGATAACATTTCACCGACTCTAGATTTGACCGGCAACGCCTTTAACCGAAAACTACTTTGATCGACAACGATTTTGACCGACAACGAATCTAAAATCGTTTTCGGTTAAAGGCATTGTCGGTCAAATCTTTTTTTTTCTAAGGATGTGGCTAAAACCGGACAAACCAGTAAACATACCCTCACCCGGGATAACCAATGTGTTACTATCTCTCTACTATCTGTTTGACCTGTAATTTACTCCCCCATGGATCTACTTTCCGCATTACTCCTCGGGGATTTCTACGGGCTAACACCACTCCTGTTCTTTTCTCATTGTCGGTCAAATCTGGAGTCGGTGATATCTTGTCGGTGAAAACCGTGTCGGGAAAATTTGTGTGTCGTTGATTTCCTTAGGACCCAGTCACTTTTAGTGCTGAATAATTCTAGCGTCAATCTTTCAGCAGTAATGCCGTTTGGTCGTTCCGTGGTACTAACCCATAGCCCCACTATGACCTATTGTTGCCCCTACTTTCCTTCTCCAATATGCTCGCGCGTTACTATATAGCAGAGGTGCGCTGGTGCTTGAAGCGCGCGAGCGTGTTGGAGAAGGACAGTAGGGGCAACGGGAGGCGATAGTGGGGATACTAGTACCACGACTGAGTACCACGGTATCACGATTTCGGCATCACTGTCTTCCAGACCTGTCTTATTACACGACCGATTTACAAACAATGATACTGTTGCAGTTCACGTGGAGAACGGAATGGACTGGCGAGACCCGTCGTTTCTGGAGGCGTTGGAGGCAGAGACGTGCATCTTGCAGAAGCGCGTCGAGGCGTGCAAGAGTCACGTGCTGCTGGTCACCTGCTTCGACTCTTGTCCCCGGCAACAGTGTACGCGACAGGCCGAATCGCCGTCTGGGATTCGGATCACATAACCTAGACTTGGATCAGCGCGTACCACCGCGTGCTGATCGCCAAGGGGAAAAGGATCGTCATCCACGACACGATTAGAAACGAGACGAGCGAGGTCGCCGATGATGGCGGACGGGGAACGGGACGGCTTTGCTCGACTCCGTCCAATAGTTGTTAAAATGGCATAGTTATATCGTCGTGATCGTCGTCGTGCGTCGTCGCTATTGTTACACGTGTAATCGATAATAAGGGAAGAAGCTTTTCGACCATCCTCCCCGGGAACCATTTCCATCGTTTCCGGTCGAAGATGTTCTCGCAACGCTTACGATCGTTGGCTGAATAGCGTAGCGCGCGGACAGAAAAACAAAGGAACTTTGTTGACTTAAATAATTATAGCGTACTGAGAGATGGTGCTGCATTTTTTTATACCGATCGTCAGAGCCGCAGTTTTAGGGAAATTAACTGGTCCCACGAGGACCGATGAACGGGACACGACTTCCGGCAAAAACGAACACTGCCAGTCGGATCAGCGGTGAGAACTTAGGGAATATAGTCTGCTGCGTCGAAACCGGGCGACCAGCATCGAAAGAGAGGTGTACCGATGTGCCGAAACGTGTCTCCTGGTCGATCGCGACGGAGGGACACGGAGAGGAGCGATCATAGGAAAATAATAATTGCGTACAATCAGACCGGTCCGTCTCGGACGATCGTGGACCCTCGATCAGCGATCACCGTGCGAATTCGGACGAGATCCGTTCCCGTCGAGCTTCGACGACAGCGAGATGCGTCGAACCAACGTAGCCGAATGAACAAAAGAATGAACATAGAACGAATATGTAGCGCGAAGAGAGACACATATACACACACACAGTCACGATCCGAAGGTGACAGACTGCCAAAAAAGATCGGGGGGGGGGGGAGAGTCCTAGGATAAATTATAAAATGACAAGAGAAAGGTGGAACGAGAGTTGACGAGAACGCGCGTCGTAATCATTGTATTTAATGCACGCACATTCATTCAAGATATTATCGTAGCTTTAATCGTTATCAGCAGTTACCGCACTTCGTAGGGCTCTGTAATTCACTTAGAGAGTGGCGAGGACCGATGACTATGCGAAAGTATGCAATGAGTGTCTGATAGAGAGAAAGAATTAGAGAGAGAGAGAGAGAGAGAGAGAGCGTGAGAATGAGAGAAAAACTCGAGTACCAAGAGGACAATGCAGAAGCAGCGAATGTGGTTAAACACAGGCGTAGAAAGTTACTTTTCGATAGTAAACGTACCTATTCGTAATTTGTAAATGGTTCGCGTTCGGTACACGAGAGAGCTCTCTGATGAAATGTAGGACGCTGCCACGACGGAAGGGAGAGAAAGGGAACGAGAGAGGGAGAGTGAGAGAGATAGAAGGTGCGTGTACACGAGTTCAAACGTCAGAATCACGGGAAGACACGCGTGGGTGTGGAGTGGGAGAAGAGCCGCAGAGAGTGAAAATAGACGGGATGAAAATAAATCGGGAATGGCGGTAATGCGCAGCAGAAATAGAGAGATTCCAGCGTTCTGATACGCTTGGTAGCGAGCCGGGCTATCGACGAAAATCGCGGTTTCGTGGCCAGCTCGCGGTCCCAACGTCGCAACTTCGTCGAGTCCTCGAACTGCGGTCTTGGCTCGCTGTCTTAGCACTGCCAATCCACGAGCTTAACTCCCTTTTTATACCAATTCCAAGATGCCTCTGACCCTCGGACCCGTTGGTCCGCGAGCGAAAGTCTCGGGAATCTTTCGATTCTCGAGGACACCAATTGAACTCACAGACTGATCATGCCGGCGGGCCAAGAGCGATTCTTGCGATTCGCGAACAGTTTCCCGAAGGCAGCGCGAGTTAGCCGATCCCTACTGCACCAGAGAAATCGTTCTCGAAGCTACCTGAACCAACGATGTAAGCCGAGTGTCTTTGTCCGTCGTTAAAGGAACCCGTACGCTATTCGTCCGTGCGATTAGACTGTTCTTGACCCGTCACTGCCGACCACTGTACCTCCTTCAACCCCCGAACGATCGCCCTTAGGGGATGCTCGCGGATTCTTCTACTTTCACGGTTGATTTTTTATCTTACCCCGTTGCGACTCAAACTTGTTCAGCTCGTGACTAGGATTCTATGCACTTGTGGCGTTCGCATGTTAATTCTTGCGCGAGCAAT
>CM052323.1:13920628-13938569 GCA_028455615.1 Lasioglossum zephyrum | reverse complement strand
AAAATGTAAAGTATTCTTCAAGTAACTATAGAAAATGTGCTGCCGATTGCTCGCGCGCGGGTTAATACTTGAAACTGTTCGCGGAAATGTTTATTTTGTGAAGGTGTAACAATGTCTGAAGAGTTGCTCGATATCTTCCCGAGAACGTTGGAAATTGTTCGAAGAAAGTAGAAGAATGCTCAACTCCGCAAATGTGCATGAGAATCCGCAGTACACTTGCGACGCAACGACAGCCGCTTCCTAGAGACATGTTCTTCCAATTGATCGAAGAATGATGCGGGATAGGAATAGCTTAGCTGCCGATACCGATGTCCTGTACCCTTTCCAGTTCCAAGTGTTCACCGAACCTTGCCCCTTTTCCCAGGTTTCGTCACTTCCGTTCGAGTTAGAAGCGTCATCGCAAGTGCGCCACTCCGTCGAACCGTGAATACAAATTAGTAGCGATTTAAACGAATACTAGCGCCATAGTTGATTAAACGATTAAGGAATAAAACCGGTCTCCCGATGGAAGGAGAGCGCAAACACGGACACACGATCGCGTGCTCGCACACAACACAAAACAAGACACAATGTACCACACACAAGCGTCTACTGTACCATAGTACTTGTACTATATTTATATTTTATATGTACAAATTAGTCATGTAATTTCTTGTAATAAAGATCAATTTACAACGTGCGCCCGTGTGTTAGCTGTGTCCTGCACCTGTTCCCGAACCGTAGCATTCCCGTCTTGAATTCCGTCTTGCCCCGGCAAAAAGCAAGGGGAAGGGGTGCGGGGAAGGGACTGGATGCCTCTGAAGAATTCCTGAGACAATTTATTGGGACGTTCCAAGCACTGCCAGACAGTGTTACCGACCGATGTAGATTGCGTCAGGTGGTCTCTCGCGAGGTCCGGTTGCACACAAAGTTAGGTCCGAGGAAAAGCACTGGCATTACAATCGGCCGACGAAATATTTAGACACGGGTAGCCTGTAATGAGCTTTATACATTTGCAAATGTTTGAAAAGATTTCGAATTTATTCTCAGGTATAATTTAAGACCAAGATCTCGCTCATTTCTGATGAAGTAGTTCAGTCTCCAGGAGAATTTTTGTACCTCTCTTTCCTAAATTTTCTTCTCTCTTATCTCTTATTTTCTCTTATACATTTTAACACTGGGCTTATCAAAATATTACTTTTTTCGGAGATTATTTAGCTGTAAGTGCAATTGTTTAAATTTTCTTAGGACCACTGACTTTGCGAATTCCTTGTACGAGTTGAGACTTGTAATCCAAATAGACAAGAATTACAACGAACATTCTTACTTAATCTTCTAGCTTCTAGAATTTCGTGTGCTTGTCCCATCGAGAAAAGAGTCCAACAACGAGAAAAGAGCCCGAGCCACGCGCGAATTGCGAGAAAATAAATTGTCGAGGTCGAATGAAGGAGCAGAGGTAAGGACGTGGGTGTAATTAGACGCAAACAACGATGCGCGCCATCGACGCGGTGGAGAAACAACGAGTTTCATAGATGCTCGAGTCTTCTAGTGTACTGTACCTCACCGTGCTTCATTGTACCTGTGTCTGTTTGGAAAATGTGATGCAGTTTCGAAAACTTAAAAACTAATAAAAACTGAATCGATTGTGCCAACCGTTTCTCAATTTTCTCGTAAGTTTTTATCTGAAACATAGCGAAAGATGGAGGAAAAGTGGCACCGCATGTCAAGAAAGGTTTCAAACAATATAACACAAAATAATGAATTGTTTATAATATTACCATACGTACTAGTATTAAACCAGTTACTTCGTTTGTCATGTCCCGAATCATTCAAAGACGGCATAAAATGGTGAAATAAATGCGGACCGGCAAGACCATAAAAGTTGCCAAGATCGTAAAGAGTTAACACAGATTAATAAAAGACAAGTGGACTATAAAACGGAATTCAAGAATCTACGCGCTTGAATCCTGTCGCGAAATAAATCCTCATTGGAGCAGACGTTGAATTAGAATTAGGGGCTTGTAGCTCTTCGGACAAATGATCGGACGTTCAGGATGATCATTCGATGTGGGTACCAGCCTCGTAGCGGACTAACCTTGAAGTCCAATTGCACCGGTTGCCGATAAAATCCGATTATTTCACTCCGTGGTTGGCACTACAGTGACCTTGGCATTAGAATGGATCGAAGGTGCAATTGAGTCAATCGACTCTCGCCGCCGCGTCGACTCGTTTCTATTACGCATTACAGATAACAGATAACTACTCTCGCGGATTAAAAATACTCGTCGCGTAGTTATTGCCGGGTGAATTCCATTTTGCTACAACTCCGTTGCGCAAACCTATATTATTATGTAATTGTTTTATACAACTTTTACTCTCGCCTGTAAACTCTTGACACTCGACCGTCGCTATCTGGCCCCAATCGCACTGAAATAGAATTATAGATAATAGGAAATGATGAAAGTGATTTTAGAACCGCGGCACCAGAGATTACAGTTGGCTTTTAAACAGAAGTATACTACTTGTACGATTTGTCGGAGAGGTGAGTCCAGAGTATAAGAAATCTTTAAGCTTCAGTGTTTAAGATTCATGTTATACATATTTACGCTTTAAATATAATAAATTGATGTAACGGTCATTCAGAGTGTTAAGACATTAAAAAGAAATATACAACATTGTATATTTAAACAAATTTATGGATAGAAGTAACCGTCGTTGTAATCAACATGTTCTGTCAATGGGCTTCAAGTTTCTTGATTGTATTACTAAAACAAAAAATATTTTTACTACCATGAAATCCATAATTTTTATGGGCTCGGTAGGTGCGATGTTAAAGCCCTGCTTTAGACCTAGAAATTACGTATAATAAGCTTGTAGATGTTAATAGTATGTCTTGCACGCACACAGAACGCTTCATAAAATTTGCATTTTAAGATTGGACACTTCACATGCAACAATACGCTTGTCGTACGTAATGTTTCAATGAGTCTCGTACGAAAAGCTATTCAATTTTAACGAGTGTACGTAGACGTTTTCCAACAGACTGCATTCTACGATGAATGGGAGTCATTCGTGCCCTCTCGAACTGAAGGGAGAACCCTTCGTGACCGTCTCGTTCAAACATCAACAAACATGATCGACAAAATCCGGACCGTAGGGGCCATGCACACGGGGTACCGGAAGGGAAAATAAATATTAGCTGGTGCGACGGTGGGTATAGGAAAGCTCGCGAGAGCTCGCGTGTGTCCTCGCGAGGAAGCAAGCGGCGATCCGAGACGGGTGGGGGTCTTGGCACGAAATTATCGGCGGCACGGGAGAGAGCAGGGAGACGGGGCGTTCGTTCGTTTTACGCGTTCGAAAGAAGAGCGGGCAAAGGCGATTAGGAGGCGGCAAGAGAAGACTGGTCTCGTTCCGTCTCGCCGTGCTCGTGACTCGTGACGATCGACAGTAGCGTGAAGGCAGTCCAAGAGAATGACTCGTCGCGCGCGTTTCGCTGTCTTGCGGCTGGTGGCCGTCGTGGCCCTGCTCGCACCCTTCGTTACGGCCATCACCAAGAACGATTTGTACCCGTACGCGGCATCTGGTTCCTCGGTCCTTCAAACGGACACCTACGGGTCGATCCTCTCCGCCGACACCACCCTGAAGACACCCATCGCATTCTACGACAAGATCTACAACAACGTATTTGTGAGTACATCAAACCCTCTCGACCATCTTCTTCATCTTCATTGCTAGTCGCAAAAGATTTTGGTCGCCAACCTTGTAACACTTGTTTAACCCTTTAATCCAAATTTTATATATCCTTCTAAAAATAATAATATCAAAGAAGCGACCTGACTGTTCATTACTTTAGTTTATTGTTGAAAGATAAAGATTTGGCCAAGGAATGTTTGCATGGTAATTACTAGACTCCGGATGCTATGTATTTACGACAAAAATAAGAACGGGTAATATGAAAATAATATATTAATTTCACTACATTGAAATTACTACTTAGTTAAAAATATTATTTTGCATGAAAATACGCAGTTTAGTAACGACCATCTACCGATGCTACACGCTAGTCGTAAAGGAATATTAAGAGCCAATACTTTAACCCTTGTTTAACCCTTTATCCACAAATTTTCTATGTTCTTCTGAAAATATCATGGAATCGTCCTGGAACTTCGTTACTTGGGTTTATAATTTAAAGATATAGAGTTATGACAGGAATATTATAACTTTGACTAACGAAAGCCTGTTATCGTGATCCTTAATTATTTATATGTCTATTGTGATGTACGGTACAGCCTCGATTATCCGAACCAATCAGAGAGAGGTCTGTTAATATAATCATTACTTAATCAGTATGCTAATAATTTACCGATTTGTACAATAAGTCATGTTGTTCATAAATCATCTTGGAGAAATATTTTTATATGTGAAACGTATTCGATTTTAATCTATGATAAATGTTCTTAATAATTATGTTGAACCCTGGGACGGTGGAGTTCGGAACAATTTTGACCCAGAGCTCACGGTAACCAAATCGATATTCTATTATTCAGTTTTTGGCAAAAGAAATAAATGAACAGCTGCTACACGAGGAACAGAAGTACCTTAAAAAATATGTTTTAAAAAATTAATGCAGCAGTAAATGATCCTAAACATTATCAATTATACAACAATAATCCACCGTCCGAAGGATGATATTATCGAGTGACAAAAATTGAAAGAACTTTTAAAAATGGAAGTATATCCCATCAATTTTCTTTTTACTCTTCAAGTTAATCGATTTAGAAATTGCGCGACACGAGTGTGGGTATTCAGTACTGATTCAAAAAGTATACCATAGGTGAAGCAATACAACTTTTAGGTTTCAGAGACAGTACATGTTTAACACTAAACCTACCGAGCCTTAAAACTAACTACAATATATGTTCCCTTATAAAAAAATGACAGAATTGATTTTACTTCGACTTTGTGCGGCTCATATTATAATACGTGCTCTACTAGAGGTATTTATATAATCAATTCTTATAAAATCATTTTTATTATTCACAATAATTGTAAAATACTAAATCTGAAACCGGTGATTTTGACCGGTGGTGTGGTAGGTTTAGTGCTAAGTTTCAAACATTCCACGCTTAAGTGTCGAATACTTGCTATCACGCGGCAAAAAGAAACAGCTATTTTAAACCGCGATAGAAAGCCGCGCGATTCCGCCGAAAAATTGTTATTTTTATCCGTCGCGGTCAGGAATTTCCATCGGACAGAGCAAGTTGGCCAGTCGCATTCCGTCCCGTTTTAAATTTGGTGCTCACAAAAATACACAGTGTGTCGCGCCGAAGGGCCGCGTTTTCAAAGTTGCCGCGCTGCAGGAAGGGCGCGCGCGAAACTGTGTAAACACTGGTCGCGCGTGTCGTTATTTACACGTTGTGGGGAAAGAGGCCGATCTTTCGCCAGCTGGAGTCTCGTTTATTTAACGTTTTAAATTAGGATAATGTTGGTGGGCGGTCGAGCTTCCTACGGGAGCTTCGCTGCACCACCTAAAATTCCGTCACTGAAACTACCCCATCTCGTTCCACGCTGCCAAGTGGCCTCTCGCTGTAACAGCACTTCGAAATCGATGTTTTCCTTATCTAAAATCGAAACTTGTTTTATACCCCGTTAACTAGCAGCCAGATTCATTAAAAACTTGTATCAGTTTCGTTTATTATATTCTGAATATTCTTTGAGATCAATATTGATCTTCTTGTTGGACGCGATATATATCCCTAATTATGCGAATTGGCTAGTAAAACATTAGAATTTAGATAGAATGTTTGTAACTCTGGTTAAAAAAATTTCTTTCTTTTAAGTCATAATAAAATCCTGTTGTTGTTAACATATAGGCGACGGACCTTAGCATCCTTACTCGATCGGTACTGTATTTAGAGGATCAGCATTTTATTCGTATTTTAGATGCACTTCCTTGTTTTCATATATCGGAGACATTAGAGTAGAATATTTTTAAAGTTCGTTGTTTTTAGTTGACCTTTGAATTTGAAACGATTTTAAATTATGTTGCATAGATTTTTGTTTTTGTAGTATAAATCGATATAATAATGACTAAAGAATGAATTCGGAATAGTTTTATAATATATCTAGATGGAGATTAAAAAATTGTTGAAAGAAATGTGGTAACTGGTTACCGGGTTGTCTATATAAGGGTTAATTTAATTCAAGACGGTTGTTTGACAACCCTGTTTATTCTCTTCAGGGTGGAATTTTTCGAGAAGCTGTTTCAGCGAGCCCTTAAGACCTGAAAGTAATTTCCCAACAAAATTCCGACTTTCTAGCCCAAGGGATTGCGGAAACATAGTCCGTACTGTGCGAAATTTCGCTCGTGTAAGGGAATTTCGCTTTATTCAAGTTGAATGTTACATATTAAAATTGAAACCATGAAGCGTACTGTGTCGTATAACGTGTAAAGTAACGCCAAACTGTATTTAAACAACACAGAATCGGATCGTGGGTTCTGGAAACCATTGAATGAGGTAACTGTACCGATTATTGCGGTATCATGTTTCGATCGTACTTCATTTTAATATTATTCCTAATTTATCATAAAATAATTGGTGTACGCATTTTATGGAAGAATGATTTCCCAAAAAGTTGGTTTCCCTCAAAACATTCTTCCTTTTTATTTCTTAATATTAATTCATATTTTCGTGCATTTACTTTCTTCACCTTGATTTTTATTTTTGTTACTGTTTTTCCATTACTTTTCGATTTAATTTTTGCCATACCTCTTATTTTATCTATAATATTCTTTATCTACAATCGTATCCTACATATTTATGTGGGTCGAAGAGGTATATCACCTAATTGGGGAATAATTAGAGATATTCCTAATGATTTTTATGCCACAGACAATTTTGTTTGCCTCGCCAACGAGAACACATTCTTATTAAATTATACGAATTTATTCAGGGCAAAATATTTATTTTCAGGTACTTTAATCTGATTGGAAAAAAATTCCACAGTAAAGCATAGCCAGTAGTAATAATTTATCCTACATGTTTCTCAGGAAACGGTGCACCGAAGGACGGTCGAGGTTGCAATGATGCGAACACGATCGTTTGTCGGACGATTCGCGAAACGTCCGTGGTTTCGAATCGCGTAAAAACGATTGTACCACCGCCGCGGAAGATGGCGGGGCCGGGGGACAGAGGACGTTGGCGTGGCATCGTAACGTCTTCGTTAATATTAATTCGCGCGCGGAGCGAGGAAAAGCCAAGAGGGGGGATGGGGCATTCGGTCATCCCCTTAATTCGGCTCGCGTCTAATCAGCCGTCATCTCCTGGCATGACACGAATTCATTGTCTGCGATGGCGGTCAAACGGCAGCGCGCAGCCGGCGCGCAATCGCTTAATTGCGCTTGGGTCGTCGCACGGGAGCTGTTTCTCATGCCGTCTCGCCGCGCAGTCGAGACGGGACGTGTCCGGACCCGTGGAACCGGTTCGGAGACGGGGGAAGAAACGATAAAGGCGACGCGATTCGCGGGAAAACGAAACCAACGAAGACAACGGTCTCGGTCGTGGAAAATCTCGGGACAGATAAGATTCTTTCCTTCTCCCCCCCTCACCCTGCGTTGGATTTTCCCTATCGCCGGGACCACGTTTTTCGGGAAACTGTCTCTCCGATAATTTACTGCGAAACCGTTCGAGTCATCGCAAACACCCGACGAAGGTTCGACCGAGTCCCGCGGGACACGATGATCTCACTCTGCCGTTCCAAGAATCGTTTTCCGGCCGGCGTGAATGAAAGCTGATTGCGCGTCGGAGATCTTCTCCGGCTAATTGAGCGGACCGTGACAAGGTGCGTGATCTCATGCCGGCCACCGTGTCACGTTTTCATTACGATCATCATCGCGAGCGTAAGAAAAAGGACGGCCTCCGCAGATAGTACGCGACGAGGCCGAGTTAATTACCCCGACGTTTAACTCTTTAACGAAATATTCTTCGTTAACCGCGAGGACCCGCGGTAATTCACCCTGTACGACCTATTGCAGATCGCGATACTTCGCCTGCGCTTTCGATCGTTCGAACTTTCCAGCATTCTGCCTTTCATATTTTCTTCTAACCCTCGGTTCCCATTGTCTGCGTGACCCACAGTTTTACTTTCGAAAGAGACAACTAACCGTACCACGGTTTCTCGTTTTTTATTCTGTAATTATTGAAATTACAGATAGAGAAAGAGTCGCGAGAAATCTAAATGAATTCAGTTGTTTATTTCATATCGGACACGTATGGATGACTAAAATTGTATCTACTCCATTTTGGTTTAGTCGATTAAATGACTTTTACTTTGTTGCACGACTTAACAGTCGTAATTCGGAAGTTAATGTGTTAATTAGACGATTGAGATTTCTCTCTTGTAAGTGGTCACAAGTTCAGGACCTTGTCACGAACGACCGTTCGAAGAAGCAGAGTTCCAGGAATTGCCAACTATTTTCTTCTTACAGTTCACTCGGTTCGGTGTAGTTCGAGAGATAATATAAGAAACATCGAGCACGAGCGAAATACATATGTAGGAAGTTTGTTTAGCAAGATAAGTGCCAGTCTGTAAGTGACAGAGAATAGAATGAACTCGAACTGAATAGGGAAACTGATT
Organism: Lasioglossum zephyrum; assembly: GCA_028455615.1. NCBI lineage: Eukaryota > Metazoa > Arthropoda > Insecta > Hymenoptera > Halictidae > Lasioglossum > Lasioglossum zephyrum. Next base: position 13,929,953 of record CM052323.1, on the reverse strand, counting down.
ACCAAGTGATTACTATCGAGATTCCAATGTCTTGGAGACCCTTTTAGAAGTGTAATAATATTGTGCGAACGTATTTTGCATTATTATTTACATTTTCTTGAGATACTTTCTAATCGGAAATCCAATTGTGCAGTAATTATTTACTATAAAATGTTCAATTATACAGATGTAACAGAAATTTTTGGAAACGAAAGATAACTGCTGCTTTCTCCTGGTGAGCAAACATATTGGGTCACGTCGTAGAAAAAATTGAGATATACTGGTCTAGAGTCTAAACCATGCATAATACAGTGCGATATTAAACGCTTAGCAATATTATCGAACATCTAGAAAAGTGGTTTTTAACCGGTGTTTAGCTTTTCGCAAGTGTTCCGCGAAAATCCGCAAAATATATTTATTTTTACGCGGGATGCTTTTGTTAGTCTGCTGGGATCATCAATTTTGGTGTTCCACAAATTTTTCAGGTAATCTAAAGTGTTCCCTGACTTCAAAAAAGTTAAGAACCACTGATCTAGAGTTTAAACCATAAATAATGCAGTGCTATATGAAAGTTGGAGCAATATTATTGGACATCTAGAGACTAGACAATGAATAATGCAGTGCAGTATGAACTTTTGAGCGGTATTAAACATTTAGAGTCTAGTTGATGAACAGTGCAGTGCAACATCAAACTTTGAGAAATGTTATCGATCGTCTAGAGTCTAAATCATGCATGTTGCAGTGCAATATTAAATTGAGAGACCATTATTGGACATGTAGAGTCTAGCCGATGAATAATGCAGTGCGGTATGAAATTATGAGTGTTATTAAACATTTAGAGTCTAGACGATGAACATTGCAGTGCAACATCAAATTATGAGTGACATCATTGATCGTCTAGAGTCTGGATTCTAAACCATGCATGTTGCAGTGCAATATTAAATTGAGAGACAATTATTGGACAAGTAGAGTCTAGACGATGAATAATGCATTGCTATTTGATGTTTTGAGCAATTTTATTAAATATTTAGAGTCTAGGCGATGAACATTGCAGCGCAACATCAAACTTTGAACAATATTATTAAGCATTTAGAGTGTATGGCTTGCTCAAGTCGCTACCCTGTAAACGATGCAAACTGCCGCGTGGTCGGCCACGTGCACCGGCGTAATTATACCAGCAGCGTGCCGGCCCATTCATCGACACGGTCAACAATTGAATTGTCGTGGCGAATCATCGGCACATTATTGACGCGTGTTTCGTGGCCACGTATGACCAGCCGACGGTGTGGAACGAACCGAGCTCGGAGCTCGGGGCTCGGCAGCCCGGAAAGGAGCATGATTAATGACGGATAATCGCGGTAATAACGCTGGCTACTCGACTGAATTCCGATCGCAGAGATCTGCGAGAAGCATCCGCGTATTCGAACGTCTTCATTCATCAAGATCGCTGCTTGATAAATAGACTCGTCGCTTCTCTTGGTACATCTGAAAACTTCACGAGTGGCTCTTCTTTATTATCTCATTTAGATGGCCACATTCGACGTAACCGCTTTCAAATCCTAAGCCCCCTTATGCAACTATTTCGGAGAAGCGTATGAGCGTTAATCGTTTCTTCCAGGAAGCTTTTTTTAACCCTCGTCTATTTCTCGTGTCAATATGACACAGTTTTCCCGAAATAAGTTTCATGGTTCTGTTATTTGTAGGCAAATTCGCCAGAATCTTTGTGACTTTTATTTTTTTAATTAACTCATGAATTTAGTTTTTTACCTCATCAATTTGAAAAAAAGCATGGAGAAATAACTATTTACCTTGTAATTTCATCGATCTTTTACCTATGTGTCAATTCGACACCGAGGGACAGATTTAATTCGTGAAACGTCTTAAAGAATGATTGAAACCCCTACTACATAACCAAAATTTCGAGAAACATAAACAAAAGTGAGTGCGTGGTTCATCTACTATTTCTAGACTGAACACGATGGTTAAGTGTGTTGCTCATCCGACTGCGTTTAGTAATGCTCTCATGAGATAAATGCTTAACGAGCCCGTGTTACGCAAAAATCCAGGAGCCGCGGTAAATCGACGAGACAAGGATCGCGAAATTTTCGGAACGATAGCGTAGCCGACTCGCGGCTAATTAAACAGATAAATGCGGCGATTGCGGCTTGATTAATAGAAGGAAAACAAAGTCACCTGCGATTACGCGGTCATTCGTGGAAATTCCGGCGGAGATATACCTGCTGGTTTCGCGTGTCCGTTCCGCGAAGATACTATCGCCCCGCAGAGTATCGGAAACAGCATTGGGAACCACGCGCGCGCGCATCAAGATGGACGGCGATTTGCGTTGCGGTTGTAAACGCGACCAATTAGCCTTGACGCTTTCCCACATTAGTTAAAGAGCGATTTGTGGGAGGAGGTTGCGAAATTCCGCTCGCGATTCCGTCCGATCGCGACGTCGTTCTCGGCCAGGCCGATCTTCAGCCTTGCCGCGGAAAATTCGCGGTTAATTAGATTGACTCTGCCCTTGTTCCTGCCAGTCTTTCCAATAACACGATCGCTCCACTAATTCCATTATAAAAGTAGGCTGATCTTTAATGAACCATTCTTCGCGTGGGTTAACTTCTTGCAAAATAATTCTGCAGAAAATCTGTTCCTCTTTCCATCCCCCGCCTCGGCAAGACGTCCGATCCGAGATAGAGCCTTTCGATGAATCCAAAAATTAGCTCTCAGTACTAGTTAGCCGTGCATGAACTAGGTAAATAGTAGGATTGATTAGACCAGTGTATTGTATTCAATTTTTAGCCACAGCGTGATTTGCGAAGTAATGTTGTGTGTCTTAACACTAAGCCTACCTCTGCCGGTCGCATGACCGGTTTTACAGTTCTAATTTTATAATTATTGAAATTATGACGTTGCTTACACGGAAAAAGATTTGATAAATTTCTTTATTCAAGCACACATTGCAATGAAAATTGCAATCTTAGGTGAAATCTAAATAGAGTCTTGTCATTTTTATCAGCTAAAATATTTGGATAGCTTTCAGTGCTCGGTAGTTTTAGTCTTACAGAATCGAGGGGTTAATAATTGACATTTCTTTTCACTTTATTCGACTATCGTGTTGTAAATAAATCTTGGTAATTTACATGCATGCCGCAGGCAAGAGCGGCAATCTTGAAAACTAGGAAAACGATTGCGTACATTTTTTGTAGCTAATTTACAATAGACATACATTTTTTTGACGGGTTCCGTAAATCCAGTGCTAAGAACGTGTTGAATTTCAACAAAGGAGTGGATCAGAGTTCATAAAGCATGTACGTATCAATAGTTAATATAGATCGTATAAATCAAAGAGCAAAACAAGCCAACATTTTTTACCACGTTTTTATTAGCTCGCTTTCTCGTTTGTCTGTTTGTCCGGTACAAATCTTGCAATTGATTTTAAACTAACTTCCCGATGAGCTAGAACTTGGTATGCCACCGCGGTAAGCGATAGCCAATCCGCGCGGCAGAGCGTTCCCTACTCCACTACGCGTTCCCACTACACGGACTCACTTCGGACCGCAGGAGCTCAGTGTATTTTCGTACGTGGAGGTAAATTAGGAGGTGAATTACATTGACTTCATTGATGCTTTGAAACCGGTAATTTACAGTAAGTTTAGTGAGTATACAAAGTATTAATAAAGATTGATTCAAGTATTAACACAAGACTAAAAATCAGAAAATAATTATTTAAATAAAAATTAATTTTTAAAGATACCACGTTTTTAAAAATGGACTAAAAAGTATAAAATAATTTTTCCTGGTGAATATTTAATAGCTATAAAAATACTTGTAAGATTTCAAACGAAACAAGTTGGGCGCATGAAGTATAGATAATTGATGCAATTTGCGCCCCACGTTTTTCGTTTGAAATCTTACAAATATTTTCATAGCTATTAAAAATTCACAATCACAAATTTTCAAGACTATCTGTACGAGGTTAGGAAACTGTATGGGATTAGGAAAAATTATTTTATACTTTTTAGTCCCTTTTTAAAAACGTGGTGTCTAGAGCGAAATCACGTAGGTTTGCAAAATCCTCCGTCTAATCTCGAATATGCCTTTAATCAACTCGATGAGGAACGCCACTCGAGCAACACGCTATCCTACACGGATTTAGAGACTGGCAAGAGCACGTTATAGCTTTGATTGGCGATACACAACGGAACGATGACAGCCAAACGAGGAACAGTTTCTCTGAAGCAGCGAGGGAACTGTCGTTTGTCGTGTACAAACCGATTTCGAGACAAATTGATTGACACAGATATACCCGACGATATATCCGCGCCGCTCTACTTAGAAGCGCTGCCTACACGACAATCATCTCTATCCCGTCAGTTATCGTCGACGATTCGCAGTCATCAAAATGATTGCGGCTGATTATACGATTGCGTTAGCGCGTGCGGAACCGAAGTTTTATTATTTTTTATTTCGGTTCGACGGGCGACACGGACGCGCGGTTATACTGTTTGCGATTTTCGATCGCATGCGATGCGTGTCGAACGTCCCACTTGTTCTAATGCATTTGCAATGCATTTTTATAACGTTCTGAACATGTTTGAAACTACATGCCGTGCAAGTTTTATCTATATCATTTTGTCATATTATTACAGACAACGGAAATCCCAACAAAAACATCCTGCAAACAGGAGCCAAGTTCTCTATGACCGTAAAAAGTTGTGAAATACCTCTTGCAATACTGAAAATAACGCTATTCAATTTTTAAAGAGTTACATGGAGGGCTAAATTATTTAAACTTGGCCGTTACTTTTTAAACCAATTGCCATAAAAGGTGTTAGATAGCGGCCAAGTTTGAATAATTTAGCCCTCTATGCATGTAACTCTTTAAAAATTAAATAGTGTTGTTTTAAACTAATTTTACAAACACTTTTTTCAGTATTGCAAGAGGTATTTCTAAGCTAACTAACTTGGCCGCATTTTGTTTGACCTCACAACTTTTTACGACCATAGAAAACTTGGCTCCTGTTTACAGAATGTTTTTCTTGGGATTTCATCGATTTTTGTTGATTCTTTTTTTCATCATTATTTGTGGTGACTTCGAAGCTAATAAAATGTATACTTATGTATGTTACGCTGCTATGTTCTATCCGACGTACCTATTTTGTAATGTTTTTTTTAATACAACCCCTTTAACGTGTAAAATTTCAAACTTTGATAATTATTCCTTTGAGTGTTGGTTATGGTAGACCTATGTACCAAATTTCAAGCTTTTATGTCAATGGGTAATACCCAAAAGGTTTTGATGATTTGTCAGTCAGACAGTCAGTCAGTCAGTGACAAAAGCGACTTTTGAGGTGCTATATCTCGGAACCTACTAATGTTGGAAGATTAATGTTTTGTCAATATTGAGACATGATAGCATTTAACAAGTGTACGAAATTATATCTCTCCATCTGCCTCGAGTTCCGAGTTACAAGTCTCTAAAAAACGGCTAAGGTGTTTCGTGTAAAAGATGTGAGTGACCACAAAGATTGTATTATTATTCAAAATATTGTTTACATTACTAAACATTTAAGTGTTGAGGTGTGATGTCAATTTCATATCCATCAAATGAAAAATAATTATATATTCAGTTGGCAAGAATACAATTTCAGTATTTTCAGGGGAAGTGAAAACCAATGTTTTTAATCAAGCAATGATCTTTAATCAATAACATTTTTCTTATTTATTGTTTTTGGCTCAAAAGATCATCGAACAGGACGGAAAATATCTTATTCCTTAAAATTTATTGCTTGAATAAAAGAATTGGGATTCATTTTGCGTTAAAATAACCCGAAATTACTTTTTTGCCAACACAATAGAATGAAATTTTTCTAGTTTGAAAGAGATGTTCAATTTTCGAGTTCAGATAGCTCCGAGTGCCTAGGATTAATTGCGCGACTCTGCATAGTTTGGATCTGCATGAAAAAATTATGCGATTTCATCATCAATTGAATAGTGTTCTTTGTTATGGTGCGTCGCGTCGCGACGACGGCTGACGGTCGAGCAACCCACGGCGACGAAAATTCAATGAGCACGAGAGCCAGGGCCCGCGATGAGGGCGGGCCGTCGAGCGAATCTCGTTATCCGTGCAAAGTGTTCCGTGAAATGATCGAGTTTCGAAGTTTAAACGAGCACGAAGTTGGTATTTAACGCAGTCGCACGGGGAACCGTTGTTGTTTGCCCGGGTAATTGAAGCTTTCGAGCTGCGAGGCACGGCGCTTGCGGTTTCGCAGGCGACCGCAATCTCCTTTCGCCTCTAATTTCTTTGGGAATTAAGAGCCGGGGTGGTCACAGGGGGGCGAGTTACCTTGGCCGGTACGTCAAAGCTCTTTTTACCAAGGATAATCTGAATAATTCCGAATGAGACTACATCTCAGATCCATGGTCCGTTCAAACCACCACCAACTCGGTTTGGAACTGATTCTGAGAAACTCGTATCTTGGTCATTTGCCGTCTGTCATTCAATCTGTCGCTGGTTTACTATTTTATATTTTATCACACAGTTCTTGCCAGTACTACAGTTCAAATCACCATCAACTTAGTTTGGAACTGATTGTGAGAAACTCGCACCTTGATCATTTATCATCTGTCATTGATTCACTGTTCTATATTTTATCACACCGTTTGTGCCAGTAAAACAGTACAAACCACCTTTAACACAGTTTGAAACTAATTGTGAAAAACTCGGATCTTGGTCATTTGTCATGTGTCATTGGTTCACTGTTTATATTTTATCACACAGTTCTTGCCAGTAATACAGTTCAAATCACCATCAACTCAGTATGGAACTGATTCTGAGAAACTTTTATCTTGATGATTTGTCATCTGTCATTCAATCTGTCGTTGGTACATTTTTATTTATATTTCATCACACAGTCCGTTCCGGTAATACAGTTCAAACCACCATCAACTCAGTTGGAACTGATTGTGAGAAACTCGTACTTTAATTATTTATCATCTGCCATTCGATCTGTTATTCGTTCATTGTTTAGATATCTTGTTGGAATTAAATTCTACGAGGTTATGAAATGAAGCAATGCCAAGAATTCGTAGTACAGGAATATGAAAACTAAATATAGAGAGTTTATTTAGTAGGTGAGAGAGTACAGAAGAAGCTTCTTGCGCGCTCAAGCGCTTCAGTGCAACTGAAAAATACTAGAAAACGTGTTCAAAGACTACCTTCGACAAGACGCCTTTTTTTATTGATGGTCGAAGGGTAGGAGTATTCAGGTATAGGGGATAGTGGCGCAGAGGGAACTTATTGTTAGATAAATCCTGAATACCTAATTTAGCATATCTTCCAATCTACAACCAATGTATTAGAAGCTGCTGGATTCCTTTTTCAAGTACAAAACTTTTCTAGCCGCATCGCGCACACAATTAGTGGACAGTGAATGAGTTTGATCTGTCACGTTCCGAAGTGAAACGCTATTCGGGTAAACCTCGGGGAGCAGAGTTTAGCCAAGCGAGCTAGGAACAGACGGGCATGCAATCGCCATACAAGTTTTCAACTCAGTCGTACGGTCTTATATGCACAGTATTCGTCTGATTTATACATCGAAATAACATTGTGTTTCTTCAGACAAGGTTTAACGTCTTCGACGATCGGTCGTGAACTTTTCCAATCATTCAATACAAATCAGTTTTTCAATGCACAATTTACATAACTAAAATTATTATAGCAATTCACCTATTCTACTTACTTTATTATATATATATATTTTTTGTAGATGCAATTTTTCCTTTGAAAAAGGTTCAAAACTGAACAGAAACATTAGGAAAGAAGAAAAGTTTATTGCAAAATTGCTAGATTTATTAAGTGATCGAAACTAAATATCTAACATTTATGATTGATAATCGGGATTATTTTATCCAATACAACGTTGATCCTACTAAAATAAAGCGACAGACGTAGAACGTCCCGAAAATACGAAATAACAATCTACATATCGCATGACTCGCATATCCCAGCGACTTCAAAATCATTTCCGCCTTCCAAATAAGTTTCCACGTAACCATTTCCGACTTCGACTCGATTCTCGAGTCGATATAACGAGTCGCCAATAGCCATTAAAGCGATCGTTTGAAGCGAAGTATCCGAGTCGACCCATCTTTCTTTTTCGTCCTTCAAACGAGCCCCGCGTAAGCAGAGTGATCGACCGTCGCTTTAATTATAGCTGGTAAATCTGGATCGCGATCAATCGACGAGTGGCTTTCGGAGCAATTTCGCGGCCGTTCTCTAAGTGAAAAGAAAAAGGTCCGGCTTGGCGCGCATAGCTTGCCGAGGTCCCGTTAATTATTCCGATCGGCCAGAGAGCGAGCAGGGCTTTCCTCTCCTTTTAATTCCCGGCGATCGATAGCAATCGGCCTGGATCAGTCGTTTCCGATTAGACGATTTCCCCAGCCGATAATTGCGAGCGTGCTGAGCCGACCTGGCTCATCGATAATCGACGACCCAGCTCTCGATAGTGGACATTGATCGTGCGTGTTCTCCGCCAGTTGCGCCGATTCGTTTTGACACTCTCGCTCGCATTCAGAGACACACCGGGAGCTAGAGTCTCGTTATCTATGCGCGGGGCTATCGCGACCGGTCATAGGTCACAGCTGAGCCGATGACACACACGCACACACGTAATCCACGGTAATCATGAGCGCGGAGGAAACGGTGAAAATAGACAGGAATCGCTCGGACTGACAAAGCCCGGGGGAGCCGAGAGCCGAGCCTCTTCCTGATCAGTGACCTCGCTTTGCTGCTCGGTCCAGCGAAGTTCAGATCATTTCCTTACTAAGAAACGAATTATTCTTCAAAGAAACTCTATAGAAATAGAAACGATTGCGAATAAATATTAGTAATTGCTTTATCCAACTTATTCCCGATGACATTCATACTGCGAGGACCCCCAAAGGAAAATCTAACAATAAGGACACATGTGATATTACTAAATTGATGGAAGTTAAATAAGAAATCGCCCATTTGATCGTGGTACATTTAGTATTTATTAGAGTAAAGAAGAAACTTTAGAGGATATTCGAGACGAGAAAATTGTAAATGTTTGTGAATTGATGTAGTTTGATTTCTTTCATTGTTTTGTTTTAGTCAAATAAATAAAAGTTGTACAGCTGCTATTATTATTACTTAGCAGGTCACTAGACTGTGGATCTTTATGCATTTATGGTTTATAAAAATTTTCAAAAAATGCAAGAGTATCAAATTCAAAAGAATTTAGTATGATTTTTATTTATATTGTTTATTTATATAAATATATATATATATATATATAGAAAAGCTAACTTTCAGCCTCGT
>CM052323.1:13787345-13920528 GCA_028455615.1 Lasioglossum zephyrum | reverse complement strand
TATTATATATACTACACAGTTTCTTAACATTTGTCTACAAAAATTGAAAATTATATAAACCTCCGTGGTCCACTGATCATGAATGTCGCCACAGCAGTGCCACCAGAGCACGAAGGGTTAAAGAACTTTGAAGCGATGAAATGTGTTTTATTACAATAGCATTGATACGCGCGCAGGAGCAGTGAACGCGTTAAAGTCTGATTCACAGCCGCGCTAATTGACCCCGATCCAGGTTCTTCCCGATGAACAAACTAAACCCGAAGATTTATTAGTGAAGTAACAAGTTGACACCTAATGCGGGAGTGGACGAATCCAGCAGCGTGTTAACGGCGACGTAGGATTATTGCTTTGTCGGTCTAATTCGTGTCAATTCGCGTGACCGGGTTGCCCGTTTAACGATACGCGGGCACGGGTGTTGAATTCGTCGTAGCGTCCGCGATATTAGCATCACGTGAAAACAATAGCTCGAACATCAGCCCGAACTTCCACTAGCGCGTATACTATTAGCCGCTTCTCGAAACCGGAACGTGAGAACTGCCCGAACGGGACCGGAATTTGGTTGTCGCGTATAACTTCGGCCTGTTAACGCGTTGTTGACAGGGGACGCCAATTGCTGGCTTTCATTTCTCATACGTTATCAATAAGCTGCGAATGTTTATGCGGTTTCCAATTTTTGTCGACAAATTTGAAGAAAGTGTAATGAAATTAAATCCCATTTTTAATGCTAACGGCCTTTGTAGATCCAAGACAAATGATAATTGTACAAAATTCTATTGAATGTTACACTCCAGCTTTTTTGAACATTTTCGTAAGCCATAAATGCGTAAAGAATCGCAGTCCAGATTATCAAATCCTTAGCTGTGCAGCTCAATTTTCAACCCTCGGACAGTGGACCTTCTTCGCAACTACAAAACTGAGATGCTGCAAAACACAATTCACAGCTTTAATTATTCATTTTCATAACATATTTTTGTAGATATTTGTTGGGTATACTGATCGTTCTAACGTAAAGTTTTATTCATTCAATTCAATGGGTAGAAATCGAGTAATTCAATGACGATTTTAATACTCCGGGTCAAAATAGACCCGGATTGCAAAAATTTTTGTAGATATTTGTTGTATATGCTGATCCTCCTAATGTAACATTTTATTTATTTATTTTAATGGGTAGAAATTGAGTAATTCAATGGCGATTTCAATACTCCGGGTCAAAATAGAGCCGGATTGCAAACTGCGCGGAACTTCATCTCTAAATCTGAATGCATAAATAATTATGATACATGTGATGTATTGAACACGTAAGTTACGTGACAGTCAACGTGTTAATAAGATTTTAATGAATTCCATGCGCGTCACGTTTACATTTGACACAGTCAACAATTGAATTACCTCGTACATCATTCGATCGTAAATGGTTAATACATATTAGCAATGATAATAGAACCACAGATCAACAAAGATGTTAATTTACCACCATTGAAAAGGTTCTACACTACTAGACTGCGGATTTACTGAATTTATAATGAATATACACAAAAAATGCAAAACAGTGGAAACACACTTGATTAATTGACGAATACTCTCAACTTATTGAAATAATCTAGAGTCATTCTAAAAATCATTGTAATTGACGGAGACAATTTTATTTAAAGGCTCGTATATTACAAATATTTTATACAGTAAAAATTAAGATCTTAGCGTTCATAGGCGGTCAAGTACAATTTCCTTCATCTGATGATGAAACAAATGACTCCAAATATACAATTCTAAATAACGGTTCCGGAGCGTCGGAAAAATTCGTTTGAAGCTTTTATTGGGATACCCTGTGAATGAACGCTTAAAACTGTTAAAGTGAATCGTCGGACGCCCGTTCAATTTCCAGTTTCGGCCGAGCCAAAAATACGTGGCACAACGAATTAGGCCGGTCCAGACGAGACGAGCGTTTCGCGGCAAGCAAAAATAGTTTTTTCCGTGAAGTTTTAATTTGGTCCCTTTAATGACGAGCAGAGCGTGTCTTTTTAACAGACGGGACAGCTGCTGCCGCACCGTGGTCTCAAATCAGAAATAATTTAATTGCAAGTGACTGTAGAATTTACATTATAATCAGACAAATTGATTTTTATTTAATTTCTGTTTCTTGCAACTGACCAAGAAAGCTTTCAGTTTGCACCGGAATGGTATTCGAATTTCTTTTAAAACGATGCTTTAGACTTACCTGATATATATCTGTATATTACCATTAGACCGCTGATTTAATGGATTCATGACAAGAATGGAACGGTAAATTTTAGAACAGTAAAGAAATTAAATGAGTTTCAGAACATCAACATAGTATTTCCAGCTTATTAAAATGATGCATGGAGAAAAACGAACCTTATTTAGCTCCACTTTCTTATAATCGATGCGAAAAATTTATAATTTCCATAAAAATCGACATTGTATTAAAATCATTTCAATGTAAATATCCACAATTTACTAATAACTGATGATATCTGGGACGATGAAAACTGATTTTACATTTCTGTGCAGAAATGAACGTTGGCTATTAAATTAAATTGACTGCATCCAATTAATTCCCGTGTACAAATGAGACTCTTGAATTGCTAAAACGACGTTGTGGGCATTGTGGCGAATGTGGAGCAACGCGCGCGCTTTTCAGTTTAGCCAATTGACACAGCGTCAATTCACGACGCGGCGTACACTGGAGTATTTCGTCTGGGAAACTAGTCAAAAAATTGATACATAATACTCATTCAGAAAATAACACCTACGCACTAAAATCTAAAAAGTGTTAATTTTTTATACTCTAGTAATACACAGTTTGTCGGAAAAAATAACGACATTTCTTAAATTAAAAACAATCAGTTATTTCGCTGAAACTATTCCTCTTTATTCAAAATACATCCTTTCCGCATCAATACATCGCTGGGCATGTTCAAGCAATGCTAGAATAGATTTTTTAATTATATTTTACGGAAACGAATCAATGACCCTCGTCACGGCTCTTTGAACTTTATAACATTGTCATAAAACGTTCCTTTCTTGGCTATAGTTTGAGTTATGGGAACAGCAAATAGTCACACGGTGATAAGTCAGGCGAATGGGAAAGATGGTGGAGCATACAGATTTGTTCTTTCGTCAAAAATTCGCGGACCTTGATGGCCCTATGAGATAGCGCATTATCGTGCAACAAAAACCAACTTCCCGGCGCTCGATATTCGGGCCTCATTCGAACGATTCCCTTCAGCAAATGCTCCATAACACCCATACAATAGTGGTAATTGACATTTTTACCCTGTGGAACGTATTCCCGATCATTTCACGCACTTTTTCTACCAACTCATCGCGAAATTTCTATTTTAGCCGGCTTGGCATTGTGTCGTCTTCCAAAGTATCACGACCGTCCTGGAAAAGCTTATAGCATTCGATCACAAGTGTACCAGATAAGCAATTATCACCATAAACTTTTATCATCAATTCAAATGTTTCTGTAAAAGTTTTACAGAGCTTGAAACAAAATTTAATATTTGCTCTGTGTTCCATGGTGTTTCTGTGACGAGGAGACTAAAGTGGCCTATTAACGGTCAATAAAGGTGCGCAATATGCTATATATGCTATATGGTAATGATTGGCTAATTAATACAATATGGATTTGGATGAACACCATGCTGCATAATAATTGTTGCGCAATACGCTTGATCGCGTGAATAGACCTCTTAAAGGTACTATCACTTTTTGCGCAATAACTTGACAATCCGATGATCGATTGCAGTGATAGTGGTCTCATCTTGTAGAAGGAATTTGCATTTTTCGGATTAGATATTGTTGCAATCGACGGCGTTACTAGTTTCCTATAAATTAATGAAGTTCCGTTATTTTCTCAACATACTGTGCATTAAAACTACTGTTTACGTTACTAAATTGGTTTTTATCTAATAAATTGCTAAAACCTCAAATATGGTGTGAGTGAACAAGACAATGTTCAATTTCAAATTCTTATCCACAAATTATTTTCATAATGGATTTAGAGGAAGCAAAGAATTTTACGACGACGTAAAGTAAAGGTAAAAAATAGTAGACTAACAATTGGGCAAATTAGAGACGGCCGCTTTGAATGCTCCGGCGACGCCGTTTGCTTCATTAAACCCGCGCCCTGGGTGAATGACTCCTCGACGAGCTATGCAACGTATCTATGCAACGCGCGAGCCAGCTCGTTACGTCACCGACGGATTTCGCGGCACGTGCTAACAGTTTACCTGTTGACCTGTCCTCTACCTCTCCGCACGTGCTCACCGGACGCTCTGCACTCGATGCACTGTCCACACCCTGTGAATAGGTGATTAGAGTGTACGAGAACCCAAAAATGTTGGGTTCGATGCTTGACGGCATGTTTTTAACACTTCCCTGGCCGAAAATTCTCCAATTTTCAGTTTTAGGTAGTTTACGATTTGTTATTCCTTTACTTTACCGTTGCAATTTTATATGTTTCTCAAAAACAGGAGATTGTAAAGAAAGCACAATTAGTGGAAGGAATGTGGAAAATATACGGAAATTAATGTTAACACCCAAACTACCTGGCTTTACACGTCACTGGTATATTTCTTTATTTATAGCAATGATAAGATTGTTTTTACTCAGATTTCGTACAACTTTTATCATAGTAAGTGCTTCCTTGAGGAAAGTTATCCAATATTAAGTATACAAGAAATATCATTTCAATAATTGCAGAAGATGATTATTATTACACTGTGGATTTTTAAGCAAAATAAAAATATTCCGCATCTATCGTAGGGAGCAGCAGTTGAATAAAAATTCATCTCACCCCTGAATAGTCTTCTTACGTTGAACACAACATAACAATGTTCTTAGATTTATGTTTATATTCTTCACTGTTTTATGTTTCACCCAGTTAATTTCTCTATTCAGTCTAATGATTATTAACATCCAGCTACAATGGTATCACAGAAAGCTGTTACTTTCATTCGTCCACATTATGTACAAAATGTTCATAACTTTAAGTTCGTTTAAACGCATCCCGAAGGAATGTAACAATAAAATTCGACAGAGGTGAACGTGTATATATGTATAATAATTGTGCATGTACACAAGGGTTGAACGGTTAAAAAGAACTAGAAAATCTCTATATTAAATTTCAATGATTCTGCACCACCCCATACGATATAGAAACCGCTCAGCTCGCAGTCTAGAAAATTACGAAGAAATTTAGCTGAAAGCTCATCTGGAGGATAATGAGTAACTCGAGTATCTGACGTCATAACGTTGATTTTCTTTCATCTCGTCGAAGGGACGAGTATTTTAATTATGTATAGAGCCCCGCAGAATTCGCCGGGACACGGTGTGATTTAACTTCTTCACCGTGTTTCCGCGCGATGAAGAGGAACAGGTTAAAAGGGTTATCTAACACCTCGTTCCAGGTGAACGGGAATGGCGTTCTCTCTTTCGCTAGAGCAATGCAGAGGTTCTTCAACATCCCGTTCCCGCTGGACGATCCGGTTATCGCGCCGCTCTACACCCACGTCGACACCAGAGGCTCCGGAAGGGTCTATTACGGTGAAACAGATTCACCGGAAGTTCTCGCCAGAGCCGGAGGAATGGTGCGAAACGCTTTCAAGGACGCGGCTGACTTCGTACCCACACACGTGTTCTTGGCCACCTGGCTGGACGTCGGATACTTCAATGAAAAAAGCGACAAAGTAAGCGAAACCTTCGAAACCATCGATTTATTACACTACAGTCCTTGTCAGTCCTCCGGTACTCCTTACGAGTTGTCACTACATCCATACCTCGCTATACGGCCGCTCTTCATACGGCATTTCGTTATAACGCCCTTTTTTAACCCTTCACTGCATGATTTTTTAAATTGGGACGAAACAATTGAAAGAAGGTCAGTTTTTATGTTTTATTTAAGGGAAAAATATTTTAAAAAATTAATACAACATTTTCAGAAAAATAAACATAAATGAACATAATAAGAAAACACATTCTTAGTTTACTATACACCGGATTTGTTGACTGCATCAAATATATGATACACTATGCAGCGAAGGGTTAATTATGGCACTTTTTCGATTTACGGCCCACAAGTTTCGTTATACGGCCAAAAAAATGCTGTACTGTTAGCGACTGTCTGCTTACTCGCTCCGCGAGAGTTCCAGCTTCTCTCTTTAGGCGGCACTGTTACATTATTTTATAAAAAAAATGGAACAGAGATCCCATTGAATTTGTATGGGTTTGTATAAAAATAATTAATTCGTTATACACCTTTTCGTTTTACGGCTAACTTTTCCAGAACGTAGCTAGGCCATAAAGCGAGGTATGGGTGTATTCCTAATGATTTTTTACCATTTCGTCGATTTAACGTGGCTTTATTTTTCCATGTGTCTCATTTTACGACACATTTTCATTTTGAAACGAGGAATTCAAAAATCCAGTTGTTGTGTTTTACCATTTCGTCAATTCGACATAACTTAATTTTTCTCGTGTCTCGTTTTACTAGATACTTTTATTTGCAAATGAGAAATTTGGAACTTTAGTTGCATGTCGTTTTATTAATTATTAACCATGTCGTGAATGAGACAAATTAATTTTCATTTTTGAAATAGAGATTTACAAACTGAATTTATTTCACAGTCCAGTTCTCAATATCATGGAATACAGTGACACGCAAAAACGTTGATAATTTACACATAGCAAACGCAAAATTCGCTTGAAAAGGATCCAGAATCGGATCGAAACATTGAGAAAAATTTTATAAATTGCAAAATTACTTTGTTGATTCTTTGATCGAACCTGTGTGCCGATATCATAAACTAATTTCTATTAATTCATACGATCGACAAAACGGAATATGAATTTATTTCACTCGTATATTGATTTTTTTTATCGCTGTGTTAGTTCTGATGCTAAGTTTGGCAGAATAATTATCAACGGAATTCATGAAACTTTTATTTCCTGACCACTTATGAAGGCGATGATCGACGAATAAAAGTGTAGAAACTTATATTGGATGTAATAAATCTTTGTTCGATCAGACTTTGACAAAGAGCCACTGAAACGGTTAATCTTTGCGACACCGGATGAATACTTGACGTTCTACGGATATTTCTAGGTGAACACTTACCAAGTAGCCATCTCGTCGAACGGCACAAATTCCTACGTCGAGCTACTGTACCCGGATAATGGTATTCAGTGGATCCAAGGTGAATCGCACCCCAGCGGTCTGCCAGACGCGAAGGCGCAGGCAGGATTTATGAGCGAAGGAAGAATCTACACCTTGAAGGGTTCCGGAACGGATCAGATTCAGAATGTCGACAAGTGAGTCAGGAGGAGACTGGTTAACGAGCAATTCACTTCGAGTGATTCACTGCACTGTGACATTCTAAATCCTATTGTTTCTCGCAGGTGGTCGAACGTGAACAGACCGGGACAGTGGATGTTCCAGGTTGGTCCATCGTTAAACGATGACGACATCAAAGTACCTGATAACATTGTGGGTGAGTTTCCAGTCGTAAGATGTAATGAGGCAGAGCCTCTGGAATCCCCTAGATTTTGCACAAATGATCTCATGAGATTTAGAACCATTGTATAATGGAACCTGATTTGCTACAGTAGCTATTATCGCTGCATATAAACATTAATCCTCTGTCAACGTTAATTTCTTAAATTAAATGATAATATTTTTAAAGAGTCTAAACCATACATCAAAGACTTTTGATACTGTTACCGTTACAGCTACCGAGCCCTAAACGATACTAGCGTATATTCCTTTACAATAACAATAAGATTGAATTTATTTAGATTTCATAGAATTTTTATGGTAGTGTGTACATAAATAAAGGAGTATACTAAACAATTTCGCAAGAAAATATTTCTATAAATCCACAAATTGTAAGGGTTTATTCTTCTCCGGCTCCGGAGAAGAAACCTCACGTAAAAAACCTATGCACCAAACATTTAAAAAATCAGTGTCCAACCTTATGTGAATAAAATAATTGTACATTAACTCTTTCTCTAACAATAATATACAAACAATTATGTGTACCAATTTTTTAACCTTTGCTGGGATATGCATGGTATGTAGCCCTATTAACAGGAGAGAGACAAACTTTCCGAAACGTTAATTAAATCTGTTTTTCCATAGAAGTACAATGAAGCAAGTCCCAATGCAATGATTATATGAAAAATTTAGTATAATTTTGTTATTGAAATTTATTATTTTTGAGGGTAGTATTAATTTTTTATATTATTGAAATTTATACAGAAAATTTATTAAGATCTATAGGGTTGGCCCCATAACATTGTCTAATCAAGATTTTCGATGACCCTTGAGAAAACGATTTTCCGAGCAAAAAAAATCATTATTTCAATTTCGTCAGAAGTTCTTCTCAATTTTCTCGGAAACCGTTAGTTTTGTGAAGAAAAGTGATACGACAGAAAAAACGCAGAATGTGCTGATCTACAACTTTTGTCTGACATATTATTTGATTCAATGAATAGTTTCGAAGATATACGAGAAAAACGATTTTCCAATTTTCCATTAACATTTTCTCAGTTTTCTCGAAAACCGTTAGTTTCATGGGGAAAAGTGATATGACATAAACGACGCAGAATGTCCAAATCTATAGGGTTGGTCCCATAACAGTCTCTCATCAAGATTTTCGATGACCCTCGAGAAAACGATTTTCCGAGCAAAAAATTAATTATTTCAATTTCGTTGGGCTCCGGCTCTGGCTCCGACACCCTATGAAGGGTTTATACGTAACTTATTTCTCCTTTACAACGCTACGAATCAACTGTTCAACCAATAAAACAGCACACCACAGTGAATTTCTACTTCCGAGAATTCGTGAGGTTGATGTTGAAGTTTCATTAGTACGTAGGGGGTTAATTTGATACTGTGTACATACACTATCCTCATAACAGTCCAAGTTACGCGCTAATTAAGGGAGGGAACGACAAAGGTGTCCCCCGGTTTCCAAGTTTTCCTTCCAGCCGAAATCTCGTTGAATTTGAAGATTGCTTAGAGCCAGTACCACTGTTTTACATGTGAACGTTTCGAATTACACAGACCACAGCGCAACGAACCAAGCAGCCAGCTGCAGAACCGGAGCAACGACTTGCCACAGCAAAGCGACATGCGTGGACTACGAGGTCGGCTTCTGCTGCCATTGCAAGCAAGGATTCTTCGGCAACGGAAAATCCTGCCAGCCGAACGGTGAGTTTCGCGGCTGCTATGAGACTTTAGGAGTACGGCACTGCTCGCTTGAATTTTCTAAATCTGTTACACTGAACTCTGCACGATCCTGCCACTTGGTGCTTCGAGATTAACGGAGCCCCAGAGAATTTGTAATAATTTCACTTCCGGATCCGAAATTTTGCAAATTTAAGTGAGCACTGCAGTACCCTAATTATCTGCTAGCTTACGTCCCTTTGATCTGGCTCCGAAACGGAGAAATCCGCTTTCGACCGAGTCTCCTGTGAGTCGCAATTTAAACTAGCCTCTCCTTTGGAGACGCGTCGCCTCGTGATATAAACGACGTCCAATAACGGCCGGTTCTCCAGAACGGTTTCCCTCTGATCTATTCGGGGATTACGAGCCCCCACTGCTCCTTCGATGACCCCATAAAACACGAAATTCGCGAGACGCAACCCTTTGAACGCGGCCTCTTTCTCTGGCGAGATTTTAATGAACTCCGATGCAAAATTAATTCGTAGAAACACTCGAGGAGAAATCGATCTTTTCTATATTTTTCGAGAAACTGGAACAATATTTCCCTTAGTTGTCTAATTTCATTTTACACATTTTCGAACCCACTTCATTCAAATAGTCAATTCTCTAATTGGATTTGATATGAGTAGTTAATAACTTTAATTGATTATCAAAAAATTACAACTTAGATGGCGATATAACATTAGGTGAAGATATACCTGTTGCTATAGAATTTATTATATTCAGTCGACAAAATGGGTTTCTCTAATTTGACATTATTTGTTCATGATAGCACGAGCAGAAGTTCGTTTGTAAAGTGTTTTGTACTTGAGTGATAGAACAATTTGAGGGTTTGTTTAAATACCTCTTGAAGTGACCACGCAGGGAATGAAAGAGGTGGCAAATATTTGCAGATGTCCCACTTCGTGTGATTGGCCGCATCTCTGGCATGATCAACAACGTTGAATTCCCAGCGAGAGATCTACAGTGTTATGTGCAAACAAAGGATGGAAGAACGTACACTGCTTTGTCCCGCGTGCCGGATGAGATCGGCCCCCACTTCCAACTACTTGGTAATCTTGGTGGAGTAATCGGTTGGCTTTTCGCGAAACCTGTTGGTAAGACGAAAAATGGATACGAACTGACAGGTACGTAGCTTTCTTATAAACTAACATGGAGAGGTCACAATGGTTAGGTCGTCGATTTTAATGAAACTTTTTCTGCTCAATCTAGAGAAAAATAAGCAGATCCACATTCGAGCGTTTTTGACTTTTGAAGTTTAGGATATCTAGAAAATATCTTGATATATTTCATTTCTTATTCATATTCTCGGTACTCTTCTATTCTTTTATTCTTGGTACGCAACAAAATTGATACAGGGTGTCCCAAAATTCGTGTAGTTCCCGGCAATGGGAGGTTCCTTGGGTCATTTGAAGCGACATTTTCCTTTATAAAAATGACGTCGGCGGCTTTGTTTAGGAGTTATTAACGAAAAACATTGACCAATCAGAGCGCGGCTATAGCGAACGGAGTCCGACTCAGCGACAGGTCCCGCTTAGCGTGGCGGCGCCATTGGCTGAGCCAGAATCAATCCGCTGTAGCCGCGCTCTGATTGGTCAATGTTTTTCGTTAATAACTCCTAAATAAACCCGCGGGCGTCATTTTTGTAAGGGAAAATGTCGCTTCAAATGACCCAAGGAACCTCTCCCATTTCCGGGAACTACACGAATTTTGGGACACCCTGTATATGACAGATCTATGTATTTTTTCCAACGTGAAACAATTTTTCTTTCCGAATGATATCAGAACAGGAACTCAATAGCATTTGTAAAATGTTCATACTGCCGAAAATATTTATGTTTCAAATGTTTTTGTGAAATACCACTCTACCCATTGTCCATTTCCCGCACAAAATATATAACTAGCTGCGTTGTAACTCCACCAATAAATAAATAGCAAGATTAGAAAGAAAGAAAAACGAAAACATTTTTAAAGAAAAGAGAGATACAGAAAAAAGGACTTAAAACTCTAACTAAAAATAAGGAATTGAAAGTATTACATGATTACATAATTTCGTGCCCGATTTCAAATAAAAATTAATGGTTAAATTTTAAAGAATACAACTTCATTATGTAACCAGTTATACATATAGTCACCATTCTTTCCTAATTGTAGAATATTTAAACACTTTTTAATTTTAATTTAACCATTTTATTTTCAAATCGGGCACGAAGTTGTGCAATCATTTAATAGAACGAAAATATGTAACTTCTACCACCCTCGCTACCATAAGGTTAACCCTTTGGTTACCCTAGACAAGATATCTCGAACCCCGATACGTCCCAATAAACGTTTTTGGCGAGATACCTCGCGCCCCGATACTTCTCGATAAACGCCTTTGGCGACATATATCTCGTCACCTTTTTTTGTTTAAGGACGATGGGGGAATGCTCTTACGCACACCCTCCCCTTCGTGACGATTGGGGAGGGTAGTGTGGGACTCGGCTTCCCCCTCAGATCTGATTGGGGGGATTATCATTGCTTTCCGCAGTCTACCGCCTATACCCACTAATCCCCCACCGCCCGAGGACTTTTAAGGACCTTTTCCTCATCCTTATTTGATGGGACTGGATACCCCGACTGGCCCGCTTTCCGCACTCAGTGGGGGTATACAACCCATCTCCTCTCCACGCCTGTTCTTGGCTTTAAATATATCTCGTCACCTAGCACCAGCATCACGTCGCCTGTCAGGTCAAGAAAGAGCCGTTGCTCCTCCGTGTGTTTCGTGCATTTCATTGTACACTCCAACAAGATATTATTTACAGAAATCCTCGGACATGGGTCTGTTTATTTTTGCCCTAGATTCACCAGAAAAAGTTTCATTAAAATCGACGACAACACCAACGTTTCTTCTCCTTGTAAGTACAACAGCTCATCGGTAATTTACACGGTCACGTGTTCCAGGTGGACTTTTCAATCACACGGCGGTATTGACGTTTGCCCCGTCAGGGGACAAAGTGACGATCCGAAGCAATTACCTCGGCTTGGACGTGTTCGGGCAGCTGAAGATGGAGGCGGAGGTGACAGGTACGTTGCCGCAGCTGTCGAGGGAAACCCGAGTCTCCTACGGTGACTACGATGAACTTTATACCAGAGCGCAACCTGGCATAATCCGCGCTCAGAGCGAACGTATTTGCAAACTCGACGACGCCACCGGGAAACGGGAACAGAGCTTCACGCTGGACCAGACTATCGTCTATCAGGAATGCCAGTACCTAACCGTAGAACCCGAGGACGATACCACGCGGCTCAAGTACTTCAGGGGCGTGACAACTTACGAAGCCACCGAAGGCATCATACGATTTGCTGTGAATACAAAAGTGGCGCCCTTAGAGGAAGAGGACCCCTGTATCAAGGGCAGGGACGCCTGCCCAGATCACAGCAGCTGCATCGTCGTTGGTGACACTTACAAGTGTGACTGCAATTCTGGGTGAGCAACTCCGCAAACCTCTGTGAAATTACAGTAGGTGCTCGCTCTTTGCACTCCCGATCGTATGTCACACACTGATTCCATTCGTGAGTGAGCTTCGGAGGGACCTCCGATCGGAGGAATGCCAATTTCAAAGAAACTTTTGAAAAGTTCAGAAGAAAATGTCGATTAGAAACCCAGATATGATAGATATAGGCAGACAAGGATAGTCTAGGGCAGCTCTGGAGAATTTTTAGTCAAACCCAAGGTAGACGAGTTTAGGTCTCGGTTAGGTTAAAAAAGATACAGTAGGACTTCGATTAACCGGATCACGATTGTAAATAAACATACGTTTAAGTATGATTATTTTATGAAGGGAAATAAATTTTCAAAAATGAAAAATTTATTTTGAAACATACTGTACATGTTAATTATTTCCTCGGGTCTATCCATCGGGCCTTAATTTATCCGGGCTGATTGTCTTCCGATCAAGCCGGTTAATCGAGGTCCTACTGTACTCGAGATTTAGACGATTTGTAAACATCAACATGTTATCCGAAACCGACTGAAATGATTATAAGAAGAAAGACATTTCTATTTTGCTTCTGTCTTCTGCAATCGAGACAGACATCTTGGCTACTCGTGAGCTTGAGGGAGTAAAAGGCAGCAGACGATTGGTCTATTCTAACTGACCGGTGACGTTATTAACTTCCCGATTTTATAGGGAAGTTACTGTAATGAGCCCGAAAATCGAAAATCGATTTTTTAGTAGATCTTCACGTTTCATGGTCATTGGAGTCATTTTAGACTATTTTTATCAAAATGTTTGTGTGTGTGTGTGTGTGTGTGCGCGTGCGTATGTCCGTTTGTATGTTATCAAAATTTTCGTTAACGTTTTCTGAAAAAGTAACAATGCGATCAGAATGATGAATGATGCAATCTATGTGCCCCGCTGTAACTTAGAGCTGATTAGATTTTGGTCCACTTTGGTACAGTAGTTTTTTAGTTTTTTTAGTTTTTATAGTTTTCTTTCGAAAGAAGTTCATTCAACAATGCAATTTACACGAGAGGACGGACATTTTCCACCGAAAAAACAAACGTAATTACAGAAAAAATTATTTTTTTTATTTTAAAAAAGTTTTTTAAAAATTAAAAAAATTTTTTTTTTAAATTCATTTTTTTTATTCGTGCAACTAATGCTAATGTTACCGCTTACAATAATCGAAAATTATCCCAAATTTACAAATGTTGTATGTAGCACTGAGCAGAGTTTCAAAATTGAGCGGTTTATATATTTTGGGACAATTTAAATTAACAGTATCGAAGAAAACCAAGATCAATACTGCAAACCCGGATAATGAGGAGTTGCATCGTTTGCGAAAAATTAATTAAGACAATTTTTTTGCTACATTAGTATGTTATAACAAGGAACCAAGCGAGCAACGAGCCTACGATGTTGGTTTAATGCGACGCCATATAGCAAACATTTTGATAAGTAGAAAACTATCGAATTTCCCTGAAAACGTATAATCTTCTTAAAACGTACACTAAATAAATAATGATAATAATATACTGCAACTAACGAATCGGGAAGTTCTTTGTGTGGCTCGTGGAGAGTCACACACAAAATAAAAAACATTAATAGCTGCAGGCCCTACTAGCCATGCGTACCACTAACCCTCTCACGAGCTTGCAAAGCGAGCGAGCAACAACCCCCCTCTAGTTAATAATGCAATTTGCTCTTCAGATTTCACTATCTATACGAA
The DNA here is from genome assembly GCA_028455615.1 of Lasioglossum zephyrum. Classification (NCBI taxonomy): domain Eukaryota; kingdom Metazoa; phylum Arthropoda; class Insecta; order Hymenoptera; family Halictidae; genus Lasioglossum; species Lasioglossum zephyrum. The sequence continues at coordinate 13,906,064 of CM052323.1, read as the reverse complement.
GACGACGGCAGCGCGAACTGCGTGGATGTGGACGAATGCACAGCCGGCAATCACATGTGCTCTCCGGATGCGCAGTGCATCAATCAAGAAGGTAGCCACACCTGCGAGTGTCGACCTGGCTTTACCGGAGATGGCCGAGTTTGCGAGAGTAAGTTCCCTTACCCTAGCAAAGAAGTTATCATTCCATGGTAATACTTCACCAACCACGAGCAAGAGACTGACTGAGAAAATCGATATTTGCGAGCTCTGTTTTACGCTTTGTCAGTAACTGACGCATCTTCTGTTGGAAATTCAGGAATTCCTTCCTGCGAAGACGTTCGCTGCGAGAATTACAAGACCTGTGTGATGGTCGACGATATGCCTGTTTGCATTTGCATGCCAGGTTTCGAGGAGACGGAGCAGGGTTGCTACCCTATCCATCGAGGTAACATAAATTTCTCTCATCGGAATCAAAACGAAATTATTTTCTGGAGAGATGTTCTAGCATTTACGTTATCTTCGACTTCCGGTAGGTTCCTGTGAAGCCCCGAACAATTGCTCGTCAAATAGCGTATGCATCTCCAACGAGGAATCGCAGAAACACGCCTGCGTCTGTTTACCCGGTTTTGTTGGTAAGTTTCATCGTTTTTATGCTTCTTCACTGTTGAACACTATTAGAACGCTATGCAAAACAGTGTTCCTACTTTGCAATTCCGAATAAGGGATTGCAAGATGTTCTCGGAAAAAGATAATGAATGTTTTTCCTCGAATAAAACACGGCTCTCCGATTCGCTTCCACGATTTTAAATGGAACAACTTCCGAATGAAATGAAAGCAACATTTCTGCTAATGGGGCTGTTTGAGTCGATGCAGATAATTAAACTTGCTGTCGCTGCGTTTAACGTTGTTAGCAGTGCCGAAACAGTAAATAATAAGTTTCATCTCGCCGTATTGCACGCTTATTCTACAACGAGAAGCGGGGAGCATACTTTCTGCACCTACGCGCCTTCAAAGTGAATTAGGAAAGGTGCCTGGTGCACAATGTTTAAGAATAGTGATAGTTAAATGAATTTTAAAATCTAACACACATACGGTTTTCATTTAACACTAAGTCGTACAAGTAACTGGTACATGTTCCATTATAAAAGTAACAAACTGCACTTTATTTAGACTTTGTGCGGCTCCTATTGTAATACGTACTCTATTAGAAACATCTATATAAAAAAAAAACAAACCGCCGCACCGGGTTAATTTCAATACGAGGGTCAGTCAACTGTTAACCGGATTTCGTATTGTATTGGATCAGCACAAAACTTCATGCCCAATTTGCAAATGAAACACGATCGGTTACGATTTCAAGTAAATAATTTTATCAATCAATTGCATATACTATATGGTATACAACCCCTGGCACAATGTTTCCGATCGGAGCCATTGATACCGATTTCAGAGAAAACATTCATAATTTAGATGTAGAAAATATTACTTTATGAAGTTAAAACTAATGAGATATGAAAAGCGGCGTATTGAAGAATGAAAAACAACAAAATAACATAAGCATTCATTTATTATAACAAAGAAACGAGCAAGTGAACAAAATGTTATACGGAAAAAAGTTTCCAAATCGATCTACACTGTCAAACACCAAAGTTCAACAGTTACATGAACATAAGAAAAATTCTTCTCGATCGAAAATTAGAATATATAATGATTTAATGTTATCGGCGCCAGGTTCGATCAGTTACATGAACAGTTCGATGATTCCTACAGAGTTTTTTGTGCTGATTCTAAATCTGCCTTTAATTTTTCCCCTAGACCCACAGTTTTTAAGAAACTTAATTTGAAAAAGAAAATATATTTTTCAATTTTAAACAAATATTATCATGTTATTATACAAGATATTGCATTGTTCTTTGTAGCAATTGATTCTGTAGACTTTCCCGAATACAGTGATATCCAATATTAATACATTATGAATCTTTAAACATGCTTAAACAATCGTTCAAGATGGAGAGACAACCTTTTTACACCAATTTGTGAGGAAATTCTTCAGTTCATCTTAAAAAATAAGGGTGTAGCGAAAAATCGAACTATAACACGCGATAGAGCAGACTTTTATATTGAGACTAACCCAACTCCAACCCTTTGAAGTTAACAAGTCGACGTATTTTTCGAACCCGAAAGCAAAATATCTTCGCCCGACATGAGTTGCCACAAGGTACGACGAGATACGGCGCGGCACATGATAATGTGCCATGATAACATTACAATATTTGTTTAAAATTGAAAAATATATTTTCTTTTTCAAATTAAGTTTCTTAAAAACTGTGCGTCTTGGGGAAAAATTAAGGGCAGATTCGGAATCAGCACAAAAAAAACTCTATAGCAATCATCGAACTGTAATTGTTGAACTTTGGTGTTCGACGGTGTAAATCGAATCGAAAACTTTCTTCCAGCAGTTCTATTAATCGAAAACTGTTTTCCGTGTAACATTTTGTATATTTGCTCTTTTTTTTTGTTATAATAAATGAATGCTTGTGTTATTTTGTTGTTTTTCATTCTTCAATAAGTCGCTTTTCATATCCCATTAGTTTTAACTTCATAAAGTAATATTTTCTACATCTAAATTATGAATGTTTTCTCTAAACTCGGTATCAATGGCTCCGATCGGAAACATTGTGCCAGGGGTTGTAGTCCGCTATTGGCTTTCGACGAGATACAAAAAGAGGAAAAACATTCATTCAAGATGTAAAACATCTTGGATCTTCTGGATCGATAAATATTTGTACAAGAGACTGGCCACAAAATTTTTTACAACAAAGAAAATAGTTATTAACGCTAAGCCCACTGTGCCTTAAAAGTAACTGGTACATGTTCCGTTATAAAAATGACAAGATTGATTTTATTTGGACTTTGTGTGGCTCCTATTGTTATACGTGCTCTACTAAAGAGATATCTGTACAATCATTTCTTATGAAATCATTTTCAGTATTTCACTTATTGTAAAATAGAAAATCTAGAACTGGTGATTTGACCGGTGGTGGTAGGTTTAGTGTTAATCATTCTAAGGAGTTGAAAATAATACGTTGGTATTACTAACTTCTGTTAATCGATCTTCTATTCTAAATTACACATACTCAATATTAGTAAATTCATAAAATCTGCAGTCTACTTATTTATTGTGATTCCTTTAATGATTTTCTAACCTACCACCAGGTTTGGTGTTAAAATAACGTTTGAAGACGTAGCCGGTGATTCAATGGATGGCAGCCCGGTTGTTTTTGGTATAGACTCCCGTTCGAATGATTACAATTGTCCCCAGGTGATGGTTACACGTGCCAGCCGGAAACGGACACGACCACGACGGATGAACCGCCGCAACCGCAGTGCTTGGAAGGTATGTGCTTTTGCTCGAACGGTTGGGAGTACCGGAATTACGAATGCGTGCGCCAGGAAGAGGAGTCGAGGACGGTCTACTACCAGCGAGACTGTAAGTACCAAGAACAATATCGCTCGGTGCTCGATCCCTCGACGAATTATCCAGACCCGGACTTCATTTTCGTATCCGCATAATTCACCGAGTATCGACACGGCGCCGACAACGGCGATTTTTCCTCTGCCGCGGAAGCCTTGCCCCGAGGAATGTGCTCGGGAACTTCGCTTGCACGAGATTCTTAATCGTTTACGAGTTTGAAATGTTAGGGGGAGCATAAGCTTCTTAAAGTTCAATCCTTTGAGGACGAAGTTACGTGCCGGCGTGAAAAAAGTTGACGGAAAGAAAGAACATGGACGCGGGAAAAGGGTCGACGGGACTCGCACGGCGAGCTGCTAACTTTCCCCGGCGAAAATCGGCACTGCCCCGTGAGAAAAGAAGAGAAATGTTTTTTCAATTCCTGCCTCGCGATTGATGCTACTTTCAGCGTGAATCCCAGCACGAAATGATTTCCTCGGGTATTTTTACTTTATTGTTAATCGCCTTTGGAAAGGAGCCTGTACTTTTGCGGGAAACAGAATTCTTGCGGAAGAAGCAAGTTTTAATTCGTTCCCGAGTTGTATTAACCGATGCTTTTGTAAATTCAGAAGCTTCTTCCATTACGACAAGTATGAAACGCGGTTTCGTATTATTCGTATTATTTAATGTACATCGTTTTCGTTTTCGTTTAGTTTCGTCTACCTGTATGGACACGTTCAAACGGAACGAAATTGTACGAAACTCTCACAACACACTTACTTTTAGCTTTTCTTTATAATTATTACTCACTTTTATTTATAAATCGCTTGTCTGTACTGTCGGCATCAAGTTCTTCGCTTTCCATACGCAAAAGGCCAGGCACGCGTAGGTAGTTGTTCTTTCTCTGCGTCTTCGAAAATTTTCCATTGAAACGATGATGCCGGAACACCCCAATAAATAAACAGTAACTTCCCTATAAAATCGGGAAGTTAATAAATTGTACAAAATTTTCTATGATTTTTAAAATTATTTGGCAAATCTTAATAAATTGAAATGCAATTAAGAAATTCCGACGCACATGTTTAATATTTCAATCAAGGAGATTAATTAATCAATTTGGATTACTATATGCAATCGCTATACTGCGGATTTTTACGCAAAATAAAAATTTGCTGCATCAATTGCAAGAGACAGGAGCGAGACGATCATTACAAAAAGAATGGTAGTGGTCCTAAAAAGTTGAGAATCCTGTAATAGTGTCATTGCTTTGATTTGTTGCAAAACTTTTTTGTTTTTAATCACTTGTTTATGAACCGTCTACCTACAGTAGTGGAATTAATTCTGGACATTTTAAAATTTTTACTTAAATTTCGCATTTATTTAATAAATAATCGCTAATATAAAAAAAATATAATGAAAAATTACAATTTCAACACGTTTCGAGGTATTCGAAACCATTTTAGTCGTTATTCATGCTTTTAAAAACTTTACTATGGTCCTTACTGCCGAAAACACAATGCCTGACTAAAACAATGATGAAACTGTTTGTAAAGACCGCCAAGGCCTTCCTGTGTGTGGATGGTTTTTACAATGAATCCACGCATCCTGTGATTGACTATTTCACATCATGTGACGTTACGTGTTGCCAGACACAAAAACAAAAATAACAACACAATCTAGATTTTTTAAATGTTTAATTAATTATAAATTACAATATAAATATATTACGGTATCAAGTTAGCATAGCAGAATATACATTTTCTGCAGAAATATGAAATAAAGAATATTTTTATTCAAAGTCTTCAGAATTAATTAAACCAGGGTACACGTTCATGTCATTTTTCTGATGAAATGAGACATTGTATATTTTATATTGTCTATATTCTAGACATTGTATATTCTGTATTGTCTACATTTTAGATATTGTATATTCTATAATGTCTATATTTTTTAATCATTGCAACTTTTCGACAGTTTAGAGTGGCGCCCACTTATTTTTGTCTTAAATACACAAAATCCGCAGTCTAGCGATCAGATAAGGTACGACAAGCGAATATCAATGTTTTGGGAGGGTCCTCAAAGGATCGACAATGATGGGATAAAAGACATGCATGGATGCTAATCGCACGTAAATTACGATTGGGTTCGTCGTGATTGCACGAGCTAATTACCATAGCATTGTCGAGAAACCTGCTAACCGGCAGCGACGAACGGTTTTGCATCGTGCGTTCTAGTATCGGCACGGCCACTACCCGAATGCTTCGAAGACTACTGCATATGTCCCTGGGGATACGATTACAACCGCACGGAGGAGATTTGCGTGGCCAGACCAGGATACAACCACGAAACGATGGGTCCATCAGGAGTACACTGTACGACGGTTTCGCTTTGCTTACGCTAATTTGGCCAATTAACAATCTGCGGCACGTGCGCTACACTTCATGCACACTTTCGTTAACCTTTTCTACGTTCTATTTCGTTCTATCAACTTGACGATCGAATCTTCTTCGCACCATTGCGACAAAAGTGACACAAGTTAATAAACTTCGTCTTTCATAAACAACGGAAAACTGTTTCTATCATAATTGAATATTGTACATTTGAGCATACACTGTTTGGAGCATGAGAAACGACACAAATACCACCTGGCAGCTAGACAATGATGTTAATACGCTTTTGAAGACTTATGAAATAATATTTACAGAATTGTGTCACTGGTGTTGCAACAGTGCGATTTGTCAGACGTTTCGATTGACCGTTCATGAAAATTGCTACTGACATTTCTACGAAAACTCGAAAGATTTCGAACATCCTAAAGCTACGTCTACACTGAAGCAGTATCGAGTAACATTTTAGTTGCTTTCCTCTTGGTTCATTAAATGAAAAATTACAGTGTGGACATAGCTTATCCGTATCATTCTCTTACAGATCTAGTACGGAAAATTTTATTTTTAAAAAATTAAAATTCCTCAATGAACCATTGTTTTATTAGTTGTAAACAATATAGCAACATTTTGCTCTATATTTTCAGACGAAGTGTCAACAAAAGATGGATCCTTTTAACGAAGAAAGTTGAAAGAATTTAAAACAACAGTCGAAACGTCAGAAAAAGGTGTAGCATGTCTTTCGAGGCGTAATTGTGAGAATTCGATCGTTTTAGGTTCCAGAGAAAATTCATGTGGACTTATGATCCTTTATCGGTAAAATTTTATGATCCAAATCAGGTTAATTTTTATCTAGACAAAGCAATAATTATCTTTGTCTTGTTCACAAGATTTGATTCTATATTCCCAATGTTTACGCGGTATGAAAGATTTTAAGAATTTTTGAAACGAAAACCGTGTATGAAAGTAGATGAGACTGTTCAGTGTGAACATGGTTGTTAGACTATTTTTGCAAAACAGTGCGGAATGTAGGATTTCGGATGTACCTGTGATAGGAAAGCCACATGAATTTTGTCCGATGATGGATGCAATTGATCCGCGAAATGGCTTCATAAATTTCATACGTGAGGCAGCCCAGCGAATTATCATAATTGCGCACGCTTATGTCCAGTACCGTGCAACGTGGTGAACAGGTGTCATCCCTACGCGCAGTGTGTATACGTAACGACGACCGGTGACTACGAGTGCCGCTGCAATGCCGACTTCGAGGGGGATGGTATAGAGTGCACGAAAATAGGTACGATTCCAAAGTATTGCACCTTTTATCGATTACAGTAACCGTTCACCAATAGACTTTTCTCACCGACGGAAATTGATCAGGACCAAGTTCGACCAACATTGGAAGTGGTCGTTGAAAAATGTTAATTTTACCATTTCGAATAAAATTGTTTAATATTCCATTTTGTCGATCATAACGAATTAATAGAAATTAGTTTATGTTATCGGCGCACAGGTTCGATTCAAAAGTCAAAACAAAGCAATTTTGTAATTTATAAAATTTTTCTCAACGTTTCGATCCAAGTGTGGATTATCTTCAAGAGAAATTTTGCGTCTGAAAAATACTGAATGTTGTACTAAGTGTTTCACCAGATCAGTAATAACCAGAAAATAATTTTCCACCATGCTTGCTATGTGTAAACTGTCTATATTGAGTATTTAAGTGTGTTACTGTATTCCATGCTGGTAGCAGAGTTGTGCTAATTCAATTACATTGTATTTCAATTACTAATTATTTTAATCAGATTTGCAATTTAAATACAATATAACTGAAGGTGTGCCGCAGGCACGTCACAAGCAGCTAGTAAATTTATAAATAATAAATTCCTTCTGTTTGCCACCTTCACATGGATTTTTCAACCTCTTCTTGTTTATTGCTTCATTTTTCATAATTTAATTACAATGTATTTTATAATTGTACTCCATTGCAATTATGAATTACATTGTAATTTAATTGAAAGGAGATCTGAATTACAAATTACAATATAATTGAATTACAATGTAATTCAATTACTTCATAATTATAATTCTGGAGTAATTCAATTGTAATTCTGCACAACTTTGGCTGGTAGGAACTAGACTGAACCATGTGAATGTTAGGAGAGAACCAATGCACAAACACGGAAACGACGTATATTGACAAACAGCCACTCAGACACAGCGATCGAAAGTTCTTAAATCGATATTAGGTGGTAATTACGAATTGAAACCTACCATTCCAAACCCAGACACTTTTGCTTATATACCATTTGTTGTTATGGTAAACAATTTATATTCAAAATATTTGACTCAATAATTTTAAAACACTGAGAGTTTATTTGGTGGATGAGAATAATTCTTGGAACTTATTATTTGAAAGGAAACTTTTACAATAATATAACATAAACTAATTTTTGAAAATTGTTTAACACGGTCGCAACCAGTGGTCACGTGTGTGCGACGACTATGATTTCGTATTTTATATGTAAAGAAAATCAAATTCATCATAGGTGTAACGTGATTTAAAATTATAATAGAAACGTTATGTCCAATAGCAACTACAGTAATTGTTATCACAACAAACGTTTGTAACAAATATGTTAGCAGCGAGAATTTGTTATAATGAGATGCATATTTTCAGTAAGACTATGCATTCTTTTGTAACTTATATCAAGATATTCGTCAGTTAGTTGATATCATCATTTGTGTTTATTAGACGACGTTCTATGTAATGAACACCAAAATGAGCTCAAAGACTTATCATCAAGGTTTGTCCCCTGACAGAAGAAAATTCAACTAAAAGATGTAAAATTATTAAAACACCATTGATTGATCAATTTTTGAAAATGTTGTTCACTCATCTTTCCATGATGAAATCAGAATATTCTGCGAGCAAAACAAAAATTTCTTTCATTCTTTAATAACTTTTGTAAATCTACAATAATATAAGGATGAAATTAAAATGATAACGAAAAGAATTCGTTTAAAGTTTCTACTATTTTTTAATCTCACTCATTTATAATTCCGCTGAGAAAACAAACTGACCAGAATGAGAAAGATGGATGAGAATCGAGGAAAGAATGATTGTTGTCGATTCATAGTGATGTAGGTCGGACTGGTTCCGGTGAATTTAAATCGGTGAAATCTACGTCGATAGTTTACCGACGAGACGACACGCGGAAATCGTACTCGTTGATGACGAGCGAACTGAAATCGAATTGTTATTCTGGCTCAGAAGTGTCCTGTATGGATGTGGACATCTGCGACCCGAACGCGTCCTGCCAGTACGAGGAACCGTTGGACAAATGCGTTTGCAATCCAGGATTTGAGGGCGACGGAAAGATTTGCAGTCCTATCGGTCGACATATTAAATATTTTTCACATTCTCCTTTGTCACCGTTTGGTGCATGCTCATCTGGCACCTATTTTATTTGCTTGTCTTGCACGCTGGAAACGAAAACGTTGCTTCTGCAGTCGCATGATCGCATGCTTTACTAGACAACGGTAGCTAGTCAATTGTAAAACATAATTCCAAAGATGTAAAAACACATTTCTTTGTTAAGCGGTCCTACTTGAGAACTACGATATTTTAAGTGGGAAATTTCTTTTTCTCAACCCTAGTTTCAAATTTTACGGAGATGCTTCTAAACGTGCTGCAGATATCGATTTTTTTTATCTAAGAGAAGAAAATTTTTATAATTTTTCCTCATACGTTTTGTTTCGAGAAAAAAATTTTCTCGCGATATTCGAAGGATTAGCCCATCGAGGACAAATATCACGTTGACGATATCAGTTTCATGTATGTCGTTCTTAAAGTTACAAGCATTATGATTGATGAGTATACTTTTTATTTTCTCGTAGAACTGAAGACTTTGATATAGATTCAGCTTCCGGACAAATATATTTGCAATATTTAAAAACTTCCTCGCATTCAAAGCTGAAATATGGATATGAAAATTCTTCCTGGACAAATTAGTCAGAACACAATTAGAGGACTACAAGGAGGAGTCCTTCATAGTCCTTTCTAGATTCTGAACAATCCTATGTATTGTAATGCGAATGTATTCTGATAATAAGATGTCCTTATTATATATACATATAAAAAATATATGTATTTTTTTCCCTGTTGCACCCAGATACGTTACTTCATCCTGTTCTGCTTAACCCGCTTGACAAACATGTTTTTGACATGAACGAGCATGCCTGATTGGAAGAAGTCTCACATCTTATTAACTATTCGAATCCAGTTTTGCAAACACAAAACAGAGTTACAAAGTCATAGAAGATTTTTGCCATCAGGAATCCATTGTAAGACTTTATCTCAACACTAACATAAAATTCAATCTCAACTCGATGTTATAATTCACTCTATAATTAATTTGTGAACCAGTGAAACGAGATACATAGTAATACATACCTTTTTTCCTAGCAAGGAAATAATTCGCGATGCTCTGTAGTCTATAGTATATATAGTAGAGTATCGGGAGTAAAATCCTATTGTACTTCGACAGTTGTACGTACGACGAGAAAAGCTCACACGTTAAAAGGTTATTAGGAGAATCGCTGGTACACGGGATATGAGATTTCCACGACAGCGATTTTCCAATTTCACGTTCGATGGCTCTACTATGACTCTGATTACTCTATTGGTACAAGTTGAGTGAGTACGTACGATGAACTAAAAATAGCACAGAATTGTTGCAAAAACTTGACACGTTCGCTATTGGCACGCACTATCGGTCAAAAGTTCTTTGACAGCATATATCAATGTCCGTGTATCGAATTTGCAAGAAACCATTTGATTTGATCCATTTTATAAAAGAAGAGTCATTATTCAATACCAATTTCTTAGTTCAAGGTCGCAGCTAGGTCGCATAGTCCTTGGTTTTACATCAGCGATTTCCAACCTTTATGCTACTATGCCTTGCTGAAAAAAAACAAATTTTTTTCTCCGCCTCCCTACCTTTTACTTTTTTTTTTAAATACATATAATAATGTAGACGTGTTTTATATAATAGAAGATTAAATTTCAGATTTCTAAAATATTTCTATTCTATATGATTTTTTCATTTTATACAGATTAAACTGCTGCAATTTACTCATGCAATACTCAAAAGTTTAGCAATTTTTTTGGTATGAGATAATTTAATAACGTAAGAATTATTTTACATCACTAATATAGCAATACTTAGCAACGCCTCAGACTCGCCTCTCGAGTGCTGAGGGTAAAAAAATTTCGACGCCTCGCTGGTTAGAAACCGCTGCTTTACATTGAAATAAAAATTTTTACTGTTGAAAACATTGTTTAGGCAGACTATAAAAAGTGCCTGAAAAATCTAAATTTTAGACAACTCTGTACGTGTATCGAGACATTGCTGTGCGAAGTTTGTTGGGTAGGGAGCAGTGGTAGCGAACGAGTTAATGTGTCCTCGGTATCAACACGTCCCCAGAAACATTGGCCGAAATAATTTTCGATATACCAACGTTCTTCAATGTTTGCTATATGTAATACTTTACTGTTGGAATACAGACGAGTGCAGCAAGAACGCGGACTGTTCGGAGGGCGAAAAGTGTTCGTACAATCCAACAAGCTCCCGCCACGAGTGCAGTTGCATGCCCGGGTACGGCATGGTGGATGGACGTTGTGTGGTGTCTGATTGTTCAACGAACCCGGCCCAGTGTCACGAGAATGCTCAGTGCGTATCAGCCAGCAACGGTGGCTTCCAATGCGTCTGCATCGAGGGCTACAACGGCGACGGGATACGTCAGTGCGTCGAGGATCACATCGGCTGCAACGTTCTGAATAATTGCGGCAGGAACGCGGTCTGCGGCTACAACCAGAGCTCTGCGAACTTCGCGTGCACCTGCGAACCGGTATGGTTATTATTGCACTCGGTGTCTTAGACGTACGCGTTGCTGTTGGTTATCGATTTCGTATCGCTTCCGTCGATATTACCTCGCAAATTAGCGGTGGCAACACGTTTACCGTCGAGTTACTACCCTCAAAGAGCCACAACAACGAAATAGTTGCTAAAATCGAAACTGGAAAGTTCACATTAAATACAGTGGTTACTTCTCAGTGGCTGACCCTTACTCTACGACTTACTATATGTGTCCGATGTGACAGTCAACGTGTTATATGTTCTCTACTCCAAATTCACCCTTCTGCAAATCAATTTCAATTTCAATTAGGAATATTTAATATTAATTACACTTGGAACAATCTCCTTTGAGTTCAGAAGTCGCCATGCACAGGAAGATAAAGCGAAATGCTGCGTGACGTAAGACGTGATCGGTGTCTTTACTGCGAGGGAAACGTAAGCCATGATACTCAATACGCTTCAATAAGTACATATACAGTTCCACTTTTAAAATGTATTAATCAGAAAATTGCTGCAATGAATACACATATCTGCACACAGTTTTCATACATTATAAATTCAATGAATTGGTAATTAAGTTTAAGTAAGTACTTGATAAAATTTTTAATTTCTTAAGAATTGATGTACAATTTGGTTTGATTTTTTTTACAAAAACTTGCTTGAAAATATCTCATTTGCAAAAGAATGAATTTTGAGTGCAAAACCTGTAGCACTTCGAGTATCGCGACTCCCATAAATGGGAAATATTTCTTTCTTTCCATTTGTCATTGCCATTTGTGAATTCTCATGGAAATATACTTGGTGTATCGAGTGTGGTTAGAAGGTTTAAAGAATACTCGGTATTATGCATCTTAACACATTACTTATCAGTGAGTCGCTTCTATAGAATAGGTGGATTTAATCATTTTTAGATTGTACTATCGATTTATATGAAAGAAATTTAAATTTCTACGACCTGGTATAGCATAGCCACTTGACTTGACCACAGATTCGGTACTCAGCTAGAGAACCACTCTGCTGAAAATCGCGATCAAGATCACCAGTGGAAATTACTGTGTTTGCTAATGTGATAGTTTAGAGGGAGCCGAGTGTAACCTAACTCAGGAACTCCATCAAGTAGTAACAGACTCCACGAATCAGCCAGCGCATGGATGAACGCGTCAGGCTAGACTGTCACTGTATACTATCCGACGGTTTATGACCAGACATCGTCGTACAGAACAATGGACTGGGTCGACATGCAGCGATATTTAACACTGACGGGATTGCAGTGCCCTCGTACCCAAATTAACCACTTGAACGAGTTCAAATCTCTTTGTCGATATACACACACGCCACATACTCCGATAAACTTTGAACAAGAAACAACTCTATATCTCTGACGGCTAGACTGTCGTTCTTCACGCAAAATAAACGTTTTCAATGAAAATTTTTTTCAATTATTTTAAAGAAAGTATTACGTGGGTACTCTTAAATTCTTCTAATTTTTCCAGTATTCCGAGTGGCAGCCACTCGTTTTTGCCATAAATGCATACAATCTGCAGCCTATTGGTGAATATATGTATGTTCTGAATATAATGTAGATATTGTAATTATTAGACTGCAGATGTTTACTCAAAATATATATTGTCGGTATTGATTGCAAGTCACAGGAGCCACGTAGACAATCATTTCTCTTCTTAACAATTCGAACGGGTTAAAAATAGTACAACCGCCTTTCTCAATTCCTTAATCTTTTCACTGTTTTTTGTGCTAAATGCATAAAATCTACAGTCTAGTAGTAATTATTAGATCAATCCCTTCGGTGTTAAATAGAATCGTTGGGTGATTTAGACCTTCATGCAAAATAAAAATTGTCCGAATTAATAGTAAAAAATCTAAGTTCAATGAGAATGTAATTCCTTTTTTAGTGATCTTCAAAAGTCGAAAATAGTTAAACCATTTCCTTAAATTATTCTGTCTCTTCAGTTTTGTATTTAATCTATTTAATTTTGTTATAAATGCATAAATCCGTAGTCTAGTGATGTATAACAGTTGTATTCTACAACAGAACATTTGATATTCGACAACCTAATGGTTTTACATGGAGGGTTAAATTATTCAAACTTGGCTGTTACTTTTTAAACCAATGGCCTCAAAAGGTGTTAGGTAGCGGCCAAGTTTGAATAATTTTGCCCTCCATGTAACTCTTCAAAAATTGAATAGCGTTTTTTTAAACTAATTTTTACAAACGCTTTTTTTTAGTATTGCAAGAGGTATTTCTAAGCTAACGAACTTGGCCGTGTTGTGTTTGATCTCACAACTTTTTGCGGGCATAGAGAACTTGGCTCCTGTTTACAGGATGTTTTTCTTGGGATTTCATCAATTTTTGTTGATTGTTTTTTCATCAGTATTTGTTGCGACTTCGAAGCTAATAAAACGTATACTTATGTATATTATGCTGCTACGTTCGATCCTACGTACCTATTTCGTAATGTCTTTTTTTTCCAATACAACCCTTTTAGAATGTAAAATTTCAAACTTTGATAGTTATTCCTTTGAGTGTTTGTTTTGCTGGACCTACGTACCAAATATCAAGCTTGTAGGTCAATGGGAAGTAGCCGAGTCAGTCAGTCAGTGAGAAATTTAGCGATTTTTGAGGTCCTATATCTCGGAAGCTACTAATGTTGGAGGATTAATGTTTTGTCAATATTGAGACACGATAGCATTTAACAAGTGTACGAATTTACATCTCTCTATCTGCCTCGAGTTTCGAGTTACAAGTCTCTGAAAAACGGCTAAGGTGTTTCGTGTAAAAGGAAGTAGTGCGAGAACTTGACTGGTGCACTATCGTGTACCTAAATAGAAAGATTGACGTGTTTGAAAGAGGTAGCTTGAAGAATAGGCTTGAGAAAAATACACAAACATCGCCGTAACTAGTCCAGAGAAAAACAATAATACTGATGAAAAAATCGACTGATTTCCAGGGATTTTACGGCGACGGGTTTACGTGTTTTCCTCAATCGTCTTGTCGACGTGATCCAGCCCTTTGCTCGCCGGATGCGACATGCGTACCAGGTGGGGACAATCAGTTCGCCTGTATGTGCAACGAGGGCTACACCGGCGATGGGACGACCTGCAAGCTTGGACCGAAACACGAGTCGAACTTCCTGCTGGTCAACCAAGGAATGGCCACGATGAGGATACCGTTCACGCCGACCTACGACAACCCGGGCAGCCCGATCAACATAGCGTACCAGCAAATGGCCATCGCGATCGACATCGACTGTCTGAATGGGAAAGCGTACTCCAGCGACATCACCGGTAATTCGTTGATATTCGAACAACGGTCTCCCAGTTTCCACTGTTGAGGCTGTCAACTTAGACTGCAACCGGGGCCGTTAGAAAGGTTATAACCGGATAAGGTGGTCAAATGTACCCCCATATCAAATTGACCTTTCTTCATAACATTGGATAGGACTCCCAAATAGCTTTGCGCAGTGGCGATATCGTAACCAATGATACCGATCGCAACTCTACCGAGGTGCGATTATTGCTAGTTGCGGACTCCCAAATAAATTTGCCATCCGTCGTCTTTATCTTACCTTTTAGTACATTCACGGACGTCCAGGGGGACTTTCTTTAAGGATCCGGATTTTTCGTTGTAACTTGCTAACACTTGATCCACTATCACTAGTCATTCCCCTGTGAAATCGAACGATTTTTGGAGTAGAGTAGTGTTTCGGATTCTGTTTAATTTTAATATGTTGTAGCCTTTAGTGATCTTTAAACGAATCTTAAAGAATTTTTTGATATCTTGAAAATTGTTGATTTTACAGACATGCAAAGAAATTTGTCACCCTGTTCTCATTAAATTATAAGGCTAGAACCTTAACATCTAATCAATACCTGTGTAACAACGATATACAGTTGTCCGGCACTAAAATGGTTGAAGTTTCTGACTATGTTTGGGCTTGCGAAAGAGGGTCACTAGCGATCGAACAAACTTCACGCGAGAATTAGAATGCAATTTTCCGCGAGACCCCCGGCGCGGAACTGGTCCCACCAGAGAATCGACCGCGGTCTAGATGAGATTTATTTTACAGGCAATCGAATAACCGAGTTGAATTACAACGGATCGATGGCCGAGACGTTCCTGCCGAAAGTAAGCAGTCCCGAGGGACTGGCGGTCGATTGGGTTTCGAGAAATATTTTCTGGACCGACTCCGGCAAGACGACCATCGAAGTAGCGAGTCTTGAGACGAAAAAACGCAAGGTCCTCGTTGCCGACGGACTGGTCAATCCTAGGGGGATAGCTGTCCACCCGTTCCGGGGGTTAGTATCTCTCTTTCTAGGAGAATGGTCCTAGGATTAAGGAACCGGATCCGCAAATAACAGAAACCGGGGTCTAAAGTAAAGATTTAACTTTGGACTGGGATTACGCGGAAACTGTCACGCTGAGCGCAAAAATTTGTGTAACCAAATCTTATTTAAATATGTGACATTATTGATTAACATTGACATTATCACAGTTGCTCTTCGTGATCAGTAATAGCAATGTTGTTGATAAGAGGGTAATGGTAGCTATTATCGTCTCAACGATCTTTTAGTGGAAAACAGGTTACACATCGTAACAGTAAATGAAGCAAGGTAAAACAATTGTGTTCGTACAAAAAATGGAGCTGCATATAAATCAAATTCTATATAAATATTATACTACTTTTTTCGGATTACAGATTATTCGGTTTCACAACTGTAGGTAACATATAAATCATGTTATCTAGCGCATTCTTCGTGTGCCGAATCGTTACACCCCGTGCACTGCACTCATTTTTCATCTGGCTTACAGGAACTGTATGAATCGAGACATACACGGCAATAATACACCTTATCTTTCTTATCATTACATTCTTCATTCCTGTTCTTGTACCTTTTAGTTCATATTTTGCTGTCACGAGTGTCAGTTTATATGATTGACCTTATTTCTTCCCTATCCCTTTTATCTAACTCTATTTATCAAGAAAATAACCGATCTATCACTGCTGCGTTATTTCGGATAATCGAGGTTCTGCATTTACAATGTTACTCTTGACCTCGGATTGTTCTAATGTCATTGAGACTAGAAAGAGGAGTAATTATTTAGAATTGGTGTGACCTCATACGACCTCGAAATATGTTGTCAAATATGTTACCATTCGGTACAATTTCTTTATAACGGCGCCGATTTTTCTGTTCTCGCTTGACGGTGAGCGCTCAAGTGGTTTTGCTTCGAATGTTTTAATAAATTTCATTAAAATTACAACATTTATTTTTTATCCTTGATACTGTCGGTGCCAGGATCAACGCCGCGTTTAACGTGTTAAAGTAATGACCTTGACAACATATACCAAGGTCACTGAAATTGGTATGGCAGTCGGCTTTTTACTACAAAGGAAAGACACATTGTAATCGGTAGCAATGAACGAAATTTCAACCGGTTTCAGGAAGATATTTTGGTCCGATTGGAACCGTGCCTCGCCGAAATTGGAGTGGGCCAATGAGGACGGGACCAGCCGGGCAATTTTCCTTCAAGGAGGTTACGTCAAGCTGCCGAATTCATTAAGTATCGATTGGGCGACGGATGAGCTGTGCTGGGCGGATGCCGGAACGTTTACGATAAGTAAATACAGAACTCCCAGTCGAATTTCTCTGCTAATAGACGTACAGATCCCTCTAACTCGATAATCCCCCCGTCCGCTGGGGTACCGTTCCGGTTTTTGATGATTGTTCACAGGCTGTATGAACATCGAGAATAGGGAGATCAACGTAGTTGCGAACGAGCTCACTTACCCCTTCGGACTAGCGATCGCACAGCAGAATTATTACTGGACCGACTGGAAGACGTAAGCGATCGAACCGACCTTTTTCTTGACCCGGGGAACTTTATACGTTTACCAGACGGGAAAATAAATGACAGTTCAACTTCTTCGAATCGCTCTTTCGTCGACGGATAAATAACGATTCGGTCATTTATTCCCTGTCAATCTAATGGCCTCGGCAATGATGGAAGACCGCGGCTTGATACATTTTAATAGAGACACTGCCAGAGACCCTCCCATCGCACAGTGGGGCATTTGGCCTGAAAAGTTGGAAAAAAGTCGATTTCCAAATTTTGCATAAGTCGTATAAATGTTGCAGTCCGACCTAGTGAAAGGTCTGAGGAATAAGGCTTTAGTATTGTTTTTTATTTCTACGCCCGTGCAGTACTCTTCTTCATCGAAAGTCAAGAGATTTTATAGCACGCTTCGCGTTCTTAAACAGTCTCTGAGACAGCGTTATTTCTTTAGCGATTTTCAAGTGTTCTAAGGAAATTGTGTACATTCTTCCATTGCAGAAGCTTTTCAAGTATTTATATCACGCACAGATTTCATTTCGTTATCGTCTAAATTAGTATAGATATTACTATTTGAACATAATCGTCAACGACCATGGCCTCGCTGCAAGCACCGGTTCCCCTCCGATCACCGAAGTTAAACAGCGCAGGGCGTGGTACGGACTTAGATGGGTGACCGCGTGGGTATACATGTATGTATACTCCGGGCGGTGGCTTATTTGAGTACTGTCCACGTGTTGTTGGCAAAAAGGTGGTTCGGAACCCACCATAAAAAGTAGGTCCCATTGGATTTGATTGCAATTAGGCGATAGGGGTGAGATTGGAAAGAGAAGGAGATGGTGTATGGACTTGAAACCCTGCGGGGACCAAGTATCTTTCCTCCTATTTGAACATAATCCATTACTGTATAAGTATTTTACAATTATAAAACTTGTCGATTATGTTACATAAAATTTCATTTTGATTCTTTAACACTAACTGTAACCGCGAACTATCAAATGACCGCTTTCACATTGTTTATTTTTTAGAAATTATTAAATAAATGTCTTTATTCGAACACGTATTATCATAAAAATTGGGAAAAATTTAGATAAATTCAGTCTTGTAATTTTTATAAAACAATATACGTTTTCTACACGATACGGTTAGTCTTAAATGTCGAAATGTATTTTTGATTTTCTAATTTTGTAGATGACGTTAAGACGAATTAAAACATCTACTATTATGACCTTGAGAAATACCCCACTGTGCATCGGTTACTGCGGTCGGGTTTTTCAAAAAAGATCCCTTTGTATATAGGATGTCATCTGACAAGACAACATGTTCAAGTTACACAAGCCGAGTTTCATGAAAGTATTACGAAAGGAAACTCTTAGAAAAATATTCTACACGTATTTGTTTTTCGCATATCGTCGCAAGCAACGTAAATACATTTTTTAAAAATGCAGTCCGAGATGACTCGACCTGAACTGCCACAATCTCAAGTTATTCACCCCACTCCAAGTGTCGAAATGTCATGAGTAGACTGCAGATCTTTATGCAGATAATATAATATACAGTTTCATGAACTACCTTACAGAAATTGATATCGGAAAAGGATTACTACCGCCTCATAGAATTTCCATTCTATCTCAGAGCAGATGAGAATCTCGTTAAACTATTTCAAACTTTTTATTTTACTCCACTAACACGTTGCTCGCTGCGTGTACCGTTTCTCGGCGAACCTCTTATGAAGGTGCAAGAACACATTGGAAATGATTGAACATTCATCGAATTCTCTATTATTTTTATTTCTTATATAATTCTTTATTATATAGAAAGTCGATACTCCCTGAAACTCCAGTGTTAAATGCAACCCTTACGTTAGCGTTGTTCCTTAAATTGAAAATTCACCAATTTTCACCGTACCGATAATATCTGAACTCTTTATTATCCCAAAACTGTTTATTGTCCAAATCAATACAGTTATAAGCCAGCAATTTAATTAAATTGCTGTTCTATTATACGAGTTATCCACATCGCAGTTATCCACGTATACTTTGACTAATTGAGATTCTACTGTGAAATGTCTGATTTCTTTCTCTTCGGATTGCAATATCGAGTGCTTCGTTTTACACCATTAAGTGAAATTGAATTTCTATATTCTTATTAAAAAGTAGCAAATCTGCTTTCCATTTTTTTGAACCACAGTAAAACAAATTAGAGACAAAGAGATCAGAACCGTAGAAGTCTTTGAACATTGGCATGAGAGTTAAAAAGTAAAAATTCAGTGTTGAATCTGAAGTGTTCGCGCGGCGGTGCAGGCGGTTATTATTAGACTGCGAATCTTTACGTAAAATATAAATTGTTCGCATGAATTGCAAGATATACGAACCAATTAGAAATTTTAGCGGTTTTATTAAATTGTAATACATATATTGATACTGGAATGACACCCACCCCTGTTTGCCATTCACATATAAAATCCTCAGTCTAGTTACGGGTGTCTAGTTAGTCTAGTTATGGGTGATAGTTGAAGTTCCTCTTTCGGAAAAGAGACTACGAAGCCGGACAGAAACAGTAAGATATTTGGAATGATGTGTTATTTACCGTTTGCAGCCACAAAATCGAGGTTGCCATGAAGAGCACCGGGAACAGGAAGCCGGCCATATCGATACCACCCGGAGGAAGCGGTAAATTATACGGAATAGTCGTCGTTCCTGAGTCCTGCCCAAGAGGTAAATCAAGTTTTACATCAGCGCGCGACGTGCGCCGCGGCGCGGCTGAAATTGATCGCTTTCCCTTAAAAGTACATAAAAGCGTTGACCAGCGGCGGCGTGGCCCGACACCGCCGCCATTGATCGACGGTAACTAGATTAATACAGCAATTACTTGTCTGCCGCGACAGTGACGAACGCCTGCAAATACGAGAACGGAAGGTGTAACAAGGACCAATTGTGTCTGCCCGATGGCCAAGGCGGCAGGACGTGTGCGTGCGCGGACGACGCGTCAGGACCTTGCATCGATTCTCATTAACAAACCTAATCCATCGACAGAATCGAAATCCGGCGACGCGAAACTCGGACAACGGCACTATCGCATAGTGGTACCAAAGAAAAATATAGCAGCTCGGAACGAACATAATTTTTTTAACAGTTTAAACGGGTTGCGTACCAGTTTCGATGGTTCAGGCGTGAGGGATAATCAACCACTTTTTTTATACATGATATTATTTTTCCCTTAAAATTTATTGGAATACATCTTATTCTATAAGGTTGGAGATTTTCTGAAAATCGAGCTCTATATGTTTGACTGTTTCGCGTTGGTCGTGATGTCACTCATTAAGTCGCGTGTAAATTATAATATTATTTCTTTGTATGTTTAGTTTGTCGTCCATGTTTTCGAGTAACACACTTTTTGTATCTAATATAACCGCAGCGTGGAGCTGGCTGTATGGTGCTGCGGCACGGTGCCGCGTTATTTAATAAAAGTTTAAGACGTAACATTGCAGCTTCACTTTTCCCATTCCCTTTCATAAGTAATTACAAAGCTAGTTTAATTTGTTATCTGTTTGAACTTTGATCCACCTATTCTTATTGTAAATGCATATACATATTCGCAGTTTTGTTGTGAGTATGTAAATGTGTATTAATAACTTTTTGTAATTTTTGTATCACAAAGACATTGAAGAAAACCGAAATGTATACGTATTATATTAAATGATAATGCCAATTTTACCCCAAAGGACCAATCAATTTAATAAAAAGAGTGTCAGTCGTCTATTAAAAATGTAAAACGGAAGCAATTTAGTCGATGCTGGATGAATAGATGAAAGAATGAATACACTAGAAGCACCAGGGCTACGAT
Source organism: Lasioglossum zephyrum (assembly GCA_028455615.1). Classification (NCBI taxonomy): domain Eukaryota; kingdom Metazoa; phylum Arthropoda; class Insecta; order Hymenoptera; family Halictidae; genus Lasioglossum; species Lasioglossum zephyrum. The sequence goes on along the minus strand of CM052323.1, from coordinate 13,884,635 downwards.
AAAAGAAATGCTACATGGAAGTTGCACGGCTTCGTTAATCAAAGGGCTAATAAACGTTCTCGCCGGTTAAAGAAAACAATTAAATGCGTGGCGAAATTGATTGAAGCTTCGATTACTTTATTCAGTAGCTTCCGCTCTAAATGCATAAAGATCGCCAATATATTCCATACATATTAAGGGGGAGCATTCCGCGTAAAGTCAATCAATAATTATTTTTCAAGTAAAATCTTGAAGCAACGTGGTTTTATGGCACTTTTTACGTTGATGTTAATGGTAATGAATAAACTGCGGATTTCCTGCATTTATACGAAACATGAATATATGGAATAGAAAACTACAGATATTTAAAGGTTCTAAGAGTAATGTTTCATTATTTGCGATGTATTACAATTGTTGATAGAAGAAATCTATTTTTACTTGGCTGTTATTATTCGCAACCTTCTGTATATTATGCAAAATCAGTGAAAATCATCAACCCTGAGAGCTGTTTTTGCGTTTTTTTACAATGATGATGAAATATATGATGAAATATATCAAATATTTGTCCGGAAACTGCTTTTCATTAAAATTTCATTAAAATCGATTTGTACGTCATACACTGAGTTTAATGGGAAATTAATTTTTTAAAATCTTAAATCAATCTCACCATTATTCATCGACAGCACATCGAATTTAATGGTGACCCAAATTTAAAAATTTTAAATAAATTTCACTATTATTCATTTATCTAAAGCAGTGATTCTTAACCGGTGTTCTGCGAAATATATTGTCTATAATATATTTATTTGTACGCGGGATGTTTTTATTTGTTTTTTGGATCATTAATTTTGACGCTCCGCAAATTTTTCATATAATCAAGTGTTCTTTAACTTCGAAAAGATTAAGAACTACTGATCTAAAGAGTTTGAAACCGACACGAAATTCTAAAAATTTTAAAACATTATGTACACATTTTCTTATTAAGTCTCACAATTTCGATAAGGTTAGACTAGAAAAAATCAAAAGTGGAAAAATAAGAACTGCCATGGTGTGCACGTAGAAAGTAAAATTTCCAGTGAATGAGCTGCCTCAAAAACCATTAGTGTAATTTCCGCGTGTCCTCCGATTGATTCATCCGGCAGCGGAGCTTGAGAGCACTTCGTCGCGTAAAGTGGCGTCACCATCGAGCAGAAACGGAACCACGTTTGCCGCACGTTCGAACGAGCAGGGAAACGAGGGAACCGCGAATGGGAGATAAGAAGGCGAGGGATGGTTGAAGAGACAAAGCTTAACGTCAGGAACGATGACGGGTGTTACAGTAACGGTTGGCCGATGCCTTGCTAGACGGCGCGGCGCGGCACGGCTGCGAAGTTGTCGGCGTGATAATGAACCTTCGGTTCAGCTTTCGCGCGGAGAGTTCTTTGTTCGCGCGAATAAATAAACTTCCGGCGTAATAATGCGCGAGCCCTCGCCGTCGAAGGGGAGGCCAATTACCGTGTTCATTATCGCCGTAACAGCCGCCCATTTCATTTTCCCGTCGCTACATTAAGTTAATAAGCAACTACTTAGAAGCATAATAAGAATAACACGGTTGGTAGCCGCCGCATAAAAATATAGTTCCCCGGTTGCCTACGATCAATTATCTTTTCATAACGGTGATTAAACGACGGCGAGGAAACGGGCGGAAAGGGGACGAAAGGTGACGAAGGGGGACTCAGTCTTCTGTCTGTGGAGTATCATCCCGTTGGAAAAAGGCAGCGACGAGCGTTCGGACCGCTCGCAAAAAGCTCGCGTCGTCGAACAATTCCACCGAACTAGACAATTAAATTTTCCTTACCGCGATCCCTTTGTGTCGCGTTTAATTGGCTGACCGCAAAATCCGACGGGTCGCCGCAGCGCCGCGAATGCAACTTGACCTGCCAGCAAAGCGAAGACAGTAGATAAGACGACGCGCGGCCCGACGAACCGACAAAGGACATCAAACCTGTAGCCCCGGCTACGTCCCACCCACAGAGACAAGAATCTTCCAGCAATATGTCTCTCCGTCGAGTCTCCCGTGTAAACCCCACCGACGTGCTTCTTATTTCTCGACTTCAAATTTTTCTGCTCCTAAATTGTGACACTTGGCGAGATAACGAGGTATGCTAAAATTGGAAGTTATTCATTATTTTACAAATATCGTTTTCTTTTTAATAATTATGGCATTCATGTGGAACGTCCAAACAAATGTATACAAAATCTTTCTTGTTTCGCCATTAAATTCAGTGCATGCAGAATATGGCAAAGAATAGTACATTAAGCCTGGGCATACGGAATTTGATGAAATTTATTTGAGAGGTAGTCCTAGGAAAAATTCGTGTCAAATATTTTTCGGGATATTCACCAGTAGAGAGCAGATGTTATGCATTTATATTTAACACAAAGGATCGTTATAATTTGACGTAATAGACACATATTGATAGTATTATAGAGAAATTATATGTTACTTTCAACTCATTGAAATAATTCGAGAAGGGATCCATGGTCCACCCTTCAGTAAAACCTTATCGAAAATGCGGCACGGGTTCCCGTTATATGATTGTTTTCAAACGCATCATTTTCTCAGCAAGTCTCACAATTTAAGGGGTTAGGAACAGGAAAAATCGAAAGTCGAAAAATACGGCCACCCTAATCCCCAGGCCGTCGTTTAACAGCGGGGAACCCATGAACGTGTGGAAAAGTGTCGTTACCCGGACTCTACCCGGGAAATTACGCGGGCTTCTTGTCTGCTTTGCGGTCCGGTTAAAAGACCTCGAAATCTCCGCCTTAATATCGTCGAGGTTTGTTACACGGATCAAATATTTGACGGAGAAACAACCAAGATCGGCCCAGTCTCACGGACTAACTTTTTCAGAAGACAAACACCCCGACGAACCCAATATCGCAGAACCCTGAATATACCCTCTTTCCCATGAATATCGATGCGAACTTACTGGTAGTCTACCCGGAAGCTCTATTTAAACTGGATCCTCCGGCGATCGAACATCGATCACTTGATTGCTTCTTCTCCATCTTCTTCTTCTTCTTCTTTCATCCTTTAATGTCGTTCGTTCTTTGACGTCGCCTCGACAGTTCGGCCATTAGCGATGACCGTATCAGTATTTAGATTTCCATTCCCTGTCTCCATAGATTTTTCGAATTTCAGAAGGATTTCCTCTGCTATTTTTCCATCTGCAAATTTCGTTGAGTTCTTTCAAAATTTTGAATCTTTTTTGTGTGTTGGACTTATTATGTACAATAATATAAATTGTCTCTCCGAATATAGAAGTGGTCAATATTGCGTAATATACCTACGATAACGTAAAGGAACATTTAAAGAAGATTTTTATCTTATTTTACGTCAATAAGTACGATGCACCGTATAAAACATTTAGGGAAAATCAAAAACATATACCTACTATAATATACTATTATAATCTGCTAAAAAATACTAAAGTAATATACCAAATATACTATAAAAATTAAGAATATATAAAGTGTGGTTGGCTTTGGAAAATCTCTATAAAGCACGTTACCTTTTACTATTTGAACATTATGAATTATATATTTCAAACTGTATCAATATTTAGTGGATGATGCGTATTGATCATTCTGTTTCAATGATTAGCTCCACAGATTGTTATAATGATTATCATACGAATATGTATTATATACGTGAAATTAGCACAATCAGCGGTAGCAAAAGCATATAGATGAAGATATGTATTATAATATTCAACAAGTACTTTAGGCTGATTGTTACACGCAATAAAATTTCGGAACAATACATTTTAGTTTGACATTAATAATTTAAGAAAACGAGTTTGTACAACTGAATTTTTAAAAGAGTGAATTTAAAGTACGAAACCTGTACAAAGTCAATCTTGTTAGGACACGATGCTTTAAAAACACGGAACAATCTCACATGAATTAAATTGTCTCTACTTTTAGATAGAATATTAAACAAACGTAAGAAATATCTTGGGATTGGACTTAAAATTCCTTGTGCGGAGATATTCTCAATATTTCCTAGCTCGCAGCTACCTTTACAAAGTTTTTCAATTCAGCGTCCCCGTAGGGCAAACTGTTCCTATTACAACAGTTTCCGAGTGTGGTTGTGCGATTTGTTCTTGAGTGAACGTCCTCCGAATTTACTCCATTGATACTCCTACCACTGCATGAGGTAATTTCAGGCACAAAAGCATTATACAACATATACAATCATTATGACAATCTGTACATGAAGAAAACACGTGTTCGGACAGCGATTTATGTTCGAATATCGGTTCGAATAACCCAGGTGCTACTGTATCGTGAATTGAAAACGCGAATATACTTCGAATGATTCCATGTTTGGTCTCATTTTAATCACAGAAACGTCACAAATATGCTGCTAAAAACTTTTATAAAGAAATAATCCAAAACACAAATGTTTCGTCAATTGATTAACAGTGGAAATATGTCTTTCATGAATGTTGTCCACATCTCTTTCGCAATATTACAGTTGTCGGATAGTTATGCAGCACGAAGAACAAGCAGCTGCCCTACTACGGTTTTTATTGGGTTAGTAAATTCGGTGCATTTCAAGTAAGAAGGAATCAGCCGTGCTCCGTTCGCTCGTCGACGACGAAAGATCTGTCGGACCTCGCATCGGTAAAAACTACCGAACGCTTGCTGGTAATCCCGTAACGAAGCACAGATAATCCAGCGTCGAAAGGGAATTACACCCTTTTTGGGACTCTGTCTCTCCGAGTCTTCAGCTGTTCAACGTTCCAGAAACTTTTACGCACAGCGATCTCTAGAATTCACACAGTAGCACACAATGGACGATGCTCGTTTAATTAACGTCCAGTTTGAACTGGAAGCAAAACCGACAAAAGTAGAAAAACTCTCTTCCGAATAAATAAGGCAAGCACGTGTGCTACGTTTTTCCATGTGAACGTTGTAATCTTCAACGCGATTTTAACGTTCTTCCTCTAGCATTTTAATTCTGTTGCTCTTATTAATCGCAAACACAAGAACAATTTACAAATTTCTAGTGAATGTAGTTATTATAAATTTAATCAAAATTAAGAAAACGAGATATTCAAATAATAATCATTTTTAGGCATCTCAATTTTGTTAACATTAAAGCTTCTGAGCACTAAAACTATTAAAATAATTTAGCATACAAAAATCACAAGGCCTTCTATATTTAGATTTTATACAATTTTTATTACAATATGTGCTTGGATAAATAAATATGAGTCAATACCTACGTAAACAACTTCGTCATGTTAATAAATGTAAGATGAAAAATAGTATTAATATTGCATAAATTGGCAATTTTGTATTGAAGCAATCAATTTTTACATGTATAAATATAATTTTAGCAATTATACATTTAATATTATATGTAACAAGTTAACTATAGGTAACATTATTCGTGTTACGGATAAGAAATATGATTTTTGTAGGTATTGCAGACAGGTTTCACAAAAAAAAATCCAGTACAGTTAGCAATCTTTTGGAATTACATGGTCCAGATCGGCAACCTGCGCCCAATAAAAAGTGTTGATACCCAAACCTGTTAAAGTTCTACCCTACGTCCATCGAAGTGAAAGTGAAAAATAGTTGCCAGAGTGGAAGTTGCCAAAGAACAAAGTTCCGGTAGCGGTAACTGAACGGTCCACGATAAACTTCCGTTTCAAGTTTTCCCAATCGATTTCGAAATGCCCCGAGTTGTTTCCCGGTTCTTGTATTTAATTCAAAACATGCTCGACAAGCCACGATCAACTGAGCACAAGGTACTCGCGGTTTCGCTCTAGGAACCTGATCAAAAGCGGAGCTGGACCGGGTCAGCGTGCACCGGGAAAAGTTGAATGCTAGAGCGAAAATGGTGGAACGTTTGCACAGCTATGGAGCGCGTGTTTCGATGAAGATCAAAGTATGGTTGCAATGGCAGTCTCGAGAAAATTTATGGAAACGTATTGCGGAATGGAATGTTACGGCGTCTTTCTTTACTTACAAAATATTGAACGGCAGCAACAATTTTTAGCCATACTCTAAACGACATGACGGTGTCGTGACAGAAGAAATCGTGGATTGTGCTGGCGTTTACTATCTTATTTCTTGGAGATCCATCGCATGCATCGAGTGAAACAAAATGTCGTACTGGTTGCAAAAAATTTTTCTTCGTGCCTCGTGAGAAATTCCGCGGATCATTCATGAATTAAATAAAACTGTATTTCGTCCGTGAATAGTTTTAACAAACTGGAAATATTATGAAAATATTTTAAAACACTTAACCTATTTCGTTCCTTGCTGGCCTATTTTTGTCACAATGAAACTATGTCCACTAATAAATCACTCATTTATATCATAACTCGTTTATATTCATAACTCATTATCATAACTCATTTTTGTTCTCCAGGTCGGATCAATGGAATCGGCACGAAGATACAGTATTTCCAGAATATCCAGGGGCTATAGCAACCAATATTTTGTAAAAAAAGTCGGTCCAATTCACGAGGAATGATTCTCGCTGCTCTGGTCCTGCAGCTAGGGAAAAGATGAATGCTAGAGCGAAAATGGTAGCGGGTTCGCCTAGCTATGGAATAGCATTTCGGCGAAGATCAAAGTGTGGTTGCAGTCTCGAGAAAATTGAAGGAAAGTATTGCGGAAGGGGATGTTGCAGTGAAGCATAGCCGGCAAGGGGGATGCGCTTACCCAGCGGGGGAACAAACGCGGCCGGTGCAATTTGCAATTTGCAAAAGAGCCAGCACTTTTGTCGATCAGAGGCCGGTAAATGGCCGCACGAATTGGAAAATGTCGGTTAGACGTCTGCAAGTGACGGGTGCTCGATCAGCCGGGTTCGACCGTGCCCTTTCACCGGGGTGTCCTGACTTTCTCGCTCGACCCCAGGGTTAAAACACCCCATTTCCCTCTTTGCCGGCGCGGCGTGGCTTTCTTTCCGATTTCATCGCATGGAACGAATTAACGGGCCGAGCGCGCGGACACCGGCCAAAATGCACTGCCGCTTAAAAATCGATGGCGAACGGGAACTCGGGCGAAATCGAGAGTCCGCGTACGCGTGCTCTTTTTCACCATTCGAATTATCGACAGATTTGCTCCGACCGTTTGAAAGAATCCTTTCGCCGCGGCCCGCGATCTCTTGATGCGGACTGCTCGTACTCTAAAACAGTGATCTGCAAACTCTTTCCCATAATAATCATTTTACCTCATATGAACTAGTAATTTTTGTTTTTTTAATTGTGAAAAAGCTTGTGTGAAAAGCGTGAACAGCCAGTTTTCAATTCTTATTCGTTATTCACACTATTTTCCTGACATTCCCCGTGGTGTGACAAAAAAATGTTTCCTACAAAAAGTAATCAGTACTCTATCTTCTACAAATTTCAACATAAAAAAATTGGAGAATTCTATTTAATAAAATTATATTATAATGTACTATAATTCATAATGTATTAATATGTAATGTATATTATGATATACGTTATAGCTGACACCAAGACAAATCCAACGATCTATTTAATGTGATCTTTCAGTCTTGAAATAATGCTAATAAGCGTGGTAAAATATGCGTTAACAGCTAAAGGTCGATTCATACACGTCAATTCCGAACATCCGTCAAAATAAAGTTACCCAGGTTTAGGTGAAACTGTCCGCAATCCAGAATGACTGTTCGAATTAACGCTCGAGCTGGTTGACGGCTCCCTGCTGTGCGTAGCATAAAAAAAAAAGATTTTGATGGTCTTCACAAATCCTTAGGTAAGCTATCGGTAGCTCTTCTTTACAGCATCATGGGAATAGCATTCGGATATGCACGAACACCGAAAAATAGCGCCAGTTATCGGAATGACGTGTACGAAACAACCTTAAAGGTCTTAATTTGTCGATCTGGCCCACTGTGCGGCGGAAGCTCAGTTTGGAGAGCAACTTGTCCTGTGCATTTAAACCTTTACTTCATCACGGACTGCATGCTGTTTAACTGCAGCGCCATCGATGTACTAAGTTAAGTGCCTCAAACGATAGGAAAACGAGATTCCGTGGACACCTGGAGCCGTTTTCACTCGACGATGTACCATTAAATTCTTCATACAATTTATTCCGTTCAATTTGATTATTTCAGATCATAGATCAGAGGCGCGTATTCGCCGGCAAACATTTGCATGCGACTCGAGGCGAAACGAGCTCTTCGTCAACAGTTATAACTATACAGTTATAACGGTATACCGCGACGCTGGTACATTTAATGAATGCTATAACGTAGCAAGTTTAATTACTTTATGGAACTCGGAGCCGCGTTTGACGCGTCTGTCACGGCGTGCGCCTTTGATCGTTCAATTACAGACGCACGAATGCATCGGCCAAGATGCATGTTGTGAAAAAGATGTCGACGAAGACGATGGCTATCTTTTCCGATGGATCGAACCGGAAACATTCCCGATTCCCGAAGAAAGACAACGTTGGCGTCGGCAAATAGCCTCTGCCGCTCTTCGTTAACGTGCACCCGCGTCTCTTGCGTTTGGCATAATGTTGATATTTGCAAAATCTCGATTCTAGTTCGTACGAACGCTGTTTGTTCAGCTGGGGCCGTATGTCGCCACGCTAAAGATTCTCTTTACCTGCGTTTTGCAAGAAATTTCACAGGTTCACCTGCACTTCTATAAGTTGGACACTCTTGTCTCCGAATATGTTCGGACTTGGACACTCTTGCCTCCGATACTGTTATGATAACCTGATTTCTCTTTGAGCTATTCGAAAGAATTTTTTCAAGCACTCGGATCGTGTCGAAATGGGGCCTTGTGAGGTTGTTTTCTCGTGATCGGAACAAATGACTTGTACCTTTTACTAACAATCGACGTTCATTAAAAATACAAATCTATTTTGGGTGAAATTAACCTTGGACAACTTGTTCAAAAGAACGAGCGGATTGTAGCGGTTCTAGATGGTTAACGGACGATGCGACAATTTGAACACGATTTCTTCCGAAACGATCTTTTCGTTAAACAGATCGAGCAACGAAAAGAGCAGCAACGATATTGCTGTAGCGGTGAGAGCACGATGTTCTCTCTTCGATATTTTTTTAATGTTCTGTTCTGTCGGCTCCAGGGACCGTTCGCTGGGGTGCAGTTATCGTGGGGGTGCACCCGATTTTTTTCGGGACGATCAATCCCATTCATTGGTTGACTTGAGGTAGGCGGATGTTTCCTAGTATGGCGTCCCTAGCCACTCGACGCTTGTCATTAGAAACCAAACACTCTTCTTTTACACCTCGGCCCAATCGGCCCAATCGGCCCAAACGGCCCGAACAGACTTCCTTTCATACAAGACCCAAACACGTTGGCGCCACGGTGTCGCGTCCACAGTAGAGATCCCGGTTTCACGTGTATGTAAATACACGTGACACGTGAACCGTGTAGTACGAATTTAAGGATCCGTGTATACGAATCCGTGAATGCGGATCCGTGTACACGGAACCACAAACACGTGAATACGGCTGCGTACATACGTACGTCCGCCGTTTTGTTTTGCGCTGATCCAATACAATACTATATCCTGTTAATATTTGACTTACCTTCGTATATAAATTATCGTTGTTAACCAACAACTACCCATTAGAAACCCGTTCGATGACCGCAACCGACATAAAATTCCTCCTTGTTTTCTGCATCGAATTCTCCATGTGATTTCCCAGTCAGAGCGTGCGCCTCGGAAATAAAACTTTAACGGAAACAAAGCAGCCCTATTGCGCTCGCGTGCTGTTGCCTTTTTCTGTTCGTATTTTTTTTTTCGCTCGATAGCTAACGGCTATTTTTGCGCGCCGTTGTTCCTTTCTCCGCGGAAAGACCGGTTGCATCATACGATACGATACCAATCACGCGTTTGTCGACTTTTATCGATACGATATTTAGGCAAGCATTTCCATTGACGGGCTCAAAAATCGATTTTTCTCATATGGTACAACCTCGTTCATTCTAACCTAGTTTATTTTCACCTTCTTTCTTCTAACCTTGTTTATACAAACCAATTAATATTAAACCTCAAATACCGGGTGAGCCACGCAATTGTTTTAAGCCATAACGTGGTTATTAATGGTTCTACGAAAAAATACCAAAAGAGAAAGATTCGAGAGAGGTTCGAAGAGCACTACGTTCGTAGGCCCTTATATTGTTTTTAAGTGTTAAGAGCCAAGAATATAAGTGGTGCTAGTCACCTCCCTTATCTGCTGAATGCGAATAGCGTGTCGCGAGGAGGGGGATGACAAGTGAGGAAAAAAGGGTGCAGATAACTCTGCTACCCTTGGGTGTGGGAGTTCACGGTACCCCCGGTCTCCTCTGTGGCACCTTTTCGGGGAAGTGTCACATCCATAAAAAAAGACAGTTTTTAAGTGCTGTATCGCCGAAACCTCTCCAACATGTATTAATTAACAAATGATTGGTACAGGATTGAGCCGAAATGAACTGACTAATTTATTGGCTCATTGGGGAAAAAGCCTTGCGGCAGAAAATATCTCAGAAAAGAAAAAGTTTACAAAAAGACTTTTGCATTACACGATGAAGGTGTGAGCGTTGATACATTGATTAGATTGCGGTTGTCTTATATACACGACTCGGCAGATATGTGGTTGTGCTGGATCCCATAGATTGAATGTGTGCTAGACACGACCTGGCGGAGATTGTGACTCCGCGGGATCCGTCGAATGTGCACGGGTGTGTGCTAGGCACGACCTGGCGGAAATTGTGACTCCGCAGGATCCCTCATGTGTGTTTGTGTGTGCTAGGCACGACCTGTTGGAGATTGACTCCGAGGGATCCCTTGTGTTTGTCTGTATGTATGCGTAAATCGCGATTACTACTCGAGATGACCGCAACACAATATAATGACACTCGTACTACATAATATCGATAATATCGATTCGAATTATAACGTAGTAGGTTTTCGTTCAACCTTGTCGGGGAAAATCTCTTGCACTAACTCGACCGGATGAGTTTCTCAAACTGTTCTCCCCCATTCTTATACGGAAAAACTGAAGGTCTATTACAAACGTTCCTCCCTTACTTCGTTAAGGACTCGGGAAAATCCGGCGCCGAGAAGTCGACCGAATGTTTAATTTATGGTTTGCACGTGTTTATCTAGGGACTGACCCGCACTAAAACTGCAGATAAAGAGGGTCCTGTCTTGACCTTGTCCCGGGACTTAGCCCATTCTCGGCACTTCCGCTCCGAACACTTAACTCGAACAAAAAACAATCTTCGTCGCGACAAAGTTTACGTTCGCGGCCGAACAAGTGCAATTGTGTATGTGCAATTAACAATTACATCACTTCTGTCGATAGAAATTCATATTTTTTGTTGCACTAATTGATTCCTGTGTTCATTCTACGTAAAAAATTATTAGAGTACCATAGCAAAAAATTGTTAGTTCTCGAGATATTTTCAAAACCTGTCTTCATTGAAGAAGATGCTCAATAGTTTTCGTACTCAACTCACGTTACGTAAATTGCTACTGAATAAGGAAATGCTTAATTCGTACAAATCAGTTTCTGGTGAGTTCAGTCTCTTGTCGAGGGCGATCACGGCCTTGATTGATCTTTTATCTAGCGTGTTTGACTACTGAATAAACCTATCTTTGCATCATTGAAAAATGAGAAGGCGCATTCCGTACTCTTCCAATTCTGGAAACGAGAGTCTAGCCCGTTAAACCACAAGATTCTGTAGGAGAAATTGGTATTCTTGATAATAAAAAGTTCTCTCTTAAAGAGGACAATGTCTAAAGGTTTTCAAGGGTTTCCGGCCAATCCGTCCGAACAATTCCAGCCGACCGGACTGGTCTGGTTGATTTCCGGTGGTCGGTGTGTCGCCGCGACAATTGCCTGCGCTACGTTATCAACTTTCCCAGGACCTTTGACCAGCTCGGCCGGTGCCACGAATTGGTATCGCCACCCACGTAAAATACAACGCAATCTGGTCAATGTCGATACGAAGCATAGCACGCTCGCAGGTTGAACGTGGCTACTTGCTGTGAACCTGCCAGCACAAACCTCGCCGAACTGACTCGACCCGCTTGTTTCGCCGGACGAAATGTGCTCGCCACTGCCCCTGTGGTGTTTCTTATCCAACTTCCGCTTCCACTTTTCTTTCACCTTCCATTTGACTTCACGCATGTGTCACTTTCACGCGAATTTCGTACATTTTCGAATCCTTTCCTGTGCAATTAGCTATTGCGTTTTTGTGTTTCTGAGAATTTTCTGTTTTTACCACGCTTATATTACCTTGCCGAGTTGTCGTCGTCGTTGTCATTGTCGTTGTATGCGTCAAAACTTTAAATCAAATTTTAAACCTCTTCCCGATGAGCTAGAGACTTGAATTTTCAACATAGTTCAGAACTGGATGACAATGCAATATTAAAAAAAAATTTAAACACTGCGTTTAGGATTTAAACAATATTTTTAAATTTCCCCTTCGCCCGTCACCGCGGGACGTTCGGTAGTAGAGATCGCGGTTTTGGACGTGTACTAAAATACACGTGTACACGTGGCACGTGAACCGTGTAGTACGAATTTAAGGATCCGTTCTAATATAAGCCTGGTTTTAAAAATTTTTTTTGCATATTTTCTCTGTTGTAAATACACATTGGATTATTTAGTATACACTGTTTATGTTTACAGCCCTTCCCATTAGACTTTATGAATTCATGATAGAAATTTCTAACAAAGAAAGGTCACAGTGGCGGGTTCATCGATTTTAATTCAAGCCCAAGTATAGTCACCGATCAGACACTTTAACCATTTTAGTACCGGACAACACTACATCGTTGTTACGCGAGTTCAGATTAGATTTTGAGTGTCCAGAATTTTTTCAAAATATATTCTGCTTCGAAAATTCAGAAAAATTCACTACTGTGAATATTACTGTATGTGCCATCGCGTAGAATCTTCATGAAATTTTGGGTAGTTATTTGTTAAGCGGAAAGGGAGAAATAGAGCATAACTATTTAAACCATGCTCACCCTATACATAACTACCTTTGTAGTAGGGATACTGACTTCAAACTTATCACAGAAAGTTTTCTTTGTGTGGGATCATCCAATGTTATGAAGAAAGATCAACTTGATTTGGGAGTACATTCAGTATAAAAAGAAAACAAGAATAAGAAGTAACCATGAAAAACCCCCATGAAAATGAAAAAAAATTATTAATCGTAAAAGGAATTTCAACACGTAGTTGTTGTGATATTATTAAGAAAGTAAATATATCAAGATATTTTTGGATATTATGAAATTAAATATTAATTATCATTATAGATAATAAGTGGACTACGGATCTTTATGCATTTATAGCAAAATTGAGAAACCGAAATTCAAAATTGTTGGAAAATTTAAAAAAATTAAAGATGTCAATATATGATTCCGTCTATATTAAAATCATTAAGGGAAGAAATAACATTCGATTTAGTTTATATTTCTTGCAATCGATGTAGACAATTTTTATTTTGCATAAAGATCCGCAGTCTAATAATGAGTATTCTCAAAAACGTTCCAACGTGAGTCTACATATTTTTTTTTGTTCTAGGTTCACCAGACAAAGTTTCATTAAAATCGTCGACCTCACCACTGTGACCTCTCTTTGTAAGAGAAATATCAAACTGCAAAGACATCCGAGAACGTTTCGGATCCGTGCGCGACAGACCTGCGTGCAATCCTCCGAACAACCATTTCAATTGCAAATATAAATGTTCCGTGATTTGGATCTCGCCGGATAGAAATTTTAAGTTAGTCTGTGCATGTACAAATTCGAGGTTTTTAACTTCGATTAATCTATAGAGAGCGTCGATTTTCCGAATGAAATGAAAGCTCTTCAGAGGGCCGACGTTTAAATTAAAAATTCCGCGGGCGTTTAATTGGAGCAATCGTCTGGCAAACGAAAAAGTCCGAGCCTGATTTCCGGCTGAGCGTTCTTCCTCACAATATAGTTTCACCGTATAAAGCTTGCACGCAGCGCGCATAAAGGACGGTATTCTTGGTGAAAAGCCTTTCATGCCTGCCTTATCCGCAGGCCTCTGCCCCGAAGAAGCGAAATACTTTATCGCGTGATCGCGAAAGGGTGGCTCCTTGCCTGGACGTCTGATAAAGCCGTCCGTTTTTACGAAGAGCTCTTATTTTCTCGCCCGCTTTTAACTCTCGTTAGCAGTGCGTATTGCACTACCCTGAAATCCCCGGACGAAGAAGGGTCTGATCTCCGCTCGGGGATCCTTTCTCAGTTATCTTTATGGCGGCTGATTTATCCGGCATTGTGCAAGATAACAGGGGAGAAAGGATCCGTTCCTTTCCCCCACCCCTCCTCCTCCGGGTATCCCGTCGCCCGATTCGATAATTAAATCACGATTCATCGAGATTACTTTTTAATTTCATCGCGATACAGTGGCCCCGTGTCCTTCCATTTGTCCAACGGATAGCCCCGGGAGCAAAAAGGTTAACTGGATTTCCAGCGGTGTTACATCTTCGAGGATCTCGACGAGAAGGACGCCGCGCCAGACTCGGCGATGGAACGACTTTCCAGCAGGGCTTTTTCCGCCGGGCGAAACAGACGCTCGGAAAAATCGCGGACAGAAAAAGCCCGACGGTTACAGGTGTCTATAAAATTCTAAACCACACTCTTGGCTAAGTAAACCGAAACATTTCGCGCGGCAGTTTGTCATTCGAGCACGCTGCGTAATTCGAGCTGTTCGGTCCGACGAATGGTTCGCTTAGTTTTTTCTATGTATACTCTTCTATTCCTTGCTTTCGTGCAGGAAAATGTTCATCAGACGTCCTATTAATAATGTTTCGAAAAACTATTCAATTATGTGATGAGGGATCACAAATCTATTGATAATTTCTTTGACGATTTCGTACTCCATGTTTTAATTTGCGATTTTCTTTTGAACAGTTTCGATACTTTGCTCGTGTATCTAAAAAGCTATTCAATTTAATCTTTCAATAATTTTGTTTTAGCTTCCTCGCAGAACAATATTAATACTGCGTCATGCTGGCAAATTTCTAACAACGTCGTTCCATTAATAACGTTTTTAGACATGGGTCGAGTTACACTGCCCCAACTTGAAGTCTTTCGTTTTCTCGGAAATGAAAAATGTTTGTCGTAAACGAATCAATCGAGTTTTATCCTTCGATACGTTCCAATTCGTTTTGATGCAGCTATGACGCATTCGCAAAGGAATTTATCACGATGTCAAGCTCCGCACAACTCCGCCGATTCAAAGGGAAACGCAAAAACGCCTGGCGTGGAAACAAGCCGTACACGAAATATCCTGGATACCCAACGATCGAAAACACAGGGCTATACTTTACAGGGAACTTCCGAGAGTAAACTTGGCGTGTTTTCCAACGACGATACAGCGGGAACTGGAAACGTAGCACTTCGATTTTTGTAATCATTTCTATTTGCGCGCGCTTTTAAATCAAACCGACAGCGCACCAAGCCAGCTCGTTTATTTTTCACGTTGAAACGCATCGTGTGCTTTTTTCGTCCTTCCACGTCTGAAATATTTGTAAGCTCCTGAACCGTTTGGCTGTAGCGCGTTATACAATGTATGTATTCGTCATTCAAGCGCGTCGCCGCGGCGTTGTTGCGCAATGCTCGCGCGGAACTCGATCAAATGGCGCAACAAGTCGAGAAATCGCATTCGCGAGCTTCCATTTTCGATTTTAAATTTGATGACTATTCCATTTTTCTATGAATTGGCGGGTTCTAGGATATAATATAATGGCCAACCGTCCTAGGGGTGAATCTACACCTCCGTATCGGTGGACATTTTTAAGAGAAATTTGTCGAAAAATCGTTGATAAGAAAAATTATTGTTAAAGTTTCTTTTACATCAACGCCTTCTACTAATTGAAAAGAGAAAATGTTTGAACGGAACCATATACAGTATTTAATCAATATAAGTCCCCGACACGGGTCTGCGCAGGGTCATTTATACGCCAGGGATATCATTCTTTGAGTTTTGCAGAACGTAGAGAAGGACAGCCGAGCTCAAGAGGCCTTGGTTGCCGAGAGATGTAAACATAGCTAATCCAAATTTCCGACTTCTTTATTTTCCATTATTTTTTGATGGGACTTCGATGACCATATTTGTTGCATTTTTCTAATTAAAGTCATACCAAATATGATATAATTCCGATGATATTTACTTGTGTAATAGACAACAAAAGTTTCGGGCGCGAGGAAGGATAGCGTATGGGAAAGAAAGAGACGCGGAGAGTCGCAGTCGCCGGCACATTTCAAAGGCTCGCCGGCGACTGTACTTCCTCGCGACCAAAACTTTAATTGTCTATTACACAAGTAAATATCAGTGGAATTATATCATATTTCGTATGATTTTTGTTAGAAAAATGCAACAAATATGGTCATCGAAGTCCCATCAAAAAATAATGGAAAATAAAGAAGTCGGAAATTTGGATTAGCTATGTTTACATTTCTCGGCTACCGAGGTCTCTCGAACTCGGCTGTCCTTCTCTACGTTCGGCAAAAATCAAAGAATACTGTCCCTGGCGCATAAATGTCTATCGGCAGACCCGTGCTAGAGACTTATATGGATAAAATACTGTAATTTGTTGTGGATCCACTCGAAGGAACAGAAGATTCCGAAAAATTTGTGAGTACACTTTACATTAATATTTCATAATGAAGTATTAATATTCTTACGTACGACAATGGATACGAGGTTTCTTTCATATTTTACAACTTTAAATTGATGATTTAAATGGGCAGGGAGAAAATGACTTGGTACAGGCCTAGCGACGAATATGCTTTAAAATTTCAATTGTCTCGAGGAACGCACACGACCCTGTTCTGCCTCATCGATACGGTTATGTGATAGGCTTTTGTCTATACGTATAACTCCACACAATAAAATTTTGCAAAAATTTTAGCAGCTTATATCTCGATAACTATTTGTTTATGAATGAATTAATGAATGAAAATAGATAAATAGTAAAAAAAGAGACTATTATTTCTTTCAAACTTATTCTATTCTCGATGAGCGGAAGGTGTTGATGTAAAAATAAACGTTATCCACAATTTTCGTTGGTACAAACAATTTTGCGGCAAGTTTCTTTTACAAATGTCCAACGATCCAGAGATGTAGATTTATTCCTACGACAGATGTCCATTTTATACACCTTCTATATACGTCCTGCGCAAGGATCATCCAGTTTTCATTCATTTTCATTCTTCATCTAAAATGATAAGTGGACTATGGATTGTTATTGCAATTGGCAAAAGATAGACGGAAATTAATCTGTAGTTTTAAATAGTGCTTTGCAAATGGCAGTAGACTTCTAGCTTCTACCTCTTGCAAAGTAGCGTTAACGCTGGTTAAAGAAATCGCTTCTTTACTTCACTTTAGCGCGCCTAAGTGCGAATAAAAATCAATTTTACAGAGCTCTGTCAGTCTAATGGCGCTGCTACTGCTGCCATGAATATTTCTCAAGAATTTCGTTGAAAAATGCATACCATTGACGAAGTTACTCCAGTATGCACTCAGTACAACGCTACACCTGTGTTTTCAATTTTAAACTCGATTTCCGCGGCACAGTGTTTTCGAAAACGGTACCCGATATCGACCTAAAACTAACGTACTGTTTCAGCTTTTGGCACAGAGCTTCTTAATAGAATTGCTTGTTGTTTTGGTTTGAGGTCGTTGAACGTCGTAACACAACTTGTCTAAAGTAATTCAATTGTTATATCTCGAAACATATTTAAACAGATAGTCTCTGTATTCTTACACTGAAAATTCTTACAGCTGTGTTCTTTAATTAATTTTCACCTGTTTTCTGAAAAACTTTCCATTTTCTTAACTGACTTTGTTAATATCATAACATTGTATCTGGTTCTTTAAGTAATATGTCATTTACACTATTGACAGCAAAGCTCCGTGGTGAACTTTTAATGTACAAACAATTACAACCATTGCGCGATAAAAAACGTTAAAAATTGTAACAAAAAGTTATTTATACAAACAGGAGTAGAGGATGCATATAATTAAAGACAGAGGAAAACGTGAAATATCGTTCAAATAATTACAAGCGGCAGAGTAGGTACCGCGGTCCATAAGTGTATTTTAGATATTGCAATACGAGAGCTAGGTATACAAATCTGTAACGGAGATGGTTGGAAGTGTATCTAGTTTTGGGACCAAATATTGTTAACGGCGCATAGGGCGCGGAGGTGGTTAAATGAATTTCAGTGAAATGATGTTGCATTTGATAGCGAACTACGGGGACAGAGACGAACTTCGTTGATAATGGACACTGTTCGAAGCAGATTGTCGGCTCATTTATGTTTAATAACGTCTGTATTATGACAACGGATATTAATATAATATTAATTCGAAACGGTCCGTTCGCCGGATGCGATTTTTGTTTTATCATCTACACGAAAAAGCTTTCAAGTTCACTGTCTATGTAATTGTCGATTGTTCGGAAGTAATACAATTCGCGGAATGAAAAATAGACGATCCACTTTATCCGTCGCGGAAGCAGGCTATTAATTTCCCTGAATATTACACGATCGTCGAAATATCGCAGCATCCTGCGCAAGTCGAGCAACAATTTCCATTTCTGTATTAATTTGTCCGTAGGTCTGTCGTTTCGGTTGGAAATAAATTAATCATGTCAGACAATGAATATTTCATTATATTTTATAGTATTAACATCAGCGGCGGGCTGAATATTCAACATCAGAATACGCGAGTGTCGTCATCGACCAAACGAGAACTCGTCGATCCGTTTCAAAAAGAAATTACTCGTTCCGAATTTAGTGTTTCGGTCGCAAAATCGGGTATTCCGGAGGAGAGGATTTCATCAACGATCCGGCTCTAGGATAAAATATGATACTACTCTTACGGCCAAAACCAAAGTTCCCACCGGAGCAGCGCGGCCGCGCCGCGTTTCTTCAAATGAAATAATAAATCTCGTTCGCGGATGCGAATTTTCGTGCAACAACCCGGCAATCTTCTCACGAACTTCTCGTGTTGCTCGCGCGTGCAACATCAATTACGTTCCCGTGGTATCGACAGCGTTTATTCCCTCACGATCGTCGCACTGTGGAAACACCTACAATCAACTGTTCAAAGTCAGTTTCTTCAGTATTCTTAAAAAATTTAAGTAACTTTCTCGCTCGAGGAGATAGGAAAATATAAATGTTACTTATGGAACACGACCTTTTAAATCTTGCCAATTTAACCAATTTATGTGGAAAGCTACATTTACGGATATGAATTTGGAAATTGTCTACCGCTTTTAAACACCGATTTCTTGTGCTTTCGTCAAGATTTGAATTGTTAAATAATCAAATACGGAGTGATTTCTCACAATAACTCAAGGCACTTGTACACACGAGGCACGAACAGAACAAAGGGTCGCGCACAAATGACGTCATTCAACCAATCAGACTAGCGAATCTACTAATCAACCGATTACACAACGCAGATTATTCAACCAATCATACAGGGAAATTGTATTATTCGAGAAATTTTATAATACTACAAAATAAGATGAAACTGTGTAAATTTTATGTTCAAGATAAAATGAAGAACACCGAATTGTACGTCTGAAATTGTTATTTCTCTTAAAGCTTTGAATACTGTTACTTTAATCTTCCATTAAACTGCTTGGAATTCACTACAATTTCCATGTTTGATAAATGCTACAAATCATGATTATTTAAGCTTGACACTAGATGAAGTTCTAAAAGTTCGCAATATTTTAATACTATTGTATCGTTCCTTGCGTCTTCGATATTTTACCGCACTTATATTAGCTTACCGACTTGTTTTCGTCGTTGTTGTATGTGTCAAATCTTGAAATCGAATTTAAACCGCTTCCCGATGAGCTAGAGACTTGAAATTTTCAACATAGTTCAGAACTGGATGACAATGCAATATTAAAAAAAATTTAAACACTGCGTTTAGGATTTAAACAATATTTTTAAATTTCCCCTTCGCCCGTCACCGCGGGACGTTCGGTAGTACGTCATCGCGTGTAGCGATCCCCACTCCGCGCGCTCCCTACTCCACTACGTGTTCCTACTCCACTGACCCACTTCGGAACAGGGGCGGGGTTTTTGGGGGGGTAAGGGGGTTTGTTTTTTTAGGTGGGGGGGGGGGGGGGGGGGGGGTAAGGACCAGCGGTTCTGCTCGGTAAGCGGGCCTTACTAAATACGCTCGGTAGTAAAGACTAAAAGGTAGAATATAAAAAAAAACTTTTTAAAAACCACGCTTATATTAGAATGCACTAAAAAGGAGAAAAAAATATTAATATATATTAGTGACTATAAATAAAAGTGTGAAGCGCCCACGAAGATTACGTTAATATAGTTTAACGCTCCACGCTATTATTTATAATCACTAATATCTAAAAATATTATTTTCTTATTTTTAGTATGTTCTAATATAAGCATGGTTTTAGAAAGTTTTTTTATATATTTTTTTTACAAACTACACTCTATTGTTAAAATCCGAGGAAAAATGATAAAAATAAATTTCGAACGAACGAACAGTGCGCTTTAGAATTTGTATTTTCGGAGTTGTCTCGTCGATATCTACAGGATCGTATAAACAAACGTGTAAAATTTGTGGTCCCAGGAAGTGAAGTTTAACCATTGTCTGTAGTATGTTCTATAATCCTAGCATTTGATAAGCTGATGGATTCCTATTTCGTAAGAACTCTTGAGTTATTAAGGTTTCTAAAACTTTAGATCATCGAGAACATTCTACCCAGCTATTATCGCGATCTTGCGATAAAAATCGATAAGAATTAAAAATCGATGCAGCAACGAGAAAATGATTCTCGTTCATAACCCATTCTCCAGCGGAATCCCGACGACAGGCCGTTCGCATTAGTTTTCGGTTCTTGATTATGACGATCGCGAGACAGACGAACAATGGGCTAATTAACGCTCGCGAAATAAACGTTCAGCTACGCATCGCGCATCCATGAACCTCGTGAAACGTTTCCGAAATATCGCGAAGGTAAATCGTTGTTAATTAAACGCTTTAGTCGTTCCGCGCGACCAACTCACGCAACTGCAATCTCGTCGAACGAAATGAGCTCTACAATGCGTTATTTTTGCGTATGTACGTGGCCCGAACAAGTGTTTATGAACTGCTGTGCGTCCGTTCTGCAACCGGATCTTCTTGTGTTGCGTAATAATTCGATATAATAAATCACGGCAGCATGGCACTTCAGTGGCTTAATTAATTTGTAACGAGTTTTCACAAGTTGCACACTGATAGAGCCTGGATATTAATCATCGTTCAAACATTTCAAGTGTCCCGGCTATACGTATACGTTACCTCCCGTTTCCCTTACATTTGATTTCTGCGTTCTCCCTTCTCAATTCTCATTTGCAATGCTCCACCTGACGAAGTCAAAGCGCAAATCGATCGGCATCAATCATTGTTCTCTCAGAGAAAATCAACGGTAGAATATTTCCGCTTCAATACAATTCTTTTAATACTAAACCTACAACCACCGGTTACGATGACTTGTTTTAGATTTTTACCACGTTTTTATTAGCTCGTGTTGGTGTGCAACGATTACCACTTCTTGAAACTGTAGGTTTAAGGGGCGGTTTACAGTCCTTAGGTATAAACGACCCTTGTAGTAAGGGAAAAGCGTGGACCGAATTCAGTCGCAAGGAAACCATCGAGTCTAACACGTCGCGTCGTCACATTTTGTAAAGAAACCATTCTTCCTGTGTTTTAGTCATAAAGTTATACGCATTCAACCATTCACATTTTTAACATTGTACACGCGGTATTTTAAGGTTCCACCACTTATATTTAATAAAGTCTATCAGCTCGCTTTCTTGTTTGTCTGTTTGTTCGGTACAAATCTTCCAATTGATTTTAAACTAATTTCCCGATAAGCTAAACAATACGGGAACACGTACCACTTAGTTTTAAGGCTCGGTTGGTTTAGTGTTAAAGGTCTGAAGAATAAGGTTTCAGTATTGTTTTTTCTTTTTGCATTTGTACACCCGTGAAGTACTCTACTTCATCGAAATTCAAGAGATTTTATAGCTAATAAACAGCGTAAATTCATTAGCGATTTCATTAGTGTTGTAAGAAAATTATGTAAACCTTTACATTGCAGAAGCTTTTCAAATAAGTGTACAGAGGTTTAACATGAAGTTCATCAGTTTGGCCTACTGTGCGCCGTATGTTTTACTCGAGTATTCGGGTAATTCACAATTTTGTAGGAAATAATAGATATGAAACAATTAATTACACTGTCCAACAACAAAAATGTTTCTATACAACTGTTGGGTGGATCTTATAGTTTTTCGCGTTGATTCCGAATCTGGTCTTAATTTTTCTTCTACATGCATAGTTCTTGAGAAATTTGAATTTGAAAAAAGACGTATTTTTCGACTTTGAACATATATTGTGATGTTATTATATAAGATATTGTATTGTTCTTTACAGCAAAAGATTCTCTAGACTCTCCCGAATTCAGTGATGTGCAATAGTAATACGTTGTGATTGTTTAAACATGTTTAAACGTTGACGTTGACGTCGACGTTTTTTTTTTCGATCTAGAGAGCAAAATATCCGCGCCCGACACGTATTGCTGTTAGTGAGCTCGCTCTAGTGGAGAGCGTCACTGGCATGATGGCGACTCGTGTTCCGCGATGATATTTTGCTTTCTGGTTCGGTAAAAACGTCGACGTTCGAAACTGGACAGGGTGATTTCTCAAGATAAAAGTCTGCTCTATCCCATGGTGTAATTCCATTTCCCGCTGGACCCTTATTTTTTTGTATACATTGAAAGATATCTTCAAAAATATGTGCAAAAGTGGAAGTCTCTCTGTCTTTAATCATTGTTTAAACATGTTTAAACAATCACAACATATTACTATTGCACAACACTGGATTCGGGAAAGTCTAGAGAATCTTTTGCTGTAAAGAACAATACAATATCTTATATAATAACACCACAATATTTGTTCAAAGTCGAAAGACACGTATTTTTTCAAATTCGAATTTCTCAAAAACTGTGCGTGATGGAGGAAAATTAAGACCAGATTCGGAATCAGCGCGAAAAACTCTATAAGATCCACCCAACAGTTACATGGAAACATAAAAAAAGTTGAAATTTGTTGGACAGTGTTATCGTTAAATTACGAGATTTCCGAAATCGCATTTCTAGAGAGGCTGAAAGCTACATTTAGAAGTAATATGTAACAATATTTCCCGCTGTAGAAAATAGACATTCTGAGTTCAGAGCTTGCAGACGTCGTTGCAGGTATGCACAAATGCATTTCAACAAATTTTGCTAGCCTAGACTTGATTTTCTTGAAAACATGTTTGTAATTTCGATTTAGTACCACTGATGAACTCTACTTGAAACGTATAGTAAAATACATCTGCAGTATTGTTTAGATTGCTTGCGTGTCACACAAAAGTATAAATTACCTAAATTATTATAGATAACCAGGTAAAATGAATAGAATAATCAATTGAAATATGTATATTGGGGTATTGTCCAATTATCCAACACTTGTTCATCCGTCGGATCACGGATGATTCGAGTAATATTCATGTTATTCCGAGACAGAACCGATTTATCGTTAGTGGACCTATTTTTCGCATTGTAGATATGCATGATTGGAATACTTGACTGGGGTGAGATCGAATAATTATTTGCCAGGGATAGAGTAACGTTCATACGCGATTGATCTATATTTTGTGGGTGGTTGGATACTTGAAGTGCACTTCATT
The DNA here is from genome assembly GCA_028455615.1 of Lasioglossum zephyrum. Lineage (NCBI taxonomy): Eukaryota > Metazoa > Arthropoda > Insecta > Hymenoptera > Halictidae > Lasioglossum > Lasioglossum zephyrum. Next base: position 13,860,852 of record CM052323.1, on the reverse strand, counting down.
CGTCTGCAGGAACGGTATCCGCTGAATTATTGGATTCTTTTGTTGAATCGGCCTGTACACGTCGCGGGTAGACGAAGGAGCCCCGGAACAAGAGCATTAAGCTTCTGGGGAGGTCTAAGAATGTCGATCGATTTCTCAGAAGCATGCAATAAGACGATATCTCGCGATCTAGATGCAGCGAGACGGCCGGGGTTCAGCCTGGATCGCAATTGTGTCGTGCTCGCGGAATTTCGACCGGCAACAATGCGAAGTGCGGCTCACCGCGCACGTCCTTATGCACCGAGAGTATCAGAAGCCGTTACAAGGGAGAAGATTAGGGCCGATTCGATCTTGAGTCCCGAGAAGATAGGTCGAAACTCTCCCTCAGCCCCTCGAGCATCCACGTCCCATTGCTTTTTGGGTATTAACCTCACGGGATCCCGCGATCGACCTTTAAACTATTCTGACTCTGTGCCAGAATACTTTCTTACTGTTGCTGCCGTCACTGATAAATATTAATACCGGTGGGCAAACTCTTTGCCGAAGGAAACGTGCTTGCTGTTTCGATGTTGAACGTCCTCGCAACGGCGCACAGTAGGACGAACTACTTGACGACGTCCTAAAAACTGTAACTTCTGCTTTATGTGTATATCGTTCATTCATAAAAAAGTGAGATAAGTCAATAGAAGGAAATTTTACAGGAGAGCCATTTGAAAATTACCCAACATTTCCAATATTTTTTATTGTACACTAGTGGAATTAATTTTGGACACCTTCAAGTTTTTACTTAAATTTCGTTTTCTAATGTTTAGGGCGCCGTGTGTATAAAGAAGTCACTAAAAAGACCATTTACAGCCATACTTTTAATATACAATACAAAATACAATTTCAACACATTTCGAGGTATTCGAAGCTATTTTAGGCGATATTCACGCTTTTAAAAACTTTACTCAGGTCTTCACTTTTGAAAACACAATTCCCGACTAAAACAATAATGAAACTATTTCTAAAGACTGTCAAGGCCTTTCTGATTGGCTTTTACAATGAACCAACGCAGCCTGTGATTGGCTATTTCACATCGTGCGATGTTTCGTGTTGCCAGGTGCAAAAATAAAAATGACAACGCGATCTAGATTTTTTAAAATTAAAATTTCAAAAATTTACAAACCAAATCATGTGAGAATATTAAGTATAAACATTATAGATTACAATAAAAATATTACGGTATCAATTCAGCATAGCAGAATATACATATTCTACACATTATGAAATAAAGAATATGTTTATTCAAAGTGTGCAGAATTTATTCCACCAGTCTATATCACCAACTTATAAATGTGAAATATTTCATAATTGTCATGTAAATCAGTTAGAAATTACACCACAATTTATATATTTATAATTAAACTTTTTTTAGATATATATTTGAGTTGTCACTTTTCTTATGAATGAACAATATGCATATCAAATATACAGAATATATTTATATATAAGGAATAAAGTAATGGAATTTCACAAAATATATTAAAAAAAGCCAGGACACTGAAAGTACTAAATAAACATAAATTATATTACACCGTACATAGTTAGAAAGCAATTATTTTTCAGTGAACATTGAATTTCAATATTCCCTATAGTTTGGAAGTTATACTGAAGTCTACTAAATTATTCGATACGAACCTTGGCTGACCATTGCATTGGCTGACCACTTTGTACTTGGAAACTTTGTATATCTTTCGGACGATACTATAGAAACAAAGAATTGAGTGCCCGGAACAAAAAGTAGAATAAATAATTGCGTCGATGAATTCTGCAGATGTGATATCGATTATAATGATCGAAACTTTATTATCGAAACAAATACGCCTTCAGTGGTATAACCCCAATAATTTATTTTAAAACTATTATTCCGAAGAATATTAGATGAATCTTTTCGATATAGTCGAATCTTTAAAAACTCTATTAATGCACTTTAAGTTCGATCATTTTATTTTAAATAATTATTTCAGAACAAGCTGTTACGCTATATTCACTCATGATGTAATTTGATGGATTATGAACGAAATTGCTGTCTCTTGTGAACAGTTCATTAAAAAATTCTGAACTAGTGATCATAAAAAAATAACTATTAGTTTATATGAAGTGTCAAGAAATTAAGCCGAGAATAATAATTTAAAGAAGAAACAAGCATCGAATGTATCACAAGGAGGAACCGTCACAGAAAGTAATGAGATCAACATCAAAGGACATCCAATAAGAGAATTGTTTCGACTACCTACAAGATACTGTCATTTGCACGTAAAACCACATGAAAGGTATATCCGCGATTACGTCCCCAGCAATCAATAAAGTTCTACTTACATTGTGTGCAGACTTTTCTGGATCATAGGAGCCAAGGCGCGAAGTTCTCGGCGGAACTTTGTTCCTTATACACTCTCAAAGTTTCATCAGGCAGTTCGATATGCCGGTTTCCGTCTGAGCGCAGTTATCAGTTTGTTAACCGACAAACTGAAGTGCTCGAGAAACTCTGCTCCCGAACAGCCGAGCAACATTGAAAGTTTACGATGGAAGTCGAACGTCTTGAAGGAAATCGAAACCCGTTCCAGGTGTCCTTAGATTTTGAGGCTCGGTCACCTTTGCCGAGTTTCGTTTTCTTTCTTCCGTGCAACGCCTTCCAATCACTGCACTTGTTGAACGAGGACGACAAAGTTGAACCGGGACTCTATTAACACGAAGTAAACGGCAAGAACGACTGGGCAATTCTCAATTTCAATTTCACGAGCATGTAATGCAGAAGGAGCCAAAGGAAAATGTTCATATTCTTTTCATGGAGAAAACATTGGCAGTATACGAATCTGATGCATTTGTGACAATAACAAAAACGTTGATCTTTAAGAAAATTTATGGTCAAAAGATTACTCTAGATTTTATACAGAGAGAAAAGGCAAAATAAGAAAAAAAAACTTTTTAAAAACCACGTTTATATTAGAATGCACTAAAAAGAAGAAAATAATATTTTTAGATATTAGAGACTATAAATAAGTGTGGAGCGTTACTAATATCTAAAAATATTATTTTCTCCTTTTTAGTGCATTCTAATATAAGCCTGGTTTTTAAAAAGTTTTTTTATATATTTTTTGATTTTCTACTTTTTAGTCTTTACTACCAAGCGCATTTAGTAACGCCTACTTACCGAGCAGAACCGCCGGTCCTTGTCCCCCGCCCGACCTAATCCAAACCAGCCCAGTAAGTAAACTGAGCTCTATTGCTGCGAAGTGGGCCAGTGGAGCGGGCTCGGGGTCAGAGTGGGAACGCGTAGTGGAGTGGGGTTCGCTGCATGCGATTACGACCTACCGAACGTCGCGCGGCGAGGGGCGTAGAAGAAAATTTAAAAATATTGTTTAAATCCTAAACACACAGTGTTTAAAATTTTTTATATTGCATTGTCATCCAGTTTTGAGCTATGTTAAAAATTTCAAGTCTCTAGCTGATCGGGAAGTGATTAAAATTCGATTTCAAGATTTGACGCATACAACGACAACGAAATCGACGACAACGACAACAACTTGGAAAGCTAATATAAGCGTGGCAATAAAAATCTTGTTAGGCAAAATAAGAATTCCGACCTTTGATCAGTTTTTTCAGGCGAATTCCCCACTGCGCTGTGAACAAATAGCACATTAGTGACAGGCAAGTTAATTTCCCTCCGTAAACGTTCAATTTTCGTGCAATTTCCGTGAAACGTGAACGTCCAATCGGCGTAAACAACTGAAAATACAAGGCCGCGAGCGGAGAAGAGAATAATACGGAGACCTCGTCGACGCTTCGCGAGCCGTAATTAGCAGCGCTAAAACGAAGAACAGCTTCCACACGGGTCGGCCTGTTAGCAAAACTGATTGATCTTCGCACCAATGGAGACACATGGAAAGTCAGGTCGAAGTTTCTCCAAAGTTACCACGAATTAATCACGCTTGGTCGACGAACCAGGCGATAAGGCAACTCTCGCCAGAATGAGATTCCAGGAGCGTTGGAATAACGTCTCGATCTTTGAAATCGATCTTCGGCTTTTAATCATCATCCCTTGTTACCAAGAAGCTGTTGCTTTGAATCGAACTAGTCCGGGGCTTCTTGGCCAGCGGCGACGTTCGGACGTATCGCATTCATAGCCATCTTTTCAGAAACTATTACAAAAACCACGCCGTCGATAACTTTCTGCTCTTCGTGCAAATGTGGCAGTGAAGTGAATAAAAATAACATTATACGATGGCTTCGACTTTTTGCCGACGAATATAGTTTGTTATTCATTTATCAAGAGTCTTTCAATTTTATTTTTCCAAGATTGCATTTTAATTAGTATGTTCAACTCTTATGCCAATAGCAAACATTTTCTATTTCGATTAATAATTTTTATACTTAAAATATATAAAAATTTATTTCATTAGCAATTTTACTATGTTTCGACGAGACCGTAAACAAAATTTTTAAACCCTTTACAGTCGAAGCTACTTTAACTAGAAAATTAAACATTTCTTCCAAATATTGTACATAATTTTTTTTATTAAATATAGATATTTTATAAATAGATATTAAACATACTTAATAATGTAAACAATGTTGTAAATAATGGTACAACAATTTTTAGTGGCGACTCAGAGTCACCACTCGAGTGCTAAGGGCTGTGGACAAACTGAAAGTGAACAAGGGGAACTCGTTAGGAAAAGTAAAACGTAATTGATCAAATGAAACTGTAAAACGAAGATGGATGAAAGCTACAAGAGGATATATCTTGCAACTATTTCCGGCGAGCGTATGAGGATTAAGCTTTTAACTATCTAGTAACATCGGTGGGGTGTTTGGGCGGTTATAAAAAAGGTCCTTAGAAACATCTGGAACATCTGAGGAAACGATTTTCATTGATCGAAGAAACTACAACCGTCGTAACGGAGTGTTTTACGGAGCAAGACGAGAAGCTTTATGAGATTGGGATCATTGCAATATAACGTCGATGGATCAAACGTGGAGATGGGAAATGGGACTATCTAAAAAAGTAAGGTAAAACATTTTCACTCGGCGTTTCTATGGAACGTCAATAGAACTTCTTCTCATTATTTATTTAATAACTTAACTTTACCGCTACGGAAAATAATATAGAATCAGAAAATTTGACACATTCTACGCGATGTGTATGACAGTTAACGCGACAATCATCACTGTACTCATCGTACATTTTTTACACTAAATAAGTAAAACTTCTTGCAACGATTACGCACAAGTTTTGCCAATCTCCTTCAGTTCAGTACGACCTTAGACTATATATACTTATAGACTCGGATTCAGATAACATGTCGGGTTCCATAATTACTTCAACTACCAAATGGCGGATGTGGGCAAAGTGATATAGTCTGTTGAGAAGTTGCAGTACTACGAATCAGGAGTGTACTTAGAGGGGTAAAGGGAATCCTGGAAGTATCTGATTCTGTATAAATATTTCTGGAAACTGTAACTGTAATATGTATTTGATTTTATTTTATTACTCGTTCATTTTTACTTTACTCTCATTATTATAAAAATGGCTAACTCATTTTGTCAATTATAATCTAGAAATAGTTAAATTTTAATGTAGATGTTGATAATATAAAATCTATATTGATTTCCTCACAACTTACTTTATATCAAAGAAAGAATAGAATTTTTTATATAGTAGAATTATACATATAGAAAAAGAATATATATATTCTTATATATACAAGGTGTCCCGAAATTCTCTGAGCATTCGGAAATGGGAGGATGCTGAAATCATTTCGAGCAAGATTTTCCTTTAGGGAAATGTCATCCGAGGCTTCGTTCAGGAGTTATTAACGAAAAACACGGACCAATCAGAGCGCGACTTTTTTGTGGGGAAATACAATACACATGCCTCGGCCCCCTGTGGGGAGTGGGCTCGGGGGAAGAGTGGGGAAGAGTCGGAGTGGCCGTGGTGGGGACTGACTGGCCGACCAAGCGAAGAGGAGAAGCAGCAACATGTGTTCTGCGGGCCAACCGCGCCCAGGCCTGCTCTATACCACAGGGACCCGCCCGGTGTCCCCATCCCTGGAACCTTCGAGTTGGGCTTCCCGAACCCCAGCTTGGTCTATCCACAGCTCCTGGAGCCTTCGTGGCTTGCTCAGAGCAGGAGACCCGTAGGTCGTCCGCCGCTCGGCCAGAGCAAGAAGGCGCCGACACCGGCAAGAGAGAGGGTCGTCGCAAGCGTCTCTGTACGCCCCGACCCTCCCCACCCTAACCGAAACCGCCTCCGGCAGGTGGCCTATACCCTACCGCCGGGGACCGTAAAAAGGTCCCCATTGGGTATCGGGCCACCACGGGGGGATTTTAACCCCTCCCCCTTGGGGGCCGGGGTCAGCTCACCTCCAGTTGAAACGTGAAACTGGAAACTTGTGGTTCAGAATCGATCGATGTAAGAAATAAATGTTAAAAAGATATTTAAATCGCGGAATTTATAACAATATTGTATTTAAAGTTCATCGAGATCGGTGAAGACCCATATCATCGCCAACCTGACGAGAAATAATTACTAGGGTCAGTCAAATATTAACTAGATTTTGTTACAACAGCATAGAGTAAGTGTACGTATTACTGCGGTATTTTTTCGCAATGAGATTAAAATACGTAAAAATAAAATAATTTTTTCTAGTCGCATACTGATTCCTAACCTCGTACAGACAGTGGTGAAAATTTGTGATTTTGAATTTTGAATTGCTATGAAAATAAAAATACAAAGTGAGGCACCTAAGGTTTACACCGCAATTATCTCGGTTGTTTTTAGTAATACAAGAAAATGTTTCAGGAAGAACATGTATGGTTCAATGGGGCAATTATTATCACGGTAGAGTTTAACTCTTAGGTGCTTCACCCTGTCGTATAATGGTACAAACAGCAATCGGTAAGAATGCATTCTCTACCTTTCTAAGCCACTTGAATTCTTTTTCTTTTCTATTTCTTGAAATTGCCATAGTTCTTTGTTTTCTAAATTTCCAGTTCCGTAAGTAGATTTTCTTGTGTACTTCACTTTTTTTATATTTTTGGTACTGTTTCTTTCATTACGTTACGATTTAATTTTTACCACATCTTTTTCTATTATCTACATTACTCTTTATTGAATTTTTAAATTGAACAGGTACTGATCTAAGATGTTAGACTGAAGTGAACCTCGTTTCTCATCGTAGTTGAAATTCAGACCGCAATAATAGCAAAATATTTATTTTTACGTATTTTAATCTCATTGCGAAAAAAATACCGCAGTAATACGTACACTTACTCTATGCTGATGTAATAAAGTCAAGTTAATATTTGGCTGACTCTCGTAATTATTTCTCGTCCAGGTTGCAGGAACAGTATCTCCACAGCGATCTCGATACCATCGAATGGGTTTGACATGTGCGGGACTGAAGACTGATCGGTAGAGCAACTGGTTGAGAATCCTAAATCATCTCCCAGAGGAGTCCACGCGCCGTGGAGCAAGCCTTCTAAGGAATCGGTGGTCCGTTTATTTAACGGAAGGCTCTTTTCTTCTCCGTCTATTACACGGTACTCGTCGATTCTCCGAACTAATCTGGGCGGGCCAATAAATCAGCCGCTGGGTCGCTCCGTAGCCCATTTAATGTACTCTTCGTTCATTAGCGAGCTCGAAATATTGAACAAGTTTCGCCGCGAACAAAGTTAGGAGTCTCAATAGTTGGCTGGAGCCTGGCGAGCTATCTACGATCGTTGGATCCCGGAGAAAATTCGAGTCCATCGAACTTCGGGAGAGAGAGAGTCGACTGTATAGTAAGCTGGCATAAAGGACGAACAGAGGAAACGTCTGGCGTGGTGGCTGTGGCCCGGAAATTTCTTTCCACTTTCCACGAAGTTCGCGCAATAATTTTGGCCAAGATTCGCCACCGATGTTCCTTCGTTTGCAACCGCACAGTGGGAAGAAACAACTTGACGGCGATCAAAAATTCTGGAACTTTCCTACTGCTCTATAAAGGGTGTTCAGGAATTGATTGTCCAGCGTTTTTCTCGTAAACGGTAAATTCTAGGGAAAAATGGATCAGGGAAAAGTGGCGCTGTTTCGTATAAGTAATGTAATTGTGCATAGAAGTTATTTTTATTCACACTATTTTTAGAAAATGAAGGTGATCATCAGTTCTTTGGAATGCTATATATTTTTTATTTCAGAAACAGGACGAAGTATTTCGAATTGTCACAAGAAATAAGTCACAAGGAAACGAAAGAAAATATTAGAGAATTGTGGTTCCATATTACAATACGTTTAATATTCTCTTCTTAATTCATAATATTATGAAAATCGATCTTTGATCGCCGTCAGATCGTTTCGTTCCATTGTGGGTCGTCGGTGATTATCCCTGATCCATGCTTCCTTGGATCACGCAAAGTCGTTTACCACTCAGACTAATGATCCAATGCTGGCAGTCGACAACGTCACCAAAGGAACATCATGGTCCGGATACAGATACCCTTGACGTCAACGGTATTAACTCTCCATCTAGACCTTTCTATTTCAATCTGTTGTTTATGACGGGTGGCGCAGCGAGATTGTAAAAAGCATTCTAATTCTTCGGTGTATTCATTTGTGGATTAAAAGTTCCACCTGTCATTCTGTTTCTTTCACAGGAGGACTTCCATGTCTGACTTTATTTCTGAACATGCGTTTGCGTTGTTCACTGTCTTCTTAATTGTAATATTCCATAAAATTGCGTTCTTTGTCTTATGGAATGTGAGGAAAGATATTGTCACAGAGAATTAAATTATGCTCTGTGTTATAATTTTAAATAAGCACACGTAGAAACGTAATTTCATTTTCTTTATATTACATATGAAATTATGGTTGCCACATGTACGCATATGTAACGCTGGTGGCAAATGCGTTAATTATGACACATGTTGCAAGTGCCAACAACATGCAATAAAAAGAACGAAGTTAACTATCTCAGAAACCATATTTTATGGTAAACGAACCTTATTATTTTTCCAATTGGTATAATTCCATCAAAATTGGGCATTTCATTTAAATAGTTGAGAGAAAATTACATGTTCTCCTTTTCTACGCGTACACCTGTCACATATTTTAGTAGAATGTTAACTTGATTACAACTTAATTTACAAAAGGTTTCTGTAAAGCAGTGCTTCCCAAACCATGCGTCGCGAAATAATTAAAATTATATTAAAAATGAGTAAAATATGAAATTTTATTCTCAATATAAATCATTAACATAAAAAAGATACAAAATGTTGCATAATTTTGGTGCAGTGCTTCGTTAATACGGCATGATACTTTCCTTGTAAAAAAATATTACATATATATATATATATATATATATTGTATATAGCTAATATATTAGCTACTACTATAACTACTTACGCCGCGAGTAAAAAAGTTTGGGAAGCACTGCTGTGAGGAGTACTTAACCATCGTATAAGAATTAAGACAATGTTCCAAGTCTCATTTACTTCGTTACTAACTCGCACTTTAGAATACAATGTTAGCTTTCTTATATAAGATTCAATTTACAAAATTTGTAACTACATGAAGTCCTAAAACATTATATAAGATAGTATTTCCAAGTTTCATCTCTTCGTATAGTTTCGTTAAAAAGGGGCTAGCATTTAAAATATTCAAGGAGTATGTGCACTCGTAGAATTTCGAAAGCTTAGGAAAGTCTTAAGTAGAATCAAGTATTTTCGAGTACATTTTCAAAACTTCTGAACCAGTTGATACTTAACAAGATCTTCTAAAATGTAAGACTCGCAGCAATCGGGTCGTTGATTTCAACCAAAGAATTTACGATCGAGACCTTTTACTTATATTCTTATCACGAATAGCTAGTGTGTGAAATATGTATTTGATACGTTTCAACGCTTTTTGATATTAGTTCACTTGAATTTACTTTGTCAAGTATTTCTCTGAGTTCTGAAATGATTATACAGTAATCTTCAACAATTATTTTTACGAATCGCGAAAAAATCGATAAAAAATCAGTTCTAGAAAAACTAACGGTTATGGAATCGATATGGGAATCGAAAGAGGGACTGTAATCGAAACAGGTGATAGTTGGAAATTTCGGATTTCCATAACATTTTATAGGGATAAATGTTCTTCATAACCGTTTCCAGAACCGAAATCGATATCGCGGCCTCGTTGCGGAGGTGACGCAACTTCAACAACTATGATTTTCAGAGAAATCGAAAGACACATTGTGAACAGATTTAGTAAGGATTTTGTTAATCTTTCTGCACGAGAAGAGCATTGCTCAGAAAATTGATTGAATCTATTACATTTATTGAAGTGAATTTTTTCATCATTTGTGTTTGTTAATCCTGGACAATTCGCTTGAATTATGACACAATCAATACTAACTGTTAATGAATATTAATTATCTACCGCAGTAACGAAAAGCAGGGTTCCAGCAGTCAAGTCTCCATATTAATTAGCGCAAGCTCTACATCTTCGGAGCTTCGTCTAACTAAAGTATAAAGCATATAAATCAAGACAGAAGACACGGCCGAACTTCATAATTTAATATTTCGTTAAAGAGCCAGGATGGACAGCGCGTTATTACAAAACAAACGTAGCTAGGTATCGTATACGGAGCTAGATCGAAACAAAGTTTAACTGAACTCGGGGAAAGTTCTGCACTCTTCGATCGATTCATCCGCACGAATTACCCGGTAATTTGACAAAGGGAAAGAGAGAGATAGAGAGTTTTGGTTGGTTCGTCAGTTTACAATCCTCCCCGCCGAAAACCGCCTAACTTTGACCACCGAGAAGTATTAATGCTGATTCGAGAAGCCCGCTCGCATCCGTAAATATCATTGCCAAACTTTTTTACGGGTTCGCGGTAGATACGAGATCGGTTTTCCTCTTTATGGCGGATTCCTTTGAGATTCATGGAGACGTATCTAGTCCGAGGGGAAATCCCTTATGCGCGTGTCTTTTCGCTGACAAATCTTAAAGTGATTTTGCGGCCGAAGGGGATGAGGGAAGGAGCCGTAACGCGGCTTACGTGACGAAAATTTCGTCTCGATACGGATGAAACCCGTCGCGTCGTGTCGCGATCGGCGAAATGACCCGAGAGTAATGTTCCGGAGTGATTTTCCACCTTGTAGAAGTATCTCATCACGAAAGAAAGCTGTCGATACGAGTTTCCGGTCCCTGCAAACATCACCGCGTTCCCACCTACTTCGCTCTCCACGCGGTTAATTTAATTTCGATGCGACGACCACTCCAGCGAAGTAAGTCGACTTCAAAAAGATTTTCCGGGGACTGTACAGTCTTGGACAAGATGAAAGCACTTGTCCGCCACCTTGAACCCGTTGCACTACCATTTGTTTTACAATTGCAGTGACTAGAATTTCTTCATCATTGCTCAGAAAAGGAAGAATATATTTATTGACAACGAACAAATATAAGGCAGACTTTTTTGATAAGAGTGAGGGGGAAAATGCCTTACGCACACCCCAGAAGAGTGTAGCGTGGGACTCGGGCCGCAGATGGTTGGCGTACCCATACCACTGATCTGTATACTATGGATAGGGCATGCCAAGAATAATTAGAAGAAGATTTGGCCAGGTTACCTGTAGCACCACCAAGGATCGAGCATAGAACTATGTACTTCCCTCCGCCCAGCGATGATCCGTGAAGCTTAACGTTTTGCCTCACTTCGCCACGCGCAGGCGCAGGCGATATTTCCTTTAATACATCGCTCGACCGTTGGGGGAAGTGGCATCGAAAGTGCCTTCTTCGACGTGTTTCGACTTCATGTTCAATTGTTTTATCAAAGAGTGTAGCAGGATGTAACGATGGGAAATAAATGGACGAGATCCACTCCCCTGGTGTGTTACTCGTCGTGCAACCTTGAAGAAATATCCGAACACCGAACGAAACAGTCAATTGGAGTTGTCGTCGCCTCTTCGTTTTCGATAGTCCACGAGTTCATCGGTTTTCCTCGGGACCGAGTGACCTGACCGGTTCGGAAAAGATAAAAGGAAAATCCAAGAGAAAAACCGGATGGAGGAGGGGAAATCTGATCAGTGAAAGCGAGAAAAGGGCAGAACGCAGCGACTCTGGCAAAGAGAAAAGGAAGCGTAATCTTGCAAGGGTGGCAAGCGAATCACGCGCACTCATTCCGATGAGATTCCAATTCGATATAATGCTCGAAAAAATATCCGACGCGAATTTCTCTAGGTCCGTGAGCAACCGTTTTAAAGAGATAAAAACAGTTTTCTTATTGAAAAGAAAAGTCATGTTACATCTATTAATTTATGCAAACACTTTCTGGTTTCAAGGAAGATATTATTATACAGTAACTGTTAACCAAAATAATAAAAGAGCTTCTGCCACTAACATTTCTGTAAACATTTTCGGAACAATTGTTACTTTCGGTCTACGATAGAAACGTTTTGTTGTTAGCATTCATGGCCGCGTATGATTCCGTGCGCGGATTTCAGCTTGTTTTGCCGATCGACCGATAAAAAAAGGGAACACTGGAGATGAGTAGACTGGTATCGGCTGTTCTCGGTCGCGAATATGGAAGCAGGCAGACTGTGAAAAGAGACGGAAAGTTTGCGTGTCGGTGTGCAACGGCAAACTGCATTGCGTTGCCTGCACTTGTCGGCTCCCTAGAGGTCGAAAGAGGTGTCGCACCGACTGAACCGTAGTGTCATGTTCTTCGAGGATACTCTACAACGGAATTCCTCGTTGAATTACGCGGGTACCAGTACGTACCGTAGCGAAACTCTGGATGCGGTTCTAACTGTGTCTTTTTTGTCTAATTATTCTTGACGTCGCTGAATTACGTTTCAGCATTAAACTAAATGAGAGGCGCACACGCTCACGCGCTGTTATCAAGGGAGTCCCGACTATCAGATTCGGGGGTCGGGCTAATTAAACGCCCCTACTACACACACCACTCGTGCTTCTGAACCGTAGTGTAAACAGCGACAAGACTAGCATCGAATGCGCTGCTAATTCTGAGTGAACACGGAAGAATAATTGAAGACCTTCCTGCGAAAGCCTGGCAAATCAGTTAAATCGTACTGGTTTCTTAGTTTACCATATATTTCTGCTGGTTGTTCCGTTCAAGGTACCCTATGTACTAGTGCCGGATTAGTCACCTGACATTATGATACATCTACTACAGAGAGGAACCACGCCACGTGACCGGGTCGTGGCGGAATCGTGGGGGAACAGTGTCGTAGAAGGAGAAGGTGGGTGCACAAGCCTTAATCTGTCGACTCTGGTTCCTATAAATTTAAAAAGCTCCAGCCTATGTTTATACTCTGCAACTATGATTACTAGACAGCGGATTTTATGCATTTATGAGAAAAATGAGTAGATGTATTTCGAAACAGGAAAAAGATTAAAAGAGTTTAACAATGCCGATATACTATTTTTAACATATAGAAATCATTAATGAGGAAAATCAATTTTTACTCGGCTCGTATGGCTTGCAATTGATGTATAAAAAATTTATTTTGCATAAAGATCTGCAGTCTAGAGATTACATTTTTGTTTGGACACAATGTGTGCAAATATTCTAAACCAATTGAAACCTCTGCAATTTCCATATTTCGGTACATCGGTTTTATAATAGTGATTCAATAAGCAGATGGATTCAATTTCCAATTAAATTTGAAGAAAACCCCGCGATATAAGAGATCTGATTAATTGAGACGGTAACAATATTGTACCTGCAGCTACCTATGTATAATGCGAATACTGGACTAACGATTTAGAAAAACGAATTGGTTTTATTAATTGTTTGGGTTTTTAGCTGCGGCACGATTCATGGTACATTGTCGTTCGTGTGCTCTTGTTCGGGTACCTATGAAGTCCTTCGCTCGCTAACCGAGTTCCTTAATTGCCGTGCAAATGAAACAGTGCCGGACGATTCCGTAGTCCCGGCTTAACTAGGTATACGCTTCAACAAATATTAATCTTTGCTCGAAAAGAAATGGTTAGGACAGATCCTACTGAATCTCGGGAGGACCAGGAGAGGAAGGAAGATGTCTAATTCATACGATAATTACGGAGCTGGAAAATGCGAGCGGAAAATGGCACGACGTAAAGATCCTTAATGGCGTCGGTGCACCATTCTGCGACGGGTACGGGGAAGGGGTGTTGTATCGCCGCGGTAGCTGGTAATTACGATAAAGCTTAATTTTCTGCAGGATGCCGAGCGGTGCGATTTGCGGCTAACCTCCACGGAAAGCCTTGACGGGAGCTTTAGCTGTGATTCGTAGAAGGAAAGTGATGTATACGACCGGGTTGCACCGTGGAATAATGTACTACTAGTAAGCACCGCCATTAAGAGGAATATGTCGATTTGTAGAAATCTATTAGGTCGTTGCGTATGAATTATCCGATTTCGAACTGTTTTCTAATTGAAAATCTAATTTTTTCATCGTTCATGTCCGTCATTTACGAGATTGTCGCATTCCTATCAATGAATTTACCATCAGATTTTAACGAAACATCGCATAATATTAGGTGTGCAAATAAGTTCATTACCCTTTTTTTCTACGAACGTAACTTCTGACTTCGAATTAATTTCCGCTTTTGGTGCCATCTAAGAAGAGCGTTCTTTTCAGTTTTAAGAAGAATCGTGATAATTGCTCTAAGAGTTTCCAGTCCTATGTAACAATTTCAAGCATTATGGCGTGCGAGAAGCATTATTTGTGTCTTTTTGTATTCCAGCTTAGGAAATCAGCTGTTGAAGCTACTGGAATGGTTTATGCGAGACTAAGAGAGAACGCTGTATCTTACAGAACATGCGAAAATTGGTACAGTAAAGATCCGAATACTTTCCGGGGTTCGAGATGCTGATTCTTGTCTAGGCCTACTCCCTCCACTGCCTGTCAACGCTGTGCCGCGCCGCAGGGCGGCGACTATTGTTGTCGGCTCGGGTATATTTGTCCTTCTCTATGTTCTACTTTCTATTGTAGTCTCCTTCGGCGCGGTCGGAGCGGTAGACGCAGCCATAAATCCGAAAAGCAAGTCAGGTTGCGATTCTTGTCTGCTCAATGAACAGCCTCCTAGACAAGAATCAAGGGATTACTGTACTTTGTTGGCCAACTTTCGTACCCTCGTCATAAGATGGACAAACAGTCAAAGCCTTTCTCGCTAGTACATGATCCGTCACCGATCAGCATATATACAGTTGTCAACCGCCTTCCGACATCCTATGCGTCTAACGCAAGGCCCGCTAGATAGTCTTACTTGATGAGTCCTCTAGCGAGTCTAGGACGAAACGATCCTTTCCCTTTCCTCCTCTCTCCCATATTTAGTTTAGTTCTCTCTCTCTATTTAGCTCTCACAGTGCCAAAGATTTAAAGCCGGAAATTTTTATTTGGAAGACGAAGATCGTTCGTGTGCACCGAGAATGTTTGATGACGGTCAGTTAGAGGAAATTGCTCAACGAAAATTCGATTCACACGAAAGAAGAATTGGCAGAAAGTTTGAATACATAAAGATTTACGTACATAAAATGTAATAAAATATTGAATTTGGAAAAAAGGGGAAATAACTTATTTGCACACCTAATACCATTGACAATATATTTATTTTTCCATTCATATGAAATGTTATATTATTAGGTAATACAGGGCTACTACGAACAGGATTATAGATCTTTAATAGAATACTACAGCCATATTTTTTCAAGTACGTTGAAAGTTTTGATCAGCTTAACGCTGGCAACCTGAAGTTTTGCGATCGATTTTCAATCTGCCGACGGTGTAGATAATCATTTTGACGAAAGGGTCGAGCGAAGGAAGAGTGAACAAGCACGGTTCACAGTGTTACGTGAATAATGATCGGAATAATAGCACGCGTTTAACATCGTTAGCCAGTAATCAGGGTACGGCCTCGACTGGAATTAGCCTTGAGTGGCCTTTCCTGTTCCCGAAGTAAAAGTGTGATTAATTATTGCACGTTCCAAGCACACAATGGATTTCCTTTCGGTCACTATTATGTCTTCGTGCTTGTTTTAAACGATCTGAAATCATCACCCGCGCGAAATGCAAATAACGCAATTTTAGGCGACGAAAAAGCGCAGAATCTGATGAAGATACGGTTCGTATGTAGAAGCTATTTTTGTTTCACTGATTTGCGCGTAAACTGTCGTTCAAAAGGGGCCATTCAATTTTTTCCTGTCGACTGAAAGAGAATGATTGTTTCCATTTATTCGGTTTTGCTAGGCTACTGTTTAAGCTGCGCGACCGGTTCGGTTCAGTGCGATTCATCCGCGGAGAAGAATCAACAAACTTTTTGTTTATCCACCGAATACGTTTGCAACGCACGATCTCTGTGTCAACTAAATCTTTGAATAACGATCTGTATGTTTCATATCTCTTCTAAACGTTAATATTTTTTACGCTCGAACAAAGCTTGCAAAAATACGCAGCAGCTATCTAGATTGCGGATTTTATGTATTTATGCATTCAATTGGAGATATTTTATTGCGTAGAAATATTAGAAGAATATGAGGATATCGACATGTAACTTTCAAAATGTTACAACGTTTATAATGGTGGCAATTTGTATTGTGCATAAGAATGCGCAGCAGTTCTGTTCAAAGAAAAACGTAATTCTATTCAAGAAAATATGTCGTTCGATTCGAGGAAAAATATTGTTTCTATTTAGTACGACATAAGTGTTTTTATGATTTGAATTTACAAAAATTTTGAAAACCGAGCTACTCGTGTTATTATGGACCAGAAGTTTAAATCTAACGTGAAGAAATTATGTGCTTTGAAAAATTATGACCGTACCTGCGCAATGTCGTTCAAAAGGATTTTTCATTTCGGTGGGTATTACCTTTTCTTTTAAAGCCATTTTGCATTCGAGAGGTATATGCACAGAGGACCAGTTTTCAAGCCGTAATATGAAAAATTGTTCGCCTACGCGCGGGGTTTTTTCACGGTATGTAAGCCGATTCTACGATAATCCTCCGCTGGAATAGCTGTAACAGGCATTGGCCGGAATAACAACACTCTTTACACTTCAACGTTTCTCTCAAAGTGCCGGTGAACAGAGGTACACACACTTCGGGAATGGAGACACAGCTTTTTAATCAGACGCGTTGTTCCATTTTTATGTTTCTGTGGTATCTTCATCTTACACGTTTAATATCTATACAGTCGAATCTCGATAATTTGAGTAAGAGACGTTTACTGTTTACCCTACGAAAATTCGACTTACAGAGGGTTTGTACAAGAGTGAATAATTTGCTGATTCTAATATTTTTGGAGAAATTTTGGAGTTCATTATTTATTATATTCGTGTAGTAAATATAATCTACTAGGCTCTTACATAATACTATTACATATTAACGAAATCTGTGATATTACTCTGCGAGAATATATTAACAGATTGTTCATCAACGGTATCCTCAACGGTAACCATAACAGAATACATTTTCTTCAATATCATCGCATCTTTCTACGAAACTTCGTCAAACATTTATTGCTGTTTTAGCTTGTTTAGCTTCCACGTTTTTAAAAAATAATTCGGGGTAGAGGAAGTTTTATTTCGATTTGTATGGGCTTGTAAAGTGCAGCAGAAAAATGTTCGTCTTATAGAGGTTTCCGAGTTAAAGAGGTTCGAGTTATCGAAGTTTGACTATGTTATTGAAAGATTGTTAAAAAAGACAAAAAATACTGAAGTCGTACTAAGGACGCGAGGTTGCTTACAAATTTCGTATTTCCAGAAAGGCACACACGCAGATTAATTAAATTGGAACGGAATTACACAATTTTCATAATCCGCCTCGCCAGTCGAACATCCATATTCCGGGAGGTTAGATACGCGATTGTTTGCGGGACTAAGATTGATTACCAATCTGACTTCTCCAAGTAGATAGAGCAAACGTTCTGGAGCTTCGGTAGTTCGGTGAATGCAACGAGACCCGTCGTGAACCGTTGTCAGTAGTTATCGATTTCTGTAATCAGCATTGTCTGCTTCGCTCAGTCTCAGCTGACTCGATTACCCGAATTATCAAGGAGGCAGTCTCAGAATTAATAAGCGCCGTTCGCGGAGCTGAAGTGGCGACTGTGCATCCTTTAAACACTCTCAGACCCATCCTCGTTCGAGGGGGCGGACAGTGCGTTGGCAGTGGCTAAAAATAAGACCATCAACTTTTGTGATGGAATTTATTACTTTTATTAAATTGTTCTTATTTCTCCCTGTGTGTGTGTGTGTTCCACTTATAAGTTTACAATAGTTCATGCAAAAATAAAAGTATTCCAAACTGAAAGAGAAAGTGCCTTCAATATTTATGGGACCATACAACTGACAGAAATACTATTTAACTTTTGCTTTTCGCTCGAGTACGAATACTACAAATAATCAAATACAAACACAAATACAAATAATCATTACGTACTTTACAAAAAAACACCATTTTGAAACACACAAAAAGAAAACAAATTTTCTTCGCGATAAGTATACAATTCTTTTTGCATATTTCAACTGCATTAAATTTTTAATAAATTAGATATATCTCTATCTCTATCTCTATCGCAATCACAAACATACCAAATATGACTTTTTCGCTCTGTTTTGGGCACGTTTCCGCTAATAACTTTTGACTGGTAGCACCTATGTTCAACTTGAGAGTGAGAGGGAGAAAGAGGGGGCAGAGACAGGAAAAGAGACAGAGAGAGAGAGAGAGCTACAGAGCAACGCGAAAAGCGAAATAGAATTGAACGAAATAGAGTATCACAAACGCCAGTTCAACAATTACATGCTTTTAAAAAATACTGTGCCACGGCAACGCGTGGCGGGGGAAATCTACTTTAAAATATAAGCACAACAAAACTTTTTCGGACATACCTTATATATACATTTAGCCATTGCTTTTGGCACAGCTACACTCAACAGGACTTGTTGCTTTTAATTCTTACGAAAAGTTTGTTTATAAAAAGAAATAAAGTTGACAACCATGACATTTGTGCTTCCAATGCGTTAACCATTTCGCGACCACGGATGAGTTATCTCGCGAAGCAATACCGTTCGTACGTCGCTTCGCGAGATAACTCGTCTGTGGCACAGCGTAGGCGACATTGCGTCGCGAGATAACTCGTCTGTGATCATCGTACGAACGACATTTCGTCGCGAGATAACTCGTCCGTAGTCGCGAAGTGGTTAATGTGGAAAAAAGCATTGCTCCAACTTATACGGTGTCCGAACCTTTACGAATCTCCCTTATAATTTTCCAGTAATTAAATATTAAAGACTGTGTTTCCAATGCACTGTGACTCGATACGGCGCGAGGACAATCCAGAGAGAAAAACTAAATCAATAGGAAAGATGCATCCTTAAAAACTTCCGAGGCCCATTCCGGTAGGAAAGTGATCGATGGTCTGACACTTAAGCTTCGGATTCGTTTAGATGCGAACCGAGAAACATGAAACACACTGCTTCTTGCTGTAACGAAGATGAAGCACCTCGGAGATCGATAAAGATTTTCATGGAGCGATTCTTTCGAAATTTCAACGGTGCCAGGCACGGCGAGGCGTATTTTCGCTATATGTATACCGATAATGCGGCCGGTGGCGGAGATAATAAAGTTTATTATACCTGGATTTGACGGCCTGAGTCTGCGGGATGAACACTTCCTCCGTAGGGCTGAATAAAAACCGGTACACTGCGCAATTACGACAAAAGCGTCTCGTTCCCCTGTAATTCGAGCCTCGTATAAAGAGCGGGACGCGATTCGTCGAATCCATCAGGCATCCGGGCAAGGATTAAACTTGATCCTCGACCGTAAACCTTAATTGAATATATCCCGCCAAGCGCGGGGGCAACAGTGAAGCGCTGATTGCACGAAGATCCAAAGGAACGCGGATGTTTGCTTTACACGAACGACTTCTGCGGAGTATATCATTCGCATCAAACTACATACTTGAACGAACGAGTTCGCTGGTTCACTGCGAGCTTTTAGAAAAGTTTCCTGTAATCGTGTATTTTATCCATGTAAGTCCCCAGCACGGGTCTGCCGAGAGACACTTATGCGTCAGGGACAGTATTCTTTTCTTTTGCTAAACGCAGAGACGGACAGTCGAGCTCGAGAGGCCTCGGTCGCCTCCACGAAATGTAAACATAGCTAATCTAAATTTCCAACTTCATTATTTTTACTAATTAATTGTAACTAATTAAAATCATACCAAATATGATGTAATTCCGATGATATTTACTTATGTAATAGACAACTAATATAGCGTATGGATAGCGTATGGAAAAGAAAGAGACGCAGAGAGTCGCAGTCGCATGAGACATTTCAAAAGGCTCGCCGGCGACTGTCCTTTCTTGCGCTCGGAACTTTAATTGTCTATTACACAAGCAAATATCATCAGAATTATATCATATTTGGTATGATTTTTATTAGAAAAATGCCACAAATATGGCCATCGAAGTCCCACCAAAAAATAATGGAGAACAGAGGAGTTGGAAATTCTGATTAGGCAGGCTCACCGATATAACCGAGCCGCATGGTGTCATATTTCACGGCCACTCAAGGGGTAACACCCCGCAGTAGTGGGGATAGATCTAGGACATTTACAGGTCAGACTTTTGGGACATTTATGGATAAAATACCGTATTTACATTAGAAGCAAAGTCGCCAGACAGATTACGACTTTTCCTCCCACTCTAACCTTCCCTTTCTTCGACGCTATTCTTCCACGCTTCCACCACTAACGCGTTCCGTCTCTGTCGTGCACGTGTCACAATGTAACTTTTGTAAATTTAACTTTTTCCCCTCAATTCTAGTCAATTCCCTTTATCTGGTGGGAATACAGTATCACATATACCATATTATATTTTTCTCTCTATTGCATGAATTTTTATGACCAGTTGAAAAAATATATATAGCTGTTAGTCTACTTTAGAATTAGTGTGATCATGAAATAAATAATAAAATATTAGAAAATGTTATGTATTGCATTTTATGACTGTTCCTGTATGGGAACTAAAAAAACATGCGGTTTTATTCATAAGCGGAATGTTCCCACTTGGAACCAACATGCTCAGAGTCTTCAGCAGTATGGTCTACTTAATTTAATATAGAGCATCTCCAATTGGGAACAGAATGCAATAGAGGTTAATACACAAGAATACACTCAGATATGTATACGAGAATGAAAACTGAGATAATTAAGTTCACAGTTATAAAAAGTATTAGCGCATTTGAATCTTTAGAAGCATATATTTATTAACGAAATAAGCTTAAGTACAAAAAATGAAACCACGCTGTTATGATTAATAGTCTTTTTTCGTCCTCATTATTCACTGGCTTGATCGCAATTACTATTAAAAGAACACGTTAAGGAATATGCATATAAAATTATAATATAGTTTATACTTCGCTAGCCATCATTAAAATCGGAGGGATAAATTTTGTTCATTATCAAGTAAGTGTTTGGGTTAATCGCCAGAATGATGGCTGTTTTCTAATGAGAAAAATATTTTCAGTTATTTTACTATGTCTTGAACGATGAAAGAAGAAAAGCCAATTTGCACCGATTGTTTTCCGAGTTATTTTATTTAGCTATTCAACATAATTATTAACATGGGTATTTAACATAAGTCTGTTGTTCACGTTTGAAAATATAGATATAATACCTTTAACAACTGAAAGTGATTTGCTGATTTAATATTTTTGATAAACCTTTGTAAAATCCAATAACAAAATATATTAATTTTCGTTTAAAACGTAACAGAAATTTTGAACACGTTTATTGTAGAATATTAAGGATATAGTATGCTCTCTGAGAAACTGTTTCAAACGTCAGTAACGAAATCATGGAGTTCGCCTAAAGGCTGATTTAATCATTAGAAATGTTCGTATACTCGAATTTTGAGGTTATTTCGCGTTCTGCTAGCCTTCAACACGGTAATTATGCAAATCATCGAAGCAAACTCTTACCATAATTCCCTTTGGTCGCGGATTGCACTCGGAATCTCTAATCAATAACACAACTCTGAATCGTGAAAGTCAACATATTTATCAAATCTCATGATTATCATTTTTTATCATAATAGTTTATTGATTTGTACAGGGTGAACAACATAACTTTATCACTTAAAAGAATTTAATGCGGCAATTATTTTGATCATCAAACAATTTCTGTCAAGTTTATATTTTTTAAGATATCATTTCAACACTGTGCAGGTGTAGTCAACGACCATGGCCTCGCTGCAAGCACCGGTTCCCCTCCGATCACCGAAGTTAAACAGCGCAGGGCGTGGTACGGGCTTAGATGGGTGACCGCGTGGGTATACATGTATGTATACTCCGGGCGGTGGCTTATTTGAGTACTGTCCACGGGTCGTTGGCAAAAAGGTGGTTCGGAACCCACCATAAAAAGAGGTAGGTCCCACTGGATTTGGAAAGAGAAGGAGGATGGTGTATGGACTTGAAACACTACGGGGACCAAGTATCCTTACTTTACTTTTTTTACTTACTGTGCAGGTGTAGATATCAATAATAAAATAACTACGCATTTATAATCCTTCGCTGAAATAATAAAAATGGATTTTTCATAATTAAGTCTTTTATATATTGTAAGTCATTGTATTGTTCTTGATCTGAACAATTATACTCGTTTAATTAACTATCGATGAACTCAAATTCCTTAAAGATATGACAGAAAATTGTTCAATTCATTGAAACAATTTTCTTTTTCAAATTATTTTTTTCCATCAAAGATAACATAGATATATTTGAAGTGATCA
Source organism: Lasioglossum zephyrum (assembly GCA_028455615.1). Classification (NCBI taxonomy): domain Eukaryota; kingdom Metazoa; phylum Arthropoda; class Insecta; order Hymenoptera; family Halictidae; genus Lasioglossum; species Lasioglossum zephyrum. The sequence goes on along the minus strand of CM052323.1, from coordinate 13,838,078 downwards.
AGTTATGTTGCTCTGCCTGTATACATATTACACGTAGACGCATAAATTGAAGAAGCTTACCGACGATTATTTGAACCCTTTGTAAATATGTTAAAATTGCAAATACAATGTATTTTATAATTGTACTCCATTGCAATTACGAATTACATTGTAATTTAATTGAATGAAGATCTGAATTATAAATTACAATATAATTGAATTACAACGTATTTTATAATTGCGCTCCATTGCAATTACGAATTACATAGTAATTTAATTGAATGAATATCTGAATTATAAATTACAATATAAGTGAATTACAGTGTAATTCAATTACTTTGTAATTATAATTTTGGAGTAATTCAATTGTAATTTTGCACAACACTGGGCTAGACAGAGTGACATCACATTCTTTACCTAGCCATCATGTGACGAATGAACAGTGCACCTAGTTTAGCCCCGTGTAACAAGCTAATATATTTTTCGATAAATCATGATGTTCTTATAGAAATATCGTGCACTGCAAATTGCTGTCATATGCACGGTCCCGTTGAAATAGAATTTCGCAAGGACGACGTTCCTGGCGCGGACGAATTAGTTTGAACTGATTTGTACGAACGATCCTTCCGAAACGACCTGGAGATTCATTGGGGCGGTACGATATTCCGGTCTAATGTAATATATATTTTTTTCACGCTGGATAGCGGTAGTGAAGACAGGTGGATCGATACCGTGCGTCGAGAGGTTTAATGGGAAAAGAGGTAACGATTTTATTTTACGAAGGACCTGCACGGCAGGATATACAGCGATAGGCTTTACACGGACGAACAGATCCTCGCGAAGTCAATTCCGTTACGATAATCCGCAAGAGGTAACTCGATGAAAGAGGCAAGCGGATTCGTAAAGGGGGGACAGGCATTAAAGCTCGGCAGAACGAATTAGCCAGACGTTCCCCTATTTTCCCCGTTTATCCGGGTTAATTAAATTTCCGTTGATCTAGCCCCTTCGCTAACAAATATCACGATCGTGTCTGGTGACCGATCTGAATTCTCGAAACTGCCACTGCCACGGATTACGGTATTAATCACCTCGTTATTCTCTCATCTCTCCGTGTGCCTCGTGTCACTGGTTTTAGACGACTTTTCGTATTTATAATTCAAGTCAGATCGCCATTTGAGTCGTGCACGTGCGTGTCAAGACTTTTGTGAATGTGAATCATCTGTAAATGGTTCACCTCTTCAGGAATGATTTTTTTAGCAAACTGGCACTGGAAGTGACTGGTACGTGTTCTTATAAAAATAACAATATTGTATGTATTAGGTGTTAATTCGTGGCCTTTGAAATTAATAATTGTTTGTAATTAATCAGTCGTGGCTTTATTTTAAATACAATTCCTTCATCTTTCATTTTGTAAGTTTTAATTAACATGAAGTGTTTAAAATTCTGTTGCAAATTTCGTGTTTATTAATTTCGTGTTCAACGCACCTGTTTACAACATGAATCAGCCGTGGGTAAACCATTTCAATCTATATATACAAGGACATTTTACGGAAATTATATTACATAATGCGTAGAGCGTGCATTGTTGGTCAACGAATTTGCGTTACCACTGAAACTTTAAACTTCATGTTTTTAAATTGTTTTATACAATGCAAATCGTTTTAGCAAAACCTATTGATATTTTTAGAAAGTTTGATGCGATATTATTATTCTTTATATGTGACACTTAATTTCAAACAAATTGATATTTTTAGAAAGTTACAGATTCTATGGTGATTCTCGTACAAGGGGTTACGAAACCAGCATAGAATGAAGCATAGTTTGCATAGACTAACTCTCTTTGGTAATTCAAATAATTAGGATAATAGTCTCTTTGAGAAAATAAATCTAATTTCTAATTACAGAGTATGGCCCATGTGACCGGCGCACTATGGAGCAAACGGAAGAATTCTGTGTCAAAATCATAGCACTTTCGATAGAAATGTGATAGAGCGATGAAATTTTTTTAAAATTAAAACTGAAACATTGTAGTATATGGGAAAATAGGGAGATTAGGGAAGGATTTTTTTTAACCTTGAAAAAATAAATGTTTAACAGTTTAACTGTAATTCGATTTTTTTAAAAATCCTGAGGTCGTAGAAAAATTTTGAGGCCAGATTGAAATCAGCGTGAAAAAATCTATGGGAAATGATGTTTCGCATGTTAAAAAAGAAATTCCGCACGTGATATTGGAAAAACCACAATTTTCTTGAACTTGTGCAAGTTTAACGAATTTTTTCAAGGTCAAAGAGCGTTCGTACCACAATCTCTATAATTATTTCCTATTGTGTCAAGTTTCAGCTATCATTTAAAAAAATTTCATCGCTCTATCGCATTTCTATCGAAAGTTCCTTGATTTTGACACAGAATTCTTCCGTTTTCCCCATAGTGCGGCGCAGCTTGGCGACATGGCTATACATTCACCGACAATAGCATTAATCAACAAATAACAATTCATGCCGGGCTACTTCTTTGTTTTCTACCATGTGCTACAGTTATCGTTTCACGAATGAAATGCTTGTGAATGGAAATTCTTATAAAATTGATCAAACAATGAAACGATGGCCTATAACATAGGATTCGATACATTGAAACTGTAAACATTCGACGGAAATATATTCTTCAATCAAAGTATGTGGTGTATTCGCGAAAAATTCGTTATTTGATTATTTTATTGCTATATCGATGCCATCAGACTGCCGAATTGATACATTTGTAATAAAAATGTCTCGTAATCTATAGGTTGAGTTCCCCTAGTGCCGGACGCTTTTCTTAAATAAATAAGAAAAAATAATGCTTTAATCTTTTTATTCTAAATTATGTATAAGTTAAGAATATTGGAAATCCAAATGAAGGAACAAAATAGTCAACATTATAATAATAGTTAACTTAAATGAACTTTAAACTTTGGTATACGATTTTGAGAGATCATTAATTGGCACCTACTACCGGTCACAGTAAAACTTACTAACATAACTCACGTCAGTATAGTTTCAGTATGATGATACAGTGGTCACTAGACTGCGGATCTTTATGCAAAATAAAAATTGACTGCATCGATTGCTAGAAATCGAAATTGAATTGTAAATTCTGTCATATAGAATTGAGAGAGAGAGAGACATCTTCGTTTTTTTTAAATTTTCCAATAATTTTTAAAAACATTATTTCAATTCTCCCGCAGTCTAGTGATCACAAATCAGGCACGAAAGTCGAGAATCGGAACATCGGAGATTAAAATGAACGTTATTAGCGTTTATCGGATAGGGTTGCAAAAGGAAAAAATGCTGAAGGGTAATCCCATTGGCGCCGGGGCTATTTGTTGCGAAACGAAATTATGCGAATTGACGCGGTTCCGCGGGACCCATCCCAGCCGCGTATTTACATTTTATTAAAAGTGACAGGGAGGCCGATGGCGGGGCATAAATCGCGATCCCGCCGATATCAAGGGTTCCGTATGCGTCGGCGGCGGCGGCGGATGCAGATTTGAAACGATGCAGATGCGAGGTTGATCCGTGGTGCATCGCAGCACACGTGGAAGCCACGCCGTAAAGCTCAGACTTTATTCTTCCATTTTCCTTCTAGTCCCGTTTTTCCTGTACCTCCTGGTTTTTCGCGTCGTTTCCGACGTACCACCGTCTCCGCAGCGAAACGACGTTGTTTACACGGGGGCCGAACCACCCGCGGATAAGACGATCCATCTTATCCGTGACAGATCAGCTGATACCAGACACGAAACGCGTCTTTATTCCCACTTATTCCGGTTTCCCCACATCTCGAGGAATTTTCGAGATATGACCCGAGGCGGGGCCAATATGGACAGTCGCTCTGATGTATGCTTACCCAAAACGCACAGTTCAGTGTACGTTACTGTACTCGTGTATTTCGATTATCAGTTCCTCTATACCATAGTTGTGCTAATTCAATTACGTAATTGAATTACATTGTATTTCAATTATACAGTAATTAAATACGTTGTAAATGAATTACTATACAGTTAAAATGCAATGTAATTCAATTGTTAAGTATTTTAATCAGATGTGTATTTGAAATAAAATATAATTGAAATACAATATGATTGAAATACAATGTAATTGAAATACAATGTAATTGAAGGTGTGCCGTAGGCACATCACGAGCAGCTAGTAAACTTATAAATAATAAATTCCTTCTGTTTAAAACCTTCACATGGATTTTTCATCCTCTGCTTGCCGATTACTTCATTTTTCATAATTCAAATACAACGTATTGTATAATTGTACTCCGTTGCAATTACGAATTACTTTGTAATTTAATTGACTGAAGATCTGAATTATAAATTACAATATAATTGAATTACTTTGTAATTATAATTCTGGAGTAATTCAATTATAATTCTGCACAACTCTGCTCTATACAAATACAGTAGATTCTTATTTATCCGAAAACCTGATCAAAACTGAATTTCTTAAAATTAAAAGCATAATAATTATTTAAATAAAAAGGAATTTTTAATATACTACGTTTTTCGTCAACGACCATGGCCTCGCTGCAAACACCGGTTCTCGTGCGTTCACCGAAGTTAATCAGCGTTGGACGTGGCCGGGCTTGGATGGGTGACCGCATGGGTATACAGTATACGCCAGGCGGTGACTTGTCTGGGTACTGGCCACGTGTTGTTGGCAAAAAGGTGGTTCGGAACCCACCGTAATAAAAAGTTGGTCCCGCTGAAAATTAGGCTGAAATAGGCTGAAATTTGGCGTTAGAGAGAGAGAGAGTGGAAAGAAGAGGGGAGATTGGTAAATGGATTTGAAACCCTGAGAGGACTAAATATCAAAAACAGTATACCACGTTTTTCAGACGGATTAAATACTATAAAATAATTTTTCCTAGCTCCATACAAATAGTAAAAAAATATTTGTGATTGTGAATTTTTCGTAGCTATGAAAATATACTTGTAATATTTAAAACGAAAAACGTGGGACGCATTCAATGTTGTGTGAGCTTTCTCATTACTGTTATCTTGCGCCCCACGTTTATTCGTTTTAAATCTAACGAGTATTTTGGATAGCTAATAAAAATTGACAATCACAAATTTCTAGCACTATCTGCGTGGGGTTAGGAATCTGCATGGGGCTAGGAAAAATTATCGTATACTTTTTAGTCCATCTTAAAAACGTGGTATATTAAAAAAAAAATTTATTTAAATAATTATTCTCATCCATTTCTGAGCTCTGTTTAATGTTTTCAGTTCATCGGGAAATTAGTTTAAAATCGATTGCAAAATTTCTACCGAACAGGCAAACAGACAGATAAGAAAGCGAGTTAATAAAAACATGGTAAAAGTTAAAAAATTATAAAATGTTTCTTCTTTATTTCTAGAATATCCTAGTTGCTAAACGAGTTTAACATGCCTGAGCTACGGGTACAAGGCCGTTTGGATAACTCACGAGTTTGCATAAAAGAGGTTCACTAACTCCAGCTCACATTTGTTCCGATAATACAGGTTCGGATAATGGAAGCTTGTTGTTATCATACATGAAAGGTGTGCGAATGTCTGCATGAGTCCGCGTTACCAGTCGATAATGAAGTTGGCTATTCAGTCATATCGATATAACTTTGTAAAGATAAGTCATTATGCATGAACAATAGAAACGAACAAAAACTTTCGCATGCACGTAATAATTTCAATAAATCGATAATATAAAAATATTTCTGAACCCATGTACCTTCTCTGCAATTTTGTGCTTCTTTTTTATCAGAAACACATAAAATCCGCAGTCTAATTAAAAGCAGAATTGCCGTGGGATTATTCAACTCGCCAGGCCCGATAAGACATTGCAAACGTTATACCGAGCCACTGGCTTACTAATTAAAAAAATCGAACAGACTACATAAAACACTTAGCCCTCAGCGATTTAAAAACTTTCTATATTGCTGCTGAGAAGATCAGTCCTGATAATGGACGCCCCATAGCGTTAAAGTAAACGGCTTTTAGCAACACTTACTTAAAAAAAAATTATCAATTATCAATAAGGTTGGAAGATAGCTTGAAAGCTTGGAGAAATATTAATTTAAAAAGCTATTAATCTTCCGGCGAACTACATTGTTTATGAATGCCCGTTAATACAGAATCAAAGGGTTATGAATTTCAGTTAATTAAGGTTCCCTGTAAAGTTCGTCATCCCTCCTCCCGCACCTCTCTTATTCACCAAAAAATTTGTCTCCATTATACCGTAAGATGTTCTGTAATTTGGTTTAACGAAACCGGGAGCACAAAGCTTACAAAGCCGCAGGAACGTCTGCCGGCCGATGCGAGACAATAGATTCCTTTTGGCCGACGAAGAAACTTCTTCCGTCGCGTTAACGAAGACAAAGGGAAGGGTGAAAGCGAGTCGAGCGGAGTCGAAGTATTTGCACGGTACATTAACTCTAAATCCGTAATCGACAGTACCATTAACGCCCCGAAACTTAAAGATAGGCAACCGAGGTCAAGGAACACGTGGCCGAAACCGCGATACCGCGCCAGGAAAGTCAGCCGCGTTAATTTATTTAACACCAGCCACTGGAACCAATTCGGGACACGAGTTTCGCTGCGGTTTCTCACTTGTATGAAACCTATGAATATTTAAACGGAATGATTCCGCTTATTGTTCGCAAAGGAGTACATATTCTTTTTCATCCTCTCTCTTGTATGAATTATTTCTTCACGTAACGGGGTACTCTGGTCTTGAACCTTGGAAAATTCAATTCTCTTGAATTGCAAAGAAAGTTAGAATTTGAATTGATATTCGAAATGTTGTCCTCGAAAGATTAATATTAAAGTATAAACACAAAATTTGTGGTGGAGTTCATTCAGATCGAGATAACGGTAAACAGGGGGTCAAGTTGACTCGAAGCCTAATGTTAATATGAAAATAGACTGCCGATTTTATGCTTTTATGACAAACATGAGTAAGTACAATTCAAAAAAGGAAAACGATTAAAAGAGTTTAATGCCGATATACTATTTTTAACATTCAAAAATCATTAACAAGGAAAATAAATTTTTATTTAGCTCCTATACCTTGTAATTGATGTATAAAAATTTTATTTTCATAATGACCGCAGTCTACTAATGAACTAACACACACAGGCAATCTAAGTCACGGAATAGGTGATTAATTTATTCGACGTTGCGCTCCAATTTGCCGAAGCCGCTGAAAGGTTGGTACAAGGACGGCGAGTGTTTAAAAAGGAACAATAAAACTTATTGTCCAATTTTCGTCGGATCGTTCGAAGTAGGTCGATCGCTCCACGAAGGAGGGACCATTAACGGTGTATTTATACGTTCGCCGGAATGTCTGGTGAAATACTGGCCATCGAAGAATAATGGCGCGACGTGCCATCCGGCGTTCACTGGAAAAAGGGGTGAAATTTTCCAATAGGAGGCCGAGGCTGCGCAGCCACCAGAGCGCAGCGACGAATTCTAAAAGTTTCTTTTAGTGGCCGTATATCAATCGGGCAAGACGTCGCGGTGTCATGAAACCGTGATCTTCGAATGGGCGTAAATTTTTTCCTCTCGGCCGAAACTGCTCCTCCTTGGCGAATTCTTTTTCGATCAGCTTCCCGCGGGCGAACAGCCACTTCTCCTTCTTTTATTCCTCCGTCGCGGATAAATTTCTCAGAGCGACGGGGAGCCACGACCATTATGTCACAAGATCCACCGAGGGGAAGAGCATTAATTTTATGGAGCTGATGATCGTCGTTTTTATTCCACCGTCGTCGTCCCCAGGTGAGAACATTCCGTTGACGGAATCGAATGCTACAATATTACCCGGCGGCGGCTTCTAGATCGAATAATTGCTAAAATATAATCCCACGTTCATGAGCATTAGCGTTTCTCCTGATTCTACGACAGCAGGTGAGTTTGATCGATGCTACACTACTATAAATGTAGCATATACAGGGTGTCTTATGTTATGTTTTGTTACTCGTAGCAAAAATTGTATCTATGCTCTGTAATCTGGTATATAACAACTACAAATCTATCTCCCCACATTATATTTCGAAGTATAAAGATATAATATTGTAATCATATTGTTACAACGGCACGAGATGAAATTGCCTCCACCTGTAATATTCTGAAGATATCACAGAGATCGCATGTAGCTACTATCATGTGTTTTTTAATAAATATATTCTTTTTTCCTTATAATTTGTGTTCTTTTAATTAACTGATTGTTTACTATTTTCCAGTGAAAATTTCGTTCGAATATTCGTTGCAGTTCGGAAGTTACATACCAAAATGTCACGTTTTTCGATTCGGGCGAGTTGTGTGTCGTTCCCGAGCGCCTCAAAGGATCCATTGAAGAAATTCGATAGTCTCGCCTATCGCAGCTAGAGAGGAAGCGGAACGCGTTACACGCGAGGATTGTGCGCGGCAGGATCGCGTAGGGGCGTTTCTTTTTCGTTTTGAAACACCGCGGCCGGGGAAAGAAAGGAAAATTTATCCTCGGCGAGGCGCGACAAAAACATGGATCCTCTTGTTGATATAGAGGGACCAGTGAATGGGGGATGCTTCCGATGGCTGTGTGCGTGGGCCACTAGGAGAACATTCACGACCTACAAACGTATATTTACCACGACGTCTGGTGGCTCGAGCAGCCCCACCCCCCTATATAAGCAAGGATTCCAGGACGATGGCTGAATGTGTCTTGTTCTATTTGGACCGCGGAAACGTCGAAAAGGATCCTTCCCCCGGAAGCTCTCGAAATGCTTATTTTACGGTGGCGGCGTCATAAAGGCGCGATCTTCCAATGAGCGTAAAACTCTCAACTTCGATCCGCCGTAACCCACGGACACCTCAATAAATACAGATGGCGTGGAAAGAGGCTTGTTCCCAGTATTCTATCATTTACCTTAATTTTTTCACCCCCACCAGACAATGGAGTTTCGTCGAAGTTGATGCGCTGGATTCTCGCGACTTTTAAAAGCCACTACGCTGGAATATCAATGAGAGTAATTAAAAGTTGATTGAAAACAAATATTTTTCCAGTCATAATAGACACAGTCGAATCTTGGCAATTCGAAATTACCATATCAATAAGAGTAATTGTAAGGATGTGTGGTAAAATTTCCTAGGATGAGAAAAAAATTATCCCAAAACTCTGAACATTTGCCAAGTCAATTGATATTATTCAGGAACAGTTAACGTATAAAATACAAGCTGTACAATTCACATGGTTTTATCGTACGAGGAATGATGGATAGATAACTTCGGAACAAATCTTTTTACTCTTAGAAAGTAAGCTTTTCATACTCTGTGCCACGACAATGGCTAATGAGGAGGCGCCCACTAATTTGCAAAATCGGCTATGTCCTCTCCGTTGCAGTTTTATTTCGCGACGCCACCCATATCCAGTTTGACTTCTGGCCAGACAACCGACGCACAGTGGTCTGGTAGCCCGCTTTATGTGGCCAAAACTATTGTAGCGTTATTTCAAGGTTTAATGTTATATTATTATAGGTCGTTGGATTCGTTTCAATACCAGTTACAATATTATGAAGTGAAAAGTATATGTATATCAATATTTAAAAAATTGAAGTGACCTTAACTTTTAGAGAAAAAGAAATTTTTCTTTAATTTTTTGTATTGAACTTTGTGGAAAAGTGAAGAATGCTGATCAACTTTCGTTGGAAATATTTTTTGTCAAATCATCGAGAATATTTGAAAAATCATGTTAATAATTCTCACAATGCATACTATTGTCTAGAAATCAGGGAAAAGTAGCTAAGATTGAATTCTGCAAACGAATTATATGAAATCTGGTAAGGAAGGGTTTTCGGGATCTCTGACTGACGCAAAGAAAACATATACACATATTGTAAATCCAAGCTGCTATGTAAGATTCAAGTGGAACTGCTTATCCAGGCGTCGAATGACCGCGGGCCCGTATTTTTTAAAATCTATTTATAGTTCAAGATTGCGGAAGGTTGCAATTAAAATTTACATGCTCTTCTTAGTAAATGTTCAAGCTTCCATATAAAACAAGTCCAATGCTTGGCGCTCTTAAGCGTTTTTGTATTATTCTTTTCAAAGTTTGCAATGCAATTAATTCACGCTATTCGTGTACGGACTAAACAATGCTTAAAACTGGATTAAATATTTGAAATGCGCTTACTAACATATATAAAATCATCATTAAAATCTGTTTTCTAATATTCGATGATTGAAATCTAAACCGTTCTATTTTACTTTGAATTTTCTGGCTTTGTCTTCAGAACGCTGTATCTCATCACAGAATTATCTAAAATGAATAATATTTTGGATTTGGGAGATTTGAAGGGTTGTTACTTTATAGGAAATTTTTTTTTCAATATATTAAAGTTGAAAAATTGAATTTTGGCCACGAAAACGGGGTCTCTAGACCACTGTAGGTCGTGACGTGTTCACACACACACACACACACATTTTGCTCTTCTTATACATATACACTTTTTCTAACGGAAAATAAACTATATTTTTTATTATTAGTGTCTAATTTGGAGAAACAATAAAGTTTTAAAATGTTTATAGATTAATAAATTCTGATTGACTGCTCACGGATGTATACATATAACAAATATTGAATGTAAACTGTTTTCGAAATGAGAGTGGAAATGAAAATATTCTATTGTATGTTCCGGAAATACGTATGTAGCAATATCATGAGTGCTAGGACGTACAGCTTACGTACTAAAACGAAGTTACCGATTCTAAAAGCATGAAAGCGATGACCTTTCTCAGAAATGCTGTAAATTGAAAAGTCTCGAAATATATTGGCAAATGTCATTTCATTCGTAACTGAATCAGCCATAGAAGTGGAGAATGTAAGTACATAGTTCCCCCTTTACAAAGATCTTTTAAAGCACGTAGTAAAACAATGTTTTAGTCTAATTTATGTGACCGAAAAATTGGATTCATTAGGCGGCGAATAAAACGATAACAAAAAATCGTAGATCATTGTAGAAGTTTCAACCTTCAAATCTGCGTTAGCTTCAGTAAAGAAAGAAATCTTCCAATGTTTTCAGAGATGGTTCAAATCGTCACAGTTTATAATCAAATGAAAAGAAAGTGGAAGCTTTAAGATGAGTTCATGTTCATAATTATATATTTTTTGATAAAAAATTATAACAATACTCGACAATTTTTAAAAAATCAGAAAACCATTCAAATACTTTCCGGAACCACCGTATTTCCAGAAACTGTCGAACATCGATTCGTTTGTCGACATAATAAATATCGAAAATTCGGTGAACAATATAGTTTACGATATAGAAATACTGATTTACTTTCAGTGGCGATTGTATACGACCTCCTGGCACAAATGGTGCCCACGCGGAAAATGCATTATTAACAAACAAAATTCCCCTGCGCACTGCAGCTCGATTGTGTTAAACTTTTTGCGTACATAACCTACCCGCGAATGCTATACGGAACACGAGGAAATAAATCGAATAAATACAACAGACCGCCTTCTCGTAAAAACTTTCGTTCTATAAAAGTTTCCAAAGCATGGCTTGACAAGTCGGAAGTTCAATGGACGAATATAATCGTTTGAGATCTCGCATACTATTGGATATTACCGGATGCAACGTTGAAAGAATATATCCAGAGTCGTGAAACTTTGAGAACTAACGCAATACTTTGGAGGGAGCTGTCTCGACGGTGTGCTTCGCCAGTCGGCGATCCATTCCAACTTGCATTTTCATATCGACGTAACGTGACTCGATACCGTCCGATTCTCGCAACTGACGATTTATCGGGAATACGCGCGCGCGCTATAATGGAACGTTCGCGCAAGATCGCTCGGAAAATAGTACTTTGAAGAGCGGCCAGTGCATAATCGCTTCCGATAAATACTCGTCGCACCGGGGAACGGAAACGGCTGACAATAAGGACGACGTGATCAGCAAGAGGTGAATAGCAGGAACACGTTCGCCTGATTGCTCGATGAATTTGTTCCGCATTGCTGGAACCGAGCGGTCGAAAACCTTCCAACGAAACCAGTTAACTCGAATCGCTTTTCGACCCCACTCGTCTGCCGAAATTTCTATCGCCACCGGGTAACACGGACTCCGTAGATTCCTCTGGCAACAGGCTGATTCGCGTAATGATGGCGCTGATGCGATTTTATCGATTTTAGCAGCGAGAACGAACCTGATCCGGCGAATTTAATGCTTTGTCCAATTTTGCTAGAGGGGTTTTACTTTACTGAAATCAAATAAAATAAAACAAGAAGGAATTGAAAAATTTTCCATTTTTTTTAAGCTTTAAGTATATAATACACAAAGTTTTTTAATTATTGCAAAATTGCTTTCAATTAAATTGATCGAACCAGTGCGCCAAGAACATCAACTTTGTTTAAACATACGATCGACGAAAAGAAAAGTTATTATCTTCTATTTAGTAGAATTAATAAAGGAAAAAGCAAATTTCAGTCGGTCATTTGTTCAGACCGAATCACAACATCCAATCTTGATATTGGTTTAATCAGCCTGTATTGAAATGGTCATGTTTATTTGATAGTAAATTGTTTATTGATTTTCCTATATAATATTAATTATTAAATAAATATCAAATATCGCGAATATTATATCCCGCAGCTTGAACAGTACACTAATATGTTCATCAAAGCAAACAGAGGCACAGCACCGTTTCATATTCAATTTTGTGCATACTCGTGCCAGAAATTCGTCGAGGGAACTACATACAGATTCTCGGATAAGAAAGGAGGATACACAACCACACTGCGCCGGCTCACGAATTAGATGGAAATTACGACAGAAATTTAGATAACAGCAAGTACGAATCAGAAGGTTTATGGCGGCCCCTTGACGAGGGTATGATTAAATTAGACTGCAACCAGTTGCTGGTATGAGCAGCGATAAAATTAAATGTACGGTGTAATCCATATTAAAACGCTTAACGTGCACGTGGTGGAAATACTTTCGTTTAATCCAAGCTGTCGTTGTTTAAAATGGTAATAGCAAACAATCAGCGGAACGAATTGTACGAGCAAACATGTAAATTGTGTTTATCTTGACTCGATGTCCAACGATCAGCCGTGAATTAATAAATATCTGTTTCACTGCATATGACTCTCCGATAAAAATACGTACCATGTTCTAATTGGTTACACTTGTCCTCGGTTGACACACTGCGCTTCTTCCATTTCAATCCGATTGAGCGATCCAAGAAAATTATATTGCTTCTTCCGTCACCTTTCAGGGTAATTGTGCCGATTACTGCGGTATCATGATTTGATCGTACTTTATTTTAATTTTATTTCTAATTTATTATGAAATAATAATATGTGTGCGCATTTTATGGAAGAATAATGTGCCCTCAAAACCTTGTAGAACATAAGAAGTTATAAAATAAAATCGATAACATGTTGTACGCATTACTGTGGACGAAAAAGAGCCATGTACTAATTGTTGCGTATCCATTGGTGCGGATTAGAATTCTAAATATACAAGCATGTGGAAACAAACTACGTAATTATCTAGGGATTAATTTAATGAAGTCTGTTTTTTATCTGAGATTATAAATCTTAAGATTTGGGATGAAAATAATTGACAATTTTGTTTGCCCCACAAACGAGAATCCATTCTCATTGAATTGTACAAATTTATTCTCGGCAAAATATTTATTTTTAATTGTTATAATCTCATTGGAAAACAATACTGCAGTAAAATGTATACCCGCGGTAACAATTACATTTACACTATATTCAAATTATGCAGCATTATCTTTGCCTTCCCGAGTGGGAAGTTCCCACCAAAAGTTTCTCACAAAGTATGTTTCCACAGCTTCGTTTGCACTTTGTTTGGCAAGGTCCATGAAAATACAATTGCAGGAGCAGTACGCAAAGCACCGATCGCCCTTAACTTGAATGAATAATTCCCAGTTGAAAAATGTCGGTTCCGAAAAGACAATCCCGAAACGGAATACACAAATAACGAGCGCGGGTGGTTGGCTGTCAATACGTGAATGAAATTGAAATTGAAGTGCAGCGAGCAGGAAGTATAAGGAAAGTTTTCCTAGGGGAATGTCTTTGTATTGTTGATCAAATGAGATGCCATCGGCCGGGCGAAAAATGTTAAACAGAACGTTTAAACGTTTCGATGAAAATCCCGTCGGTAAAATTCGCGGTCGAGTAATTTCGCGATTCCGTCGATGTCGTGGAATCACCATTAAAAATACAATAATTCATTGTTGTCGGATGGCTACCGTACCCGTGTGGCCTGCCATCGACGTGACTACGGCGCTGCACACGTACATAAATTACAAATTATGCGGAAGAGATAAAGGTGACCGAGCACAGCTACGTACGGCCATATAGACGCAAATGGTGTATACGTGTTCGCCTATTGTGTATATCCGTGGGGAAACGAGGCGGCGCATCAAAGGGAGTCACGTTTTGCCGTGATTTAACTCGTGTCTTCATTATTTACGTTTCTTTGAGACTGTCTTGACAAACAGTCACCGTTTCGCTAAATGAGTAAAAGCCACGTGTCCGTCTCGGTCATGCGGCTTTTTATCGAGTTCCCACTCAACCATATTAATTTCTGCCTTTCTCTGAAGGACCAAACTCAGTCTCTCGTTAAAATTTTAACCGGAAACCACTTTTTCCCGGAGACAAACCAAAAGCTTCCACTTTTCTCAACCACCAAACTCTGAATCCACATGGATACACTGGATCCTCTTTTCATGTGACATTCATTTATATGAATAAAGTTTAGGGACTCCGCGATTACATAGATGTCATAGACCAGACCCGGCCAACTTCTTCTCCGCCGTCGCTTCACGACTCCCACTACCAGTTTACCGGTTTCCCCGGTTTCCTCGACTCGGCAAAAGATAAAACATTGGTGATTGTATAATCCTTCTCTAGCAAGAAGAATTCGTAGCAAACGATGGGAGTTTTGAATGCCTGCGAAACATGGCTGACCACGCAGCCGCGATTAAAATAAAAAATCGACGGTGCTTCATTGAAAATCGTGGTTGGAACATTTAACGTGATTAATAATTGATCCATAGCGTCAGCTACTGTGAGACTTACCTTCGTTCGACCGCTAAGCACCCGCGAAACCCCAGAAGGATCTTTTGGAATAAGTGATATAAATGGGAACGAGGTTGTGCGGTTGCCACATTTCCATGGCTCTCGGCTTATTAATAATTTACGAGGGTCAGTCTACCGGCTGAAAGGTGGGGGGTGGTATTATCATAAAAAATGACTCTGTATTATTTTAAAAGTACTATATTTAATTATTCGTCCGTCGTATCACTTGAGCGGACGTGTATGCGTCGTTTATATACAAATGTGTACATTCTGTACATTCTGTTCTATACGATAAACGTTAACACGAACCTGTACAGAAGGGAGAACTTATTTCTTATTTTTGTTTTTTTCAGTATCTAAACACTAGATTCCTGGCAGCTTTACAATGTACTGGCTTAGATCAGTTAGAGTTAACACGCACGTGGTTCGCCTATTTTTCCTTCATTTTGATAAACCTCTCGTTCACATTTCCGATCGATCGTTTCGCATTTTAATTGACTAATTGAATTATTCCGTCGTCCAAGGGCGATAGGCTCTCGAGCCCGTGAGAAAGTCTAAATTTTCGTCCGTTTCGTTTCAATGGCCGATCTCGATGAAAAAGTTGAATTGATCGTGAACGAGACATCGGATATACGCGATCAAATCATACAGAACAGATTATAACTATTATGCGAGCCTAAGGGCTGGGGGTTGGGGGTGGGAAATGATTCGAGCCGCATTCGTTAAATAGTTGGCGAACTGCGGATTGACAAGCGAATTTTTCCTTTCATCCCCAACGATTTTGTATGTTTGACGTGACGCAATGTGGGGTATTCGAATTCCAAAACGGTAAAAATGTTAATACCAAAATTTTTCGTGTAAAAGGTAGTAGAATCTCTGTCTACATGAATTGTCAACGTGACTATACGGTTTCAAAGTGACCTACCTTGAAATTCGGTATAATGATAAAGAGGCAGTTCAAGTAACTGCATTATACTAATGATTAAAGGGAAACGAAGACTTTTCAATGGGTGATTTGCTTTGGTACTTGAATTATGTTTGTGGGGGCAGTGAAGAGATATAGGTTTTGAATTCAGCATACACGTTCATTAATTACGGTTTAATCGTTTCTTATTGCGACACCTCTCTTTCATTCGTAATTCTGATTGCTTAATTTCACTGATTCGCGATGGGATTAATGTCCTGGACGAATATTTCAATGCTACCAAATGTAATTTTGATCTTCGACATTTATGATATTATTACCGGAATTATTACACTTTTTAACGTCTCTCGTAAACTTTCTTTTTAAATAGATATAAGTTAATGTATGAATTAGTATAAACAGATGTAGAGTAGTAAAAGATTTTTAAATGGATGGAATAAATTTTGAACATAAATACAAAGAAGTTAACTTTTATTAAGATCGACTAAAATAAGTCTGTTAAATAGCTTAGGAACAACATAAATACAGATTTTCACACACAGTGATTCCCGAATAATTTAAAATACCACGCAGATACTTCACAACAGAATAGATTGGAAGGACTAACGGATAAATAAATAATTTCAGTCGGCCAATATTTTTTACCGCGTTTGGCGCCGACATGCCTTGCCGTGCGACGATCGATCTTATACATCGATTGTCCGAATCGTTCCGGACACGTTCGTGCGAAAGCGCGATTAGTTATAAATGCATTGCTTCGACTTACCTGTTCGGGTGTGCGCAATTGTGTTAAATCCTCGACTAACAATGGAAATACCGTGGAAAAATAGTTTGCCTAATATCGCAGTATCGTATTCGAATCTCGTAACGTATTACAATGGTCGAGCCGCGCGGTGAATCGACACTATGTGTACAAAAGAGTTATGTTAGAACCTGAATATCTTTGTCCGCCGACCATGTCGGCGTTGTTTAACAATAAGAATCTAGTTTACTCGTTGCCCGAAACAATCATTTCACTCTCGACGGCTCTCCTACGGGTATCTTCCGAACACTTTTCGACACTTTTGACGGGTTTTGTCAAATGCGCTAACAAACACGGCACTGTTCGGTTTTTAAGATTCAGTATGGCGACCGGAAGTTCGCGGCCGCCAGGACGCGGTGTCGCACGAGCGACTCGCTTCCGGCTTCCGATATGTTATTTCGTTCGTTCGGGGATCGCTTTCTCGCAGCAAAAGCTACTAGAAAATACGTTGATTGACGTGTACGCGTCTCGAACGGGTGCACTAGGTACGCTTTAGAGCGAGCCGCGTCGTCTTTAGTTTGTGTAACGGCGGAACAATCAAGGAGAACTTGATGTACAAGTAGCGAAAGCATTCAAGGTTCTGGTAACAGCTTACGATCTCAACGATTGTTATCCGTTTTTGCTTGTCGTGACGGATATAAAGGAACAGGTTAAGCGCTTTGCTAATGTCTTCTTTGCGACATAAACCTATGCAAATTAAGTGAATTGGGCCTGCTTCTCTCGCCTTCATCGCTTTCGGTACTTTTGCTGGCTTTATTGAGATCCCTTATGGCATGTGTGTATTAATACTAAACCTACTCTACCAATGGTGAATGACTAATCGATATGACTGGTTCCAGATTTTTTATTTTACAATTATTGAAATAATAGATATGAATTATATAGAGATAAGGAATTATTGAATAGATATCTTTAGTAATTAAAATTTAGTAATAAAGTTACTTTTACGGCTCGCTAGATTTAGTGTTAATGGAAATCGAACTGGTAAATATTGTATGCTGTTAGTAGACTGCGGATCTTTATGCATTTATGGCTACTGAAGTTAGTACAATTTTGATTTTTTTTAGATATGCGATGACTACTACCACTGGAAATAAAATTGTATTATATTCCACTTTCTTGAAATTCATCTAGAAAAATTAAAAAGTACATAAACATCCGCAGTCTAGTTATCAGACTCTTTTGGCCGGATGTCAATTGTTTGAAACAATGAAGCAAAGAATTTTAGACATTTGAGGGACACGTTTCAGTCTTCTTATTGGTTAAAATTATACAAATTTTGAAAAGTGACTAATTCTGAACAGTTCTCTTCGGAGAGGTAGTTGTAATAAACATGAAATTACCCATTTACACTCGGAGGTATTTTAACTAAAAAATTAAACATTTCTTCGGACCTAGAATATTTCCATTTTCTATGATTTTTTAAATCTGGAGGATATGAAATATTTGATATAATACCTCATACAATACTTAAATGTTTAGTAATTGATTATATACCAACATATCTATAACAATGTAAACAATATTTTAAATAATGGTACAGGAATTTTTAGTACGTCTCAGAGTCGCCACTCGAATGCTAAGGGCTAATACACTTACAATGCTTAGCTATAGATTGCGTATAAATTGTTAAATGAATAAATTAACTCCGAGTAATCAATTAATTAATGTCGATGAAATATGTAATGTCTCGCACCTCTCCGTTTCAAATATTCAAAGTTCGTCAATTGTATAGATTTTTGTGACTATTTGTAAATGACTTTACTGACAATCAATTTTTACTTGACTTTACACAATTTTCAAAAGAAACATTTAGAAAGAGTATTTAGGAGTATTTAGGAATATATATTTAACGAGTGTTCCTTCAACGTCACTTAAAAATCACGGAATTTTAATAATACAATAGATACTACACAACACGACCAAGCCAATGAAACTTACCCATACTTGAAGAGTATTCCTTCAACATCATTTAAAAAATCATGAAATCTCAGTAAAACAACAGATACCATGCGATGAAGCAAACGAAACGGCCGTTACTAACAAGGTTGGATGAAATATAGTTTCTCACTGTTGAAGCCTCGAACGCGAGCGTCCTAGACAAACTGTTCTATGAAAAATAACCTTTCGTGCGCATCGATCTAACAATAATATTTGCGACCTCGATTATAATAAAAAAACCATATAGTGAAATGGCAACAAGAATTTCCGTTATAACATATCTTACAAACATATTATTACGCGTGTTACGGACACGTGCCCGATCTAAGCGACAACAACACCCATGTTAACTATAACATAGCAAATATCCTGTAGCCCGAATCGCTTACAAAACGTTTGGTCCATAATCCGATCGATCCGACGCGCAAAGGGAACGCCCTGGTGATGAAGTAAACACTAGAATGGTATCGTGGCCCCGATTTCAAGATCCATCGATCTCTCGGTCATGTCGATCGATCGGACCACGCAACGGATTGTCCCGAGGGACGATCTCGATCTATCAAGGGAGCTTTGGGTGCCGACGGTCCTCCTTGAGGGCCGGACGAACCTCCTGGCGGTTCTATTGGGCCAAGTGCGATAGAATGGCTCCTGGTTGTTGCATTTCAAGGCACTCCAGATGAACGACGACCTTCTGGCCGGCAAATGGGAATGGGACGGGCAGCTGCAGTGCTGCCATGCCAAGGTCGGCGTTCTGCAACGGAAGATAGGAGCCCTGAATGCCTCCGGAGGCCTCAGAATCAGAAGATCGTTAAGCCTCGTATCCATCCCCAGACGCGACGGCATCAAAACCGTAACGCCGTTCATCGATTCTCTTTTATTACGCCCGGTCGACGGTACGATAGCCACGTTATCGAATAATGGTCCTGCATCTGTCCCGACAGACCCATGTCCGGATACGTGGTTCAGCTTCGTTCTGCCGGTTCCGTCAATATCACTCGCACGAAACTCGGTCTCTTTCAGTTTGGTCAGTTCTACGCCGTTTCGCTTCGCCGTTTCGTAGGACGTCCCGGAATCCTGGACCACTTCCCGCGCAAACTTGTCCGGAGACGTTCGATCGTCCTGATCCGAGTAGCCGAGTTGGTCAGGCCGATCGACCCCGCCAGTATACGTGGATCAGGAGGACGAATTGGCCTCAATCGTCGAGCTGGTCGACGCGTCGTCGTCCAACGAGCTCTGTGTGGCCACGGTCACTTTGCTTCCATCGTTTTGATTAGACAGATGACGATTGCCGACAGTTTGACGGGGATGGCGTCTCTTGTAGGGCTCCCAATCCCCAGGACCCCGGCGTCAGTGCGTCGCGATCACGTCCGGAGCACTCTTCGTGCTCTCTATACTGAACGGTCGCCTCTGGTCGACCTCTATAACGGCTTCCGCTCTATACCTAGGATCGGGTGGTGTCTGCTGGGTACACTTGGGCGTGCTCGAATGCTGCGAGCTCGGTGTATTGCTGGATGCGTGTACGGATCCGTATAGAGAGCTGCCGTATCTCTCGCCGGAACCGATTGTCGCCTGTCTCGCTAGCTTAGGAGATTGACAGTAGGCACTGGTTTCCCTGTTGGGTTGCGGACTCTGGAACCGCTGATA
Organism: Lasioglossum zephyrum; assembly: GCA_028455615.1. NCBI lineage: Eukaryota > Metazoa > Arthropoda > Insecta > Hymenoptera > Halictidae > Lasioglossum > Lasioglossum zephyrum. Next base: position 13,817,683 of record CM052323.1, on the reverse strand, counting down.
CGACGGATACTCCGGTGGCTCTGTGTACGGCGAGCCCTGGTGCAGGGATAGTGGATAGCTGGACTCGTGAGTCGACCAGCCAGGTGGTGCTGGGATAGGATTGTGCTTTGGACAGACGCCCATGCTACCGTCCCGACCTCTGGACGCTGGACTGCAACCGGAACATTGAGAGGTCGGCTGCTGAGAGCTGCTGTGCTCCGAAGACTGCTGCCCGCTGCTGTGTTGAGAGGGCTGAGAGCTTTGCCGCGACTCCGAAGGACTTTGGAGGTGGTGCATGTGGTGATGGCGATGGTGATGAAGGTGGTTGGTCCCGTTTTGCGAGCTCGGTGTCTGCACGCCGAAAGTTGTGAAGCCAAGCGGCATCTCGAACAGACTCTCGCGCGTCTGACAAGAACTATCTCGTGTCTCTGGTTCCTCGTTAGACTCCTGCAGCCGTTCCTGCGTCGCGTTGCTGACGTTGTTGCTCTGGTGGATGTCGTTCATGTCCCGCGTATTGTAGGTCATCTCCAAAACAAGGTCCTTCGTGTAGTCCTGGGCGATCAGAGTCGTCGGAGGCAGAAGCTCCTTGCTGGGCATCACTTCTAGGCTCGGTGACTCGCTGCCTCGGTCGCCAATGTCCGTTCTCGAAGACGAGATTGGACACGGTGTCGCCTTCCGACCGAGCTCGTCTAATCGATTCTCCCTCGACTGCCTGATATGCTCCTGGGGAAGACAAATGAACTCTTTCAATCGATCGAATGAATGTGGAAACGCGTTCTTCACGCTGTCTCTTCAGAAAACTGAAGATTACGGTAATGTCTCGATGCATGTGAACATTTCGGGACCGACATATGTTATCAAAGGATTATTTTTGTATGGAATTTTTCCGAACATGTTAAATGAATATAATATTACCGATATATTTAATCCCGTGTCATGATACACTTCTCGTGGTGGTGATCAATTTTTCAAGAATATCGCGCACGTCTTTTTCACATATATCGAGACGTTACTGTACTTGTAGAAAATACTATAAGTGCCAAATATCGAATTTTCTAATAGCGACAAACGTGTAGTAGCGTTCACAAGTTAATTCATAGACCCCTTTGTGAAGCATGCAAACTTTGTTACTGTCTTCATCAGTCACCTGCAAGATAGAGTAAACGTATAGAAAACTTTCGCTTGTTTTGCTTGTTTTTGGGAACGAACTATGAACCTACGAAAATCGAGCCACGAATAAATTTGTACACCTATAATTTACAAAATTAGATCGTTTCTTGTTGCTAAATGAGATTAGAAATACCGTGAACCGAATATAATACTATGCATTCCTGTTTCCTGCATTAGTAAAGTAGTACAAATCCATGAAAAAGGAATTCGTGGTCATACACAACCCTGTATGTGCTTTCGCTTGGATGTAGAGAAAAAAATTGTTTGTCACTCATTTAAATTTTCAAACGCTGCTTTTGCCTCCTCACGTACACACGTGTTTGTTTGTGAATATATAAAAACCAAAAATATTTTTCTGCTTAATTTTCTTTTTTAAATTGATATGTGATGTTCTAATTTGTTAGCATACTGCGAAAGTGTTTTTCCAATAATGGAAGGTTCATCTGGTATGTTGTTTTGTGATTAAGATTGAATTGGCACTTACATCGTTTTCTACAGAGATAACGTTGGACAAAACGGTACTATCATTTTCTACAATTACTGATAATTGCTTACAACGGACAATTCCACTTAAATTGCATATCACAGTACTCCCATTAAGACATAGAACATTTCTTCATAAGAAAACAAAATCGTTCAACTTTGGTACTTACAGTGTTTTCTACTAGAACTCTTCGACTGTTGCAATCTATCGACAGTAATTGGAATTATCAAATGTACCAATGCACTGAGGATTTTATATATGAGAAGACAATTATTCGAAGCACACTGTAGTGATTAATTTAATTCAGATGGGACTAAAAGCATCAAGCTTTAAATATTACTTAAGCGCATTTGTTAGGATTTGATTCAGTTTTTTTATTACGATACGCGCTCTAATTACAGAATTTAATTAATAATTCCCTTTGAAAATGTAAAATAAAGAATTCGTAGTCCTCCATTTTGTCCAGTTCGATGCCTTCAATGTTAACTAATGTTTTCATTTCATTTAGAACCTAACAAGACATCTAATATATTTAATTCAAGTAGCTTGAAAATTAATGTATAAATATTAACCTTGAGATAACGAGATTTGTGTCCATTATGATTCAGAGCAACAAACAACTTATCTAAATTTTAATATTTTAATAGCCAGTTACAATCATTAGCTGTTTGTACAAGGCGTACAAAAAGTAATGGTCATCCGTCCTAGGGGTGAATCTACAAATCTGGATCGATGGAAATTTATAGAAGAAATTTGCCGCAAAATTGTTTATGCCAAAGAAAATTGATCTAGAAAAGTTTGGAAGGAGCCATATGTCATGAACAAGTGTTATTCAGATATAAGCTGTTGAAGTTTTCATGTAAATATTTTATTCGATACGTAAGTATTTAATTCGATTTAACATTGGTTGCAATTAAATTGTGAAAAAATACATTTTATACGATGATGGTCACTAATCGGCATACAGTCCGGTATTTGATTTTTACCGACAAGCATCTCGCGTTTGCGCCTGGCGTCGATCAAAGAACATATCAAAGGTAATTGTTCATCGAGGTAAAAAGAACGTAAATACGTTCGGAACTAGCGAAAAATAGCGGCAACGAATTAATTGTTATTTCCATGTTACCGTCTATCAGATCTACGCTGGTCGCCTGTGACTCGGCCAACTTCAATTTTCCACATTTTGTCTCGCGTGAATGGATGAAACGAACCGTGGGCTCATTTCGTATTGTGTGTTATCAGTTTTCCCCGGCGTTGCGTAAATGTTAGGCACGTACAACTGTACGTGACAAGTCCGGCCCGTGAATTGAATCGAAATCTCATACGTTCGCTACGTAATTGAAATTCCAGCGCCGCGACAGTGGGCGAACCGTGCGCAACGTGAAAAAAGCGTTTAGATTCTAATGATTTCTCGATGCGTCGATTTATTACTACCCAGCAATATTTGAGTTTACTCCACTCTTTCTCGCGCCGAATCGCTCCACATCGCACAATTGCACAATGCACGTGGAGTTCTTTTGAACAGAAGTAGAAGACAGTTCTAACAACGCGAAAAATTACTCATGAATTGCGTTTTCTTTTTTTTTCTGCAAACAAAATACGCAGCTAGATGTCTCTATTGCGAATGGTGTTTCAGATTAACCCTTTGTACTGGGACTGTCTTCGTACCTACAATCATTCGAATTTTTGTGTTGTTCGTAATTTCCTAGAAGATGCAGTATTTTTAGTTTCTGTATTTTTAAAAATGATTAAATATCGATTACAAATAGTTAGAATTTAGTTTCGGTTAATCGAGATGAACGGCGTATATGTTTAGTAAATTTATACTCGATATAAGAAATTAATCGAAGAAACGTTATGTTTACAATTAATAGTCAGTGGAGTTTAACGATTAACTCTTTAATACAAATTACACAAGGAATTCATATTCCATAGCATGATCATGTACAAAATGCCAAGGTGTTCGTCAACCAATGTATCTATTCGATAAAAGTATTTTGCAATGACTAGACTGCAGATCTTTATGCAAAATATAAATTGTAGTAAATTGAAAATAACCTATGGACGTTCTCAAATTGTCTTAATGACTTTACTGTTTTAAATTACATCCACTCATTCTTGTATGAATATTTAAAATCCACAGTGTAGTAATGACATAACAATCGAATACAATATTTAAGTACATTTTGCAACGGAGTAAATTAAATTCTTAGTTGCTAATATATTTGTCATTTGAATATGCTTTGAAATGTTTTCTGTCCATGTCTGGTCAGTGCACAGATATCGTCGCTAAAGAGTTAGATTCGCGTTTTCGATCGAAGAATTAGAAACGCCTCCGATGTTACTGCCTGCAGATGGCACCGTAGCCACCGGGTGATTAGCCGAAACTTTTAATCGTGTATCGTGTCAATTTTCCAGTAGATTGACACGGTTACGAGGCAAGGTGACTGTCGGTGGAGGATCCACTTACCCGAATGATTCGATGATCCCGGATTAGCTTCCTCACGCAGTTGAAAACGAAGGCGAAACTCATGCCGAAGAGGATCAGGGAGAAGACGATGAGGATTATGACGATATGCTGCGAGTCGATCAGCCGCGAATTCTTCTTCTGTAACGTAAAAGAAAATACGAAATTGTTTATTAACTGGCAAGAACCTCTTCTAGCAGTCGTCGACAGTACGTTCAAGTTAGTAAGACGTCGGATTTCTTCGTCAGGAATTTGTTATTCCTTTCGTGGGAATAGCTGTATTACACCGGATCGCAATCTTGGAATTATTCCAACTTTTGGAAGAAACAATGGTTCAAATATACTAAACGTCGTTAAATTGAGTCGTTTATTTTCAAAGTGGTCTAAGTCCATTTGTTAATTGTTTTTTGTTGATTGCAGTAACGTGTACAACTTTAAGTCAGCTGTCATAAACAATATTTTGCGGTTAAGTATATTCAGAGTATATGATGATTTTTGACACATGTGAATTTTCGCAGTTATTTCAATAATTAAAAACATTAGTTTGTCCGAAAGTGAGGATTTTTAAATATCCGAAGGCAGATTTTTGGAGGACGTAGTTTTTCAAAAGGTAAAGAATTCTAACAGAGAAACAATAGATTGGTTAAAAATATGCTGGATGCGTTTTTTGAGAAATTAATCATATATAAGATATCAGTGGTTCAGAATAGACAGTTTAAAATCCTGGATTTATTATTACGTTTGGGTAGACCAAGAAAATTCGAAAATATTGTATTGACATCACTTTATAAAAATGTAAGATGAAATACGATAACGAAATACAAGGACATGGTGCACTTACTACGATATATACCACCGGAGCACTATGTGTGTGTGTGTGTGTGCGCGCGGGACTACTTCACATACCTCCCGCATACAGAAAACATAGATGAAGAGTAAATTGTTAAGTAATTTAAATAGTTAGAAGATTTCCTGAATTGCATAAATGATGTTTTTGAAGTATTGCAGAGAAATATAAAATAAATTGAGTACTGTTTTTTCAATAAGGAGCACTTCAAATTATGTCGAATGGACTTGGGCTCTTTCAAATTTTATAACTGTTGTTAATTTTGAAAGTGGCTTAACTCCATTTACTTAATAATTGCTATTATTGTAATAGGTATTGTGAATTTAACTTCCTTAGATACACTTAAGCGGCGTGACACATTGGTATCATATACGTATATTTTTAATTTTATTGAAACCGCGAACTCTGAAATATCTCAATTTAAATATAAATGGACTTACGTCACATTCAAAATGAACGGCTCAGTTAAAGTTCGGGTTAACCGGATTTTATTGCATTTCATCGTGCGACAGGTGTTTGTTTAAATATTTCTGTTCCATTTTCGCTTTCTCAATTGTGCAACCGAGATATAGGGTATTACCCCCGTCATAAATTGCCGCTCAGAAAACATTCATCCAGCTAAAGCGGTTTCGCACGATTTTCCAGTGCTTTTTGTCCGAATAATCGCGGCTCTGTTCATTCTACGAGTGGGTTCTTTGTACCACTCAACGTGGCGCTTCTTTTACGGGTTTCCCACGTGAAATAATAATCGCCACCGTGAAACTACTGCCATGGTATTAACACTTTAAAGAGGAAAACTAAATCAACTGAACTAGAAACAGACTAGAAATATTTTACAACTTTAGATGCTAGATTGTAAAAAAGACTTATTTTTATTTTATATCTATAGTTAAACATTTTTTCTGGGTACATGAAAATTTATACAGTACCAAATTCTGTTTCAGAATTTTATTGGAGGCCTCAAAATTTTATCCTGAAGAGCATCAGGTGCAGCATAATTTATCACACGTTTTACATTTTTCATACAGACAAATATTTCTAATAATTACAAAATCTTTCTGACCAGAAAACCAAATTTTATTAGATTCTAAGGGGGTTAAACAGTCACTATTTAACGAGTGTTAAGAATCAATCGTTTGGAGTTCATTTATGTGTTTATGTTGTTTATGTGTTACAAGTAAAACAGACCGATTTCGGTTACAACCAGAATGGCCTTCCATTGTGCGAGAAGGATGTGAGAGGTGTGAGGGACGAGTTGTGTGTGTGTGTGTGTCAATCCAGGTTTGTAATGGATTGTAAGCGTGTTTGTAATAATCGCGGTGCGATACGACAATATTGTAAACATGCGTCCGAGAATAGAATGACAAGAATGTTCTATGAACATAAGGCGTAGAAGTGGGAAGCCCCCCGTCGGCATCGCGTATTGTATGAGGACCACAACATGGTCAGATACACATAGAGAAGGCCACGGGTAAGGTTGTTATTGACAACAACCTAGGCCCGGTAGACCGGGAGGGGGTATGAACAGCCCCTCCGAAACAGGTCCACGTGCACGGTAAGATCGCAAGATCGAACCGGGGCCGTCAGCCTAAGCGAAGCCGATGAGAGGGGGCTTAGCCAAAAATACCCCCACTGCTGAGAGAAGGAGTAGTGGGGCAGGGCTTATATAATGTGTACGGACCGTGCGTGCGTTAGAATAACTTTCTAAATTGTAATTGCAACTATCTCTAACAGAAATACATACTCTTCAATTAACAAAAGAGAACTGTTATAAGTGTTGTGTAACATTTAAAAATCGTTTCATACCTAACAACGAGAGACCTAAATTTTATTAAATTGCTAATGGATTAATATATTTTACAAATGGGAAATGTGGAATTGTTAAGTTGAACTAGATTCCATAGTATTCGATCACGTCACACTGACGTCTTCGATATAAATGATGGTTCAATAAAAAAAAACACGTGTGAAATATTTTCATGAAGACTACTATAGTGTTTTTCGTAGAAAAGAATATTATATATTATATATACCAAAGAACATACCAAAGCAAGAAAAATGTAAAAGTTAGGGAATGGGGAGGGAAGCAATAAGTAAGGAATTAAGGATGTTCTGGAGGTACAATGGGAGACAAAAGTACAAGCAATTCAAAATCGATCAATATATTGGCAATGAAAGCCATCCATGAGTATATTTTGCATTACAAAATAGATTAATTTAAAAAGCTTTCGTTTAATTAGTGAATTTCATGTTATATTTATTTTTTAATCAAATTGTCTTCATATTATAAAAAATTGTAAGTCACTTTTGCAAATGATTGTACCCCCTGATTTCAACTTCAAGATAATAAAATTGTGATATTCAATATACATAATTACGCGATAAAAAGTTTAAAACATATTTAAATAAATTGAAAATACCTCAGAAAGCAATATTCATGGTTATTATTGAAAATAAACATGTGAAATTTGCGTAAAATTATGTTATGATAATAACAAAAACAACGACATCATTGTACTGCACTGTACTCAGCTTTATTTTTGTATTTGAGAGTTGATAGTATTGTGTACGTTTGGAAACTATGGTGATTTTGAACGTCTTAATTTATTTAAACAAGTATAAATCAATTACTTTATTAGTGAGATGACAGCACGATAAATTTGACGTTTTGTAACAGTTTATAAGTTTTTGCTCTGTAACTGTTTAGTAAATCCTAATAAATTTTGAACATAATTAATTACATAATTTTTACTATATATATTAAAAAAATGGAGTTTCCAGTTGCGTTTTTTCAAGGTTTAAATAGAGTTTGAAGTGGAATTTTATGCATTCTCCATAAGAAGACGTGTTAAAATGTGCAAACTTTAAGTTGCTATAAATATTAATTGCGTTAATTTAGTAAGAATTATATCTTGTCAAATTTTCAAAAATTTTCTAGCGTTTTTATATACCTCGAGAACATCTTTAAGTAGGTTAGTGATAATTAAGATACTAAAAGAGTAGAGCAGGGTAGGAATGCGTGAGACATAGAAATGAATGTGAGAAGATATGGACCGAATGCGTGAAATAAGATAGTTTTCTTCAGATAGGTTTAACTTGGTTAATGTAAACCAAGTCACATTTCTTAGCTGTAAAGTTGAAATAAAGCAAGTAATAATATTATTATAAGTATATGAAGTGTGCTACTTTTCATAACGCGGGTCGAAATTATTCCGAAACAGCAACGCGAAAGATCCAGCCGGTCCCCTTGATCATTAGCGGCGGTGTGCACGGGGGTCTCGCAGGGGCTAGATACGAGCCGGTGTTAACAATGCATGCCAAGGTACACATTCATCGGGAACGGTTACGGTAACGCGATATAGGAAGTTGCGCATAACGCAGTCGAATCTCATTTTCCTCTCATCCTCTATGTACCTCGTTCCACGGCGTGCAAGGTCTACGAAGCCGTACCGTTAAACACCTCGCCTGAATTTATAGAGTCGGGCCGCACACTGTCCTCTCTTGTGCATACATTATAGATCAGTATTCGAGGCCGAGATTTCTGGTGCGAAGCAAACGTTAACGACGCATAAACGAAACGAGATACCGTTGCGCCATCCTCCTACTCGCCGTCTTATCTCTTCACCGGCCTGTAACTTTCGCCTTATTTTTCACTGGGTTTCAACAAAAAACGGCTGGGAATGCAGGTCGTGCCGAGTACATATTTCGTCGGAGCTTAATTCTGAAATCCTTCCGGCTCTTACAAGGACATTTATGGACAAGAATAAAAATAACTAGAATAGTTGTGCGAGGGGACGGGACCCGGATATTCCATCCGGAATAACAGGGGCTAAAGCATGTCAGATATTTTTCAAAATCGATTTCAGCCGGACCCCGGGCGCTGTCCGCCTTATGGGTTTTGCCAGTGTTCTCGAACATGTGCCCAAGAGCAAATCTACCTACCTTGCACGTCGGATGTCGAGCAGGACGTCCTCACTGATTATCTTGGCAGAGTGAGTCGATTCGAAGACGACCTATACGGCTCGCCGTATAATGCAAAAGTGATGTAAGTCGAAAAACTTTGGATCCTGAGATGCGCCGAATAAGAAGTTCTGTAAACTGCAATAGCGTCAAAGAAAGCTACGTCTCCTTTACGTAAGCTTCTATAAAGTTATATCTTGAGTTATTACCTTATTCACCTTGTTCAAAATCGATTTACTACACTTTTGCATTAAGCGGACATATACTAACTTTAAGCTCTGAGGTATTGTTCATATAGCCCCAAGCGGACGAAATGCATTCTCGTTTTATTGTTTTAAGTGCCGAAAAAAAATGTAGACAATAGAGGTGTACGCGATCCCGAAAAAATCGGGTCGAGAATTTTTTCCGGGCATGTGACAGGTCCGGCAGCAATTTTAGGGATCGAAAATACCGGCATTCTCGAGAATTTCGAAAATTTTGAGCACGCTTCGAGACTATATCGGTTTTGTCCCATTCAATAAAACTAATTCGGGTTCTTGAAATTCTTGAAACTCTTGAAATTTTTGGTAAGTAGTTTCTGTAATGTTCTCTCAGAAAGCGTTTTGAGATAATAATCCGAGTCGTGAGAGCCTGAAATTCTCGAATTGCCCTCTTTTCGTGGTTGAATCCGCCAGCCGAGCTTCCGAGCACTTCCGGTGGATGAAGTGATATAAAGGCAGCGACGGAATTTGTCTGTGAATCGTTTACCTTTGGTAGTAATTTCGCCTTCTCTCTTTTCGTTGGACGTGGAGATTGAATGTCTAAGGTACTCCATGAATGACTACTCCACTCAAAAGTACAGTAAGTGACTGTAGACGGAGTTGGCAGGTTTTGGTTGAAGGGCTCAGATAATCCATTTAGCTAAGAAATGACCAAGAGAAAAATTTGCCGCGGCTTGAAAAGTCAACCGAGTTTTATAAGTATCTCGAACGAACGAAGTGATTAAAAGACTGCGCAGTGAAGTCGATTTTGCTCGTCGACTTCCCCTAGAGACTTAGGCTAGTCGTATAGATGTTCCGCGAAGGATCTTGGCAAAGGCTTTCCGGTTGTAAACAAAACGATTTTGGATGATACTTGAGAAATGATTAATGAGCATATCGAAACGTATATAAATTTTTGTGCAAAATAAAATGTACCAATTTTAAGAAGCTGAAAAGAGAGTAAAAGATTCTCAAATCCTTCTGATGTCTTTACAGTTTTGTATACCATTCATACACGTTTCTCATAATGCATGAAATCCGTAGTTTGAAGAAACAACCGATCGATAAGAAATTCTTAAGAATCTTGCGAATATTGACTAAATGAAATCCGTGTCTTTCTGACATGTAGAATTAAACCATATTCGACGCTCGCAGCCTAGAATGACCGAGATCCGACAATGAACAGATCGTATATTAATTGTTGTAGATTGGCGGGCATAAATGGTGTTCGTCTCGGCGTTCGCGGAACGATGAAATTTGTACCGCGGGCCGGCGATAAGAATAACAATGGCGCATTTCGCGGCGAGAGTCCGTACAATTAACAATATAGGCAGGGGCTTTCGCGTAACCGGCGGCTTCCCTGGAAGCGTTACCGCACCCCACGGTTCGCGAATGAGATTCCTGTGCATTAGATGGTTACATTTTCCAGAGGGAGCTCGAATCCAACGAGTTGGTGCGTGCGCGCGGCCTGAATAGTAAAAGATGGCCGAGCACGAACCTCTGGTTGAGGACTCGGGAATGCCTCTCTCTCTGCTTCTGTATGCTACGGGAGGTTTATTGTTCTGCTTATATGGCCGAGTACACTCCGACAGACGTTCCCGTGTTTTCATAAGCCCGCGCGAAAATGCGTTTCAAACGGTTACTGCACTCGGGGGCAAGAGTCCTTTTTGACAAAGATTAAAAAACTAACCTTCATGTTGGTATTTAGAAGCTCTATAGAAGTGTTCTGAGATGTCTATTTCAAACGTAAGCAATGATATTAAAACGAATAAATAACTATTACCTAACTTGTTAAGTAACTTAACTCGTTGAGATATGGTTTTACTACGTCGGGCCTACAATTATATGATGATAATTCATTGGCCCAACCAATCTTTACGAACATTTAAATGTCATATGTTTTACATACGTTAGTAACGTTGCTACAACTAAAAACTTTTTAACTATTATATTCCACATTGTCTTTTTGTTTTCTTATTTATGGATATAATATGCAATTTGTTACTGTTGCGCAATGCTTGACCTATTCCAGTTTTATTGTGTGCACCCTTGGAATTTATTTATTTCTATAATTTTCGATTTTCCAAGGGGAAAGCAAGAGGCAGTGTTCATGTAGTATAAGAAAACACTTTTGGGTTTCTTCAGAATGGGCCTCCTTTTGCTTGATAATTTGATTTTAATTTGTTGACGTATCTATCAGCTTAGATCATAGCAGCTACGTGGAAATACATTATTCATATGTATATTATTTATGATACAGTGTAAAAATAAATATTAATAAAGAGAAAATCAGAATAATATGTTAGCGGACCTAGTTGGCCGCTTGTATTATAGTGATGCTGGCCATGATTGTTGACCCACACGCATAAAAAGGCGACATTTATAACAGTTTGCCAACCAATATTGCAACGAAGGTCCAACAAAATGCCAACCATAAATGCTTCACTAGCAAGTCGAATGTTTCCATGAAAATTCATTTACCAATTGTGCTAACAATAAGCGAAGTTAGAATGCACGCTCTTCGAACCATGAATTTCGGGACTATTAAAAATCACTGAGGCCACACAGTTCAGTTATAATAGCGACAAGTCAACCAAGCAAAGAGCATAGCTGCTGCCATTTGGTGCGACCATTGTTTATGCATTAGACAATCTCCTCTCCAAGTTTCACACGCGACGTCCCCTAACTTTCCGAACACATCTGACGAGAGAGCATCTGTTCGCGCTCCTGGCCGAAAGCTAACGATATTCCGATTCAATTCCGCTTCTTGCACAATTCCGTCGATTGTACAGGAACTGTTTCCCAGTTTCAATTTCAAGAACACGCGCCGCGGTAGACCACGACACCATTTTTCGAATAAATGAAACAGACAGGAAACCTTCTTCCCGTACATTTACCTATCGCACCAGTTGGCGCGAAAGGAATTTGTAGACCAATCTTATAGGTCGTGTGTTTTAAGAAAGTATTGACTTGTTAAAGCGGAGGATCTGTGGTGAGTTTGACCGAGTGGAGCACCGAGTTACACGGCGTGGGGTCCTCTTGTAATCCTATAATACTCGCCGAGTATCCGTGGCCAACGGCGTGGCCTTTTCAAATTTAAGAAGGTCGATTGAACACTCCCCGCGATAGCTTTATAGAATATTCGATGAAAAAGATCTTCGAGGAAGGTGTTGAAAGTTTTACATAATATGATGCATTCATAGTTGATAGAATATCACTTTTCTGGACCTCAGTATGTAGACTTTCTAACCTTCTTCATTTAAATCTGGAACATTTTGAAACGAAAAATCTATAACTCGACTTTTTAACTGCATCTCACTGATTCAGCGTGCTCAGTGTTGCGTGATAGTAGACAGTAGCGAAGATAGTCGACTAATCCCATTAGTTATTGGTGCGCTCAAGGATATTTGAATAAAGATGGGTTTACATAAGTTTCATTTGGAATTATCTGGTTTCGTATCCTGAACGGCTTATGTATGTTTATCTCCCATTACAAAAGACATTATTATTGAGCCACGGAGTTTACGCAAGACCGAACAGAATACCGTGAATCACGTGATATCAGATTACTCGAGGTTTCGCTTCGTCGAGTCTATTATTCCTGCGACTTTCATTTTACTCCGTCGAAACTGTCTCTACAAAAAATATTATACTTCAGTTTATTTCCTCCGAAATTGTGTACAGGGAGATTTAAAAGAGGCAACGTAATAAATAACTTTGTTATTAACACTAAACCTACCGAGCCTTAAAAGTAACTGGTAAATTTTCTTTTTCTCCCAGTCCCAACATTGTTGAACTACTATCAGAAAGCTTGAAACACTGCAAAAAATGAATCGCTTCAATGGTTCATCAATAACATCCCCGGGACCACCACGACGACAGAAAGTCGCCCGTTAAATTAATGACAATCCATCGAGGATTCAGCGTTCGAGAATCGCGATAATTAATCCCTATGAAGACGAGGAGAGAGAAACATCGAGGTTTCTCTTGTTAATGGAAAACAGCGGATGCACGGAGAGTCGGGGAGCTTTTGTTATACGATCTTGGCTTTACATTCCGACAAGCGCTGCATAAAGAACGGATAGCTAAAGAACAGTTTCTTGATATAATTATCGTAGAACCCGTGAGCAATGAATCAATAGGGATCGATACTTCCGGAGGTTGGCTTCGTCGCGAAACAGAACAAATACAATTTGTATTGTTGGAACGACGCAATCCAGTTACATAGTTGTTGAATAGTCTCAACAGAAATGCAATTCTTTGAATAATTTTAGTACCGAATACGGTGTAGTCTCGATATGCGTGGAAGAAATGTGTACGACGCTTGTGAGAAATGTTCTTTTAGAACCCAGAAGCGTTCAGTGTCATTTTTCTCGGAAAAATATACGATGGTAAAAGTTGCATAAACTAAATTAACAACAAAACAGTTTCATCATTGGATTAGTGTCACCGATACGCTGGATTAGTGACAGATAGTGGTTGTTGATTGTGTGTTATGATAGATTGTGATTAGTAGTCTCCGGATCTTTATGCAAACTTAAAATTTTCTATCTGAAATGCAACAAACTGGGGTGAAATAAATATCTAAGTTATTGTTGAATACGTTTATCAGTTTGAAAATAATATAGTGCAATAGTATATTTAAATCCTTCAAATTCTTTTACCGTCAAAAATTAAATCTAACCATTTTTATCATAAACTAGCTGACCCGACAGACGTTGTCTTGTCCTTTCAATTTTGTATTCGAATCGTGAGTTATGGTCTTGAGTTCATACAAAAATCCCATAGAGAAAAGCACTTCCTGTTTTCCCGAATTTTTCATTTCTCCGGACAATCTTTGCAACTTTTCTTTCCCTAAAAACCTTATTCGGACTATTACAAACATTTTTTTTTAATTAGCCAAAACGGTTCATCCGTTCTCAAGTGATGCGCTTGCCAACGAACAGTATTTAATTTTTATTTAGATAGATGCATAAAGTCCGCAGACTAGTGGTTAGATACACTGGATTGGGCTAGTGTCAACGATACGTGTCTATCATTTTCCGACACTAACTAGAGAGATCAAAGAGGAGTTGTCTGTATATGGTCTAAGTGCAATTTCGGTGCGGAGTGTTCACGTATGTACATATATCGAGGCTTTACTGTAGCCAAACGCGGACGCAGCGCGGCGGCTGATCGCGTCGCAGAAATGTTCATTTCCTATGAAAGCGATCCGCTGAATTTTACACGATCGCGTCTCGCCTCGTTGGACAACTTTTTTATTGCATGGACGCCGCTAGAAGGCGAAAACAGAATTTAAACGTGGAATTTCGTTCCTACGATGGAAGTTTTCGATGCGGGTGGGTGGTGGAGAGGGAGGGAGTTGGTACCACCCGATTGCGTGTGTCGTTTTGTATAATACCGGAACACGTTTCTCGGACGTTTCGACTGTTTTTCCATCAGGATTTCCCGCCGTGCCGTCTGGTTTCCATTAGTATTTACCTGGGTGTATGGGACGAGATAAGTGGTAGGGGCGCTCTTTCCATTAGACGGGAATAAAATTGGATAGAACGGCCGGCACCGGGAATCCCCCCCCTCCCACGATTCCGTCGTGCATTCTGTCTGTACCGTCCATTTCGCGGCCGTGTTTCTATGCGAGTGGAAACGGTATCGCGGTCTCCTATCGCTCTGTGCTTTATTGCAGTCATGAGACCCAACCGGGTTGACGTTGCCATGGGACGACACTGAAGGACGCGACACACGAGACGAGAGTAAGAGAAAGAGAGAGAGAGAGAGTCGGGGAATCAGTACGTGCGTAGTTCGTTTAATGGAGAAAGCAATTTCTTCCTTCCGACGGGGAATGCTCGAATTTTAATTAATTCTGTAAACTTCCGGAATCTGCGTATAGTCGAGGAATTTTTCAGAAGCAAGGTAGAAGAAACAAGATCGTGCGGTCGAACTTGTGGGATTAATTTTAGTATTCGCGGTATATGCAGAAAATTAAAATAGGAAGTGAATATAAAGTCCATCATCTCTGGCCTTCAGCAAGCCTGCTGAACACTGTTGCATTATACTAGCAGTGCCGTTCTTTTCCTCGGCCAACAATATTTTCTTGAATTTTTTATTCATCATTGTTGCATCGCATCCTTCAGAAAGCGTTACATGTGTTCTCCTATCTTAAAGTTAAATTAGAATTTTATTTTCTGTGGTAATTATTTGAGTTTCGGAAAGCAACCTGAACTATCTATATGTCAATTAATTTTGTTCAAGTCATTTTTATGAGTTTCAGCTTCTTCTATTTTAGGATTTTAGAAGTTTAAATATGAACTCATAATTATACAACGTCATGATAAAATATCCATTCGTTCTTCCATCTTTCCAGTGAGGGTTAATGGAATTGTGGGAATGTGATACGGAAAGGTATTGAAATGGGTGGAATTGTAGGATAAGAGATTCAGGCTTTCAAAAAAGACATTGTATTTAAACACCCTTCATGTTCAGGAGATCTAGCACTCAGCGACTTTTCCTCAAAAAGGTGAAATCTGGGCTCAAGGGAATCCATCTTGTGCGAAAGTCAGAGGATAAGGCAAGAGCTCGTCAAAAGCTTTAGAGAATATAACATACAGGACTGTTTTAAACAGTATTGCCATCGTCTGCAGCAGTGTCTTAATGTAGGGTATTATGTTGAAAGTGATCATATCTGTTGCGAACAGTAACCCTAAACCGGGCAGCGTACGATGCCGTTCTCTTACCGTACAAAAATAATACAATAATCTTGTGTAACGTGCAACGTGTATATTTCTGTACAGGATGTATAAAAAGCAATGACCATCCATCCTAGGGGTGAATCTACACCTCTGGATCAGTGGACACTTGTATTAGGTGTACAAATAAGTTCCTTCCGCTTTGTTTCTACGAACATAAATTCTGACTGAATTCGAATTACTTCCCGATTTTGATAACATCTAAAAGAGGGTTCTTTTAGTTTTAAGAAGAGTCATGATGAGCACTCTAAGAGTTTCCAATCCTTTTTTTCTATTTATCTTACGTCGCTCTCAACTCTTTGCTAAGTTAACTTTGCGACGAGATCTACAGTTTATTAAGATGGGTTCCGAACCACTTTGGGCTCCACTACATTAGAAGGCACATGGAATATTTCCAGAGGTGCCGTCTCAAGAGTTTCCAATCCTATGCAACAATTTCAAGCAATATTGCGTGCGAGAAGCATTATTTGCGTCTCTTTGTATTTCAGCTTAGGAAATCAGCTGTTGAAGTTACTGAAATGGTTTGTGCGACACTGGGAGAGAATGTGGTATCTTATAGAATACGCAAAAAGAGGTATCAAAGATTTAAAGCTGAAAATTTTCATTTGGAGGACGGCGATTGTTCAGGCGCACCGCGAAAGTTCGATGACGGTGAGTTAGAGGAATTGCTCAACGAAAATTTGATCCAGACGAAAGAAGAATTGGCAGTAAGAATAGGCGTCACCAGACAAGATTTTATTACATTTTATCTAATAATATCTTAAATTTGGAGAAAAGGGGAAAGAACTTATTTGCACACCTAATAAAAGAAACTTATACACTCTGTGCGAGAAAGCTGAACACAAAAGTTAATTCCCACGGATGATTAAAACAAATTGACCTCAATTTGCTAGAATTTTTTGCGAATCAATAACACGAATAAACGCAACAAAAATGAAGAAAAACAGTTTACAACATTGATAAGATATATATTGGACAGCTAAAAAAGATAAATCAACAGTTTACGTTTACTCTTTTGTCTCATCGGACAAGGTACAGGTACTCTCGTTTCTCTAGTATTGAACGTTGCATAAGAATGCACATGTTTTTCACAAAAAGCAGAGCTGTCTAGAATAAATCGTAAACTTGTTTAAATATAATACTTCCTTTCCTAATAGCTCGCGTCGCTGTAGTTAACCCTAAAAAATTCATCCGTCGTTCATATAATCCCAGTGCAGCTTCACGGAGATTAAAGAAGCTTCTTGGAACGAAAGCGATGCCCTGACCATTTTTTACTTGGCTCTGCCGTGATATAAATTCGTGTCGCACAGGCAGTGAAGTAGAAAAGTCGCGAGGCAAATGCGATGGCAACAATATTGATTCTGTATAGGGGTTTAAGATAAATTCGGTTGGAGTGTGTGTGATCTGTGCTACGTTCATCGATATAGTTATACGGTTACACAGCCATGGGTGTATGGAATAAAGACAATCTTTAGAAAAATTAGAGAAAGTTTTTAACACTAAACCCACCATCGGATTTTTTATTTTGCAATTACTGAAATTATAAAGATGCCTTCATGAGAATCGATACGATAGATTTCTTTATCCAAGTACGTATATATTTATAATAAAAATGTTACAAAATCTAAATAAATTCAATCATTTTATTTATAGGGGACAACACATAATAGCACACACTTTCAATTCCCGGTAGGTTTAGTGTTAAACAATGAAAGACTCTGGACCGACGTGACCGACAAACAGTTACTCTTATTTAGTACTTCTATAATCCATCTGTTTTTCTAATCAAGAGTTTCCCGATAGTTTAATTGGGCAGCCCTTCGAGTAGGAGACAGAGTCCCATTGTACAACGATGCCGAGTCCAGAAGAAGCATAGAACTGTTCTTCAAACGGTCTCAACACGGCCGTTTTCTTTTTGTATCAGGTGTGTCAGAAGGATAGCTCGTTAATCGTTTACAGTCGCTTCTTGGCAATACGATTAAGTCGTATTTCCATGAAAGACAGTACTACAGCGGGTCGTTTCGATCTCGAGAGACAATGTTCGGTCAATTAATCCCTGATTTCATTTCTTCTTATGCAATCCATGAGAAAGAGAGTCTCACGAAGAATTGAGTAGCTCGTTAAGGCCGAGTCGAAGGAACAGAAGCGACAGAGACGCGGCTCTGACAGTGCTCGAACAGTTCCTCCTTGCAAGTCGAATGTTAATGTTGAAAGAAGCGTCCGCAAATAACGTTCAACCCGTCCGATCCAAAGGTAAAGACGCTTTCCAGTTAAACCGCAAAAACGCTCTTTGTGGTCACTCGTTCCGTAATATCCGTCCGTAAGATCGCGGTCTTCTTATCCCCACGGGTAGAAGATCACAGGCGAACGCGATTACACTGGCTGCGCAGAATCGTTCGACAATGGCCCCGTGTCCGTTCGATTTGTCAGGCACACAACAACGCGCGCGGAAGTTTCCCGCTCTAATCCCACGTACCAGGGATCCCGTTTTATTTTCCGGAACACCTGACGAGCGTGGAAAAAGCGACCGTTGTAAACAACTCCGCGTGTTAGAGAAAAAAAAGAGCTGGTGCACGCGTTACCAGTTTGTCCAACGCGGGCGCTGCTGGTTGCTTTCGTGGAACGACGACTGCTTTTCATCCTGTTCTCCTTGCTCCCAGGCACGTCCCGACCAGTTGTAAAAACCATTCCGAGTCGTTCCGCGATACGCAACCGCGGGCCATTGAAAGTTTCAGCCAATAGCCGTTCCCCGATTTCTAATTCCGTTCGGTAACACGTGGCTACGTGCGCCGTGCGTATACAAATCCTCGTATCCGTGAATCCCGATCCCGAAAAGTACATACACCCATAACTGTGTATCGGTAACTTTATCGACACGTGTCGTCGCGAATTGCGTCACGCAAATTTTCAGAATTATTTGACACGCACGTGTTTTCATCGGTCATCGGCCATGTCGAAGGGTTGAAAACTGTCCTCGACATTGCGTTGTAAAAACTACATATACCCACAGTCAGGTACAAAAGTCTACGTGTATTTGATGAATTTAAAATATTTTGTGAGGACAAAGATTAAGGGGCTGTTATCCAGAGTGGTTCAGTAACTTCACCACAGTAAATATTTACGATATTTGTAATAATACGAAAAAATGATATATGCAAAACTTGTATGATATAGAGAGCGAAATATCGTGATGTAAACATCTTTTATATGGGCAAAGGTATTTCGAAGATTTCAATTGATGGCTCGCGAGCAACGGTAACAGATCAAGCGAATTAAAGGAAAATTACTGAAAGCTTTGGTGTAATCTATCCCAAATAGTGATGTAGAGGAATATACCTTGTGTATTGTGAATCGATAGCGTATCAAGTTCTGGGTATAAATGTATTAGCCTTCAAATGTTCTAAATCGAACAGCAATTCCATATGTACCCACTACCTACTACGTACAAGTTGAGAAACACCAATTCTGACGTGTGAATCTACACGTCTGGATCGGTAGACATTTGTAAAAGAAACTTGCCGCAACATTGTTGTTAAAATTTGTTTTAAAAGAACCATATGTCGCAAACAAATAGTTATTAAGACGTAAGCTGTTGAAGCGTTTGCAAAATGGAATTGCGTGAAATTATACTACAGACAAAAGCCTACTACTACCGTCCTTCTGATCGTGTCTATGACACAGAACATAATCGTGTGAGTGCCTCGAGCAAACAAGATCGCTAGGCCTGTACCAGGTCATCTTGTTTTCCTGCCCATTCAAATCATACATTTGAAGTTGTAAAATAATATGAGAGAAAAAAACAAATTTTTTAAAATACCACGTTTTTAAAAACGGACTAAAAAGTATAAAATAACTTTTCCTAGTCTCATACAGATTCCCCACCTCGTACAGATAGTCCTGAAAATTTGTGATTGTGATTTTTTAACAGTTATGAAAATACTTGTAAGGTTTAAATCGAAAAACGTGGAGCGCAAGATGCATCAATTATCTTTTGCATGCGACCCACGTTTTTCGTCTGAAATCTTACAAGTATTTTTATAGCTATTCAAAATTCACAAGTTTTCAGAACTATCTGTACGAAGTTAGGAATCTGTATGAGATCAGGAAAAATTATTTTATACTTTTTAGTCCGTTTTTAAAAACGGGTATTTTTAGAAATTTATTTCTATTTTTTGACTACTGAATGACCCCATTTTTGTATTATCGTGAAATCTGACCGCAAATCCCGCACTCTTGAAATTCTGGAATAAGGAGTATACTTCCTTAAAATTCAAATTGCACGCAGAGCTAATCTTGACTGTTCCGATAGTGGAGATAGTGCTTCCAAAAGGGATGTGGAATAAAAAATACAGTTTAATGTGGGGCAGCGAGCCAAGATAGGTTGGGTAGCTATGGGTTAGGGGAACTAGGTACTCGAACGAGCATCGATTCTCGTTTGCCGGATACGATCAAAGCAACTCTCGCACGGTGCGAAACAAGGGTAGGATCGAACGGTAGCATATCGCCGGCATTATTTCCCGTTAGATTAATATCCCGTCGGTGCTATGGTGCCTTCGTCGTTCCGGAGGCAGTCTGTTCTGGTCGTTTGCCAGGAGCCCATACTATTTTGCGTCCTCCGGAACCGGAAACACCCTGCTGTGCTGTGGGACGATTACGCATTCGAATATCATGAAACCGCGAGTCGGAGGTCAGGGAAGCGAAATGACTTGCTCGGGCCAGCAAAAGCAGGCTTGAATAAATTAATTAACCGCTGCCGGGCCGGGTCGTGCCGGGCTGGGCCAGGCCGAGGAGACTGGAAGACAGGATCTGAAGGAGAGAGGATATTAAGTCTTTGTGAGGATTGCGCGCACCGGAACACCCGAGATTTCCTACAAAGAACCTCAGCGCCAAATGAACGCAATCAACGAGTCACGGAATATTAATGGCCTATCGGGCCCTCGATACGATTCTTTCCGAAGTACGGCAATTTAAAGAAGTATTTCTTCATCCAGGTTTTTGAACACTAATCCAACCGAGCCTTAAAAGTAACTGGTACATGTTCCCTTATAAAAATGTCAAGATCGATTTTATTTAGACTTTGTGTGGCTCCTATCATAATACATGCTCTACTAAAAATATTTATAAAATCATTTTTATTATTTCAGTAATTATGAAATAATAAATCTGTAACCGATCATTCTGAACGGTAGTGGTTGGTTTAGTGTTAACTCTTCACTGAATAATTTTTTTTAATTGAGATGAAAAAATTGAAAGAAGGTCAGCTTTTCTGTTTTATTCGAGGGAACAATATTAAACGCACATTGAAACAACATTTTCCGAAAAAAATAGTAAGAGAACACATTCTTAATTTACTATATACCAGATTTGTTAACTACATCGTTAATCGTTAATATAACTTCCGTTCCTTTTCTCTCTAATTCGAGCCAATCCGTGCACAACGTACGGATATTTCTAGTCGTAAACCGGATAACAGGACGATTATAGCGTCTCGTCGGTGAATTTCGCGAATATAGCATGAACAGTAACACGCGCCTCCAGTTAAAGCAGAGCCGTCCTCGAAATAAATTAATTAGCCTCGCCGAGATAGATGGAAGCTACGTAAAATGGTAGAGAACGATTAAGTTTAGGCGACGTACTTTCTTGCGACAGTGCATTGCCGGGATCCTGGGATTTGGTACTAAGAAACGGAAAGCCTGTATAATTCCAGGGCATAAAACGATGCCGTACTTGCAAGAAACGAGGACCGAGTGCTGCGAGTGCATGTCACATACCATGTCAGCTACCGTCGTGCACTTCTCCATTTGCTTATTTCGATAATTTAGCAGAACGTATACCGGATATCCATCATTGAAGTATTTCTCTCACGGTTGCGTTTTGAAATGGGACATACTCTTCCTGTATATTACTTGTTGTCTTCTGAAATTCGTCGCTCGGGAGATATTTATACCTTCACGAAGGACGCCGCTAGCTGTAGCGTGTGCGACAAACGAAGACACCTTATTAAAGATCCATTTTACCGTTCCTTCGCTTCAGTGTCCCAAAGTTCCTTCGAGATGTTTGAAGTTTCGCAGTTTCTATCTAAATATACATGCATAAAGCAGCGCGGCAGTCGCCGACGATGCTCGCTCGTCAACTGATAATGCAAACAACGTTAACCATGACGTTTCCATGACCAGGATGGAATTAGTTAGAGCACGCGCAGATGTCTCTTTGCTCCGAAGAGCTTTGCGTTGCCTTCGGAATCAACGGCGCAGACTAAATGGAAAAAAGAGAGGCTTTCCTTCTGTCTTGAAAAATCTCGGAAATTTGAAAATGGTAAATTGACATTCGTAAATTCTTTTCATCTTTAACTGTTTTGAATTATCCAATGGTGTCATGCGTGTCTAAAATCCACTACTGTGTATCGGTGGACAAAATTTCTGTAAGATTGTTTTCAATAAATAAAAATGTTAACAGATTGATACGACATGATTGTTACAGAAACTTCGTCCATCCCTTTTGCGCTGTAGTGTCTTAAGTAGGCGATATTACGACGGAGCCAAGACAGTGGCCCACAGAGCAATCTACGCTCGCATTTAAGTTGGAACGAGAAGGGAAGGACGAAGGCGGAAACGATTCGGAAATCGGAAAACATTCAAGAGGCTTTAAAGGCGACGGTTTATTGAATTTAGTCTTGACACAATGCTAGCTTACTCACGTTGCAGACTTGCTCATCCTCGTCCCAACGGAAACGGCAATTGACCCTTCCGTTGCACTGCAACTCCGATGCGATGCAAGTCGCGTCCTCGCAATAGTACTCGTTATCGGCGCACGCTGGAAAAGGCAAGAAAGAATCGGATGAAGAGGCCGCGCATTCAAAATTTCAAATGGTCGGATCAATGGAGAAGCAATGGCCGCCGTGTCATTCGCTGTGTCACAAAATTATGTAATTTAAATAAGACTTGAAATTACTCTTTCACGCCACTACATATGTATAAAACTGATTTGTACTGATTTATAATACATTCTTGTCCATAAACACTTTATCTTTCATACTTTACTATGAAACTACAGAATCCCGTGTTTGCTGCAAGTCGTTATTAGACTGCGGATTTTATGTGTTTATGACAAGATAATTGAAAATTAAATTTTTACTTAGCTCCTACAGATTGCAACTGTAAACAAATTTTATTTTGGATAAATATCCGCATATGTAATATGTCAACTTTCACTTCAAGTGTTCGTTACGAGTCATTGAAGTGTTCGTAACGTAAAGGAGTCATTTCAAACAGTGAAAATAGTAGAAGAGTAGGTTTAAAAATACTACAGCACTATTTTCAACCTATTAAATATGTTAAGCAATGAAAATGAATTTCTGTTTCACTCCAGTTTGTTGCAGTAGAAGATAGAATATTTTTATTTTGCATAAATATCCGCAGTCTAGATAAAAAGAATTTGAAATTCAAGATCAAGGACAATTTGACGACAACTTCTTTTTACAGATCCTCAACGAACCGAGGATGTGGAATACGCCTGTGGTAGCTAAGACCAAACATTTCTTTATACAAATTAGTTTATGATATCGGCGCACAGGTTCGATCAAAAAATCAAAACAAAGCAATTTTGCAATTTATAAAAGTTTCCTCAACGTTTCGATCCGATTCTGGATCATCTTCAAGAGAAGTTTTGCGTCTGAAAAATACTGAACGTTGTAATAAGTGTTTCACAAGATCAATAGTAACTATAAAATAATTTTTCACCGTATTTGATATGTGTAAACTATCATCGTTTATATGTGTCATTGTACTCCATGATATTAAGAATTAGACTGAACAATGTGAGCGTTGGGAGAGAACCAGTACAAAAACAAAGGAACGACGTATATTGACGAAATAGCCAATCAGACACCGTGATCGAAAGTTCTTAGATCAATACTAGCCGGTAAATTCAAATTGAAAATGTCCTTCCAAACTCAAAACATTTCCGCTAACATACAATTTGGTGTTATGGTAGAGAATTAACATTCAAATTGTTTGACACAATAATTATAAAACACTAAGTGTTTATTTGATGGAAGAGAACAATTATTGGAACTTATTATATGAAAGGAAATTTCTTTACACCTTGTAGAAATGGTAAAACCGCCGTACCATGATTAGTCAGTAGAGTCACTGTACGCCTAATCAAACAACGGAATTCAAACTAAAAAATAATTTTTGAGGTTTTGGCGGTTCGGGAACCAACATATACAGCATGGACTGAATTATTCGTGATTACGCGGCAGTATCAGAATTTATGGGCAGCCGCGCTTTTCAATTTATTGTTAAGAGAACCGCTTGGAGCGTGAATCCGACCGCGGAGATTTTCATTTAAAATCTTGTCGTATGGGAGATAGGGAAATAAGTGAATTTCCCGGGTCCGCGGGCAAGTCACTTGTAAGATATTAGTTTCGCGGGAATGGCAGGTGCGGAGAACCCGAAATTCTTCCCGTGCAGAGAGAGAGAAGCTGCGAATTCCGTACGTGCGGTAACCGCACAGCGCTGCACCGCGCCGGCAGCTTACTCCATTTACCATTCAGCCGGGATCGCCGACATTAATATAGAATTCGAATCGTTTCACTGATGATTATTTCTGCCAGCCATGTGGACTTGTAAAGCAGATTATCCAGTTCCCATGGTATCATTTGCCATTATCGGCGGTGCAGGCTTCGACGAAGTACGAATCAGGGAACCTATTAATTGATCATGTCAAACGAATAAACACATTTCCATTCCGACTTTCCAATGATAATTGAAATGTCAATAACGATCGTATTGATCTCGAATGGGATTGATCTCCGGTTTCCGTTTGCAGAACCTGTGTAATGCGTGGAATAGCTTGGAGCTCTTTGTTGGAGATGCCATAACAGTATTCCGTGTCCTATGGGAATTTATAAGAGGTGTAACTTCGCAAGAACGATTCTAACAGAATAAGCAGCAAGTACTGTTTGCTACTCGTATTTCTGTAAACTTCATTATGGTTCGGCAGATTACGTTTGACAGATCAAGTATGTGCTGCATTCGAAGGAATCAGTTTAAGCAAGAATGTAAACTTACTTAAAGTTTTATTCACATAATAAGTTCCAATAATTGTTCTCTTCCATCAAATAAACACTCAGTGTTTTATAATTATTGTGTCAAACAATTTGAATGTTAATTCTCTACCATAACACCAAATTGTATGTTAGCGGAAATGTTTTGAGTTTGGAAGGACATTTTCAATTTGAATTTACCGCCTAGTATCGATCTAAGAACTTTCGATCACGGTGTCTGATTGGCTATTTCGTCAATATACCCGTTCCTTTGTTTCAATTTTCAATATCATGGAGTACAGTGACATACATAAACGTTGATAATTTACACATAGCAAGTACGGTGAAAAATTATTTTATAGTTATTATTGATCTTGTGAAACACTTAGTACAACGTTCAGTATTTTTTTCAGACGCAAAACTTCTCTTGAAGATGATCCAGAATCGGATTGAAACGTTGAGGAATATTTGATAAATTGCAAAATTGCTTTGTTTTGATTATTTTGATCGAACCTATGCGCCGATATCATTAATTTGTATTAATTCGTACGATCGACGAAACGGAATATTTACTTAAATTTGTTAATTCTTAGGATAAATTGAGTAGTTTTTTGTAAACTGTATTGTGCTTTGGCAGATTATGTTTGACAGATCAATTCAAGTTTTTTATTCCTTATGTGCTGTACTTGAAGAAATCGGTTTAAGCAAGAATCCAAACTTTTGGAACGGTACAACCGAATAATCGTACAGTGGTTGACTAAAGTGTCCATCACAATTATAAACAATAATAATGATCAAATTTTTAATATTAGAGCCACCGAGCACAAGCCTGCATTTATTCAGATTTTAGACAATTGATCGTACAACATGAGTAAAGAAGTTCATGATACATGTCAGGAAAACATTTTCCAAATTTCAATAATCGTGAGAGGAAAAATGAGAAATAATTAATTTTGAACTGTCCGGTAGTTTTGATGTTCGCAGCATTTTTATGTAAAATAATGCCGTTGAGGTAACATTCTTGATTATCAGATTTCGTTACTTAAGAACTGAAAAAGATCAACAATATCAAATTTAATGGACTCTCATTCTCGCGCACGAACATTTCTACGTAGCACAATGGATCTAGCAAACAATTTCATTAAAACCATAATTAGTTGCAGCTGAAACTCTCTTGTTAGAACGCGCGCGTTTCCTCTGATAGAAGTAAGGTGGTCCGTAGGTTTTAATAATTTTGTCGACAGAGCTCGCGCATAATTTCCGAGCTCGAATCATTGAAAAATCGATCGTGTGCACGGAACCACTAATACACTTCCTTCCAGAGCCGAGTGTTTCTGGCGAGCGTTAGCTTATTCCACGGAATAGCCATTAGAAGACGTTCTCCGGGTAATGGTCGATACGCATAGTTAATGCTCGACGTCGGTCGCTATTTATAAACCCGGCTCAATTGAAAAATAACACTTTATCTTCCCGGTGATTAGACCTGCAATCACCTAATTCGTGGGGGGGTCGTATCGCGTGATCTCTATTCGGTTTTCCATTTTTTAGTATGCGAGGGCGGGGCGTTAATTTACCTGATTTCCATTAGGCCGTACCCTTCGACCCTGAACATAAGAGCGGATCGACACCGAACGGGACACGCGGTGTTGTTAACTTTAATGAAACTTAACATCGAAATTGCCTAACCGCGTGCCGCAGACAAAGACTTTCGCAATATTCGCGTGCGATGTAATGGAAATGAAAGTTTCCCTGTCAGGGTAGCAGTTTGCGAGGCGAACAGCAATTACCGGTGCGTGGCTAACTATCGCATCAAGTATCGTTAAAAAAGTATAATTAGGTTACATGGCTTTTGTCCGCATGTGCCTGCGAGCATCGATCGCGTTCAATAAGTTTTTCCCGGCAGCCGGAAGCTCGTTTCACGGCAATTAATTTGCGACTTTAAACAACTAGCTAATATTCAAGCATCTTTCGAGGGCCCTTTATATTCACCGTTCGCTCAAGGGCTCCATTATTCACGCGACTGCCTTTTTTGCGTATGAAACCACAATGTGCTAAATCATACGTTCGCGACAAACCGCGATCACTATTCGAACCACACCAAATGCTTCACTGGATTCCTGTTAATCGCCGAGTTACGGCAACGAGTCAAAGCATTTTTCTTAAAATTGTTCGACCAAAAGCTAGTCGGTAAGGACTGTGTAGGTGTACGGTCTGCTCATTTGGAAAATGAGGAAAGCCAACTATGCTATCCGCCTTCAAGGTTATTTAAAGGTCAATTTTTTCAAATAGGAGCTACATGCATCTTTCTACATAAATTTTTCCAGACAGACAAGTAGTTTATCATTTATTACTTAACCATAACATCGACTGCATGAATTTTTATGGCGAGTTGATAAAAAGTGTATACGGCTGTTAGTCAACTTAGAAATGAGTGTGGTCATGAAATAAATAATGAAATTTTATTATAAAATAATACGCGCAATTTTCCCACGTGAAACCAACATGCTCAGAGTCTTCAGTATTAATTTCCTTAATTTGTTGTAGAACATCCCCAATTGGGAATGGAATGCAATAGAGCGATAATATACAAGAATACACTCAGATAAGTCCAGCATAATGAAAACTCAGATAGTTATGAGTCAAGATAATTAAGTTCAATTTAATTGGAAACAACAAGAAGAAGAGTTAAATTGGGAATTTAAGTCCCCAATTGGGAACGAAATGCAATAGAGGGTTAATGTAACGGAGAACCGTATTTATCATTTCATTGATATCTGAAATATCTAGGGATGTGCAGGTACCCGAATCCTCGGGTCACTTCGGGCAATGATCGGATCTGGTCGGGTCGGGATCCCGAAAGTTTATAAACTTCGAGTACCCGAAATGGCAGTCCAATATGTGTACAATAGGGTTATTTAGATTTAATTTACGCTCAAATAATTCGTTCATAGTCACATTCACAATGTTGATAGAATATTTTCATTCAGGGGTAGTATATAATGTATATGCGGTTGCGAACTTTCAATATATCGAGTTTGTTGAAATTAACTAATTTTTAAGGGATGCAAAATTTCTTGTAAATTTCATAGAGTTGTTACGATCCGAGGGCTGGCGGATAAGACGTGGACGAGGTTTATTCTTGTGAACGGAATGCTTGTGAACTAGCGGGGCCTGTTTCATCATCGATTGTTACAGGTTTTCGGTAAGGTAGAGGTATTCGGAAAGGTCGGCTCTCATAACTTTCTAAATAATGTAAAATAACCTCGAGCGGTAAAGGTTTATCTAGGTGAGACAACTTACTAGTTATTGGAATTGTAAACGGATGTGGAAATTACAGACTCTCAGATGTCTGGTAAAAATGCAATATATGCGATAGTAAATTTGAATGGGATACATTTGTTACTGTATCGAGTAAGTGATATTCGCGGAAGCTAATTCCCGAGCTCTCGTTTTTGACGCACTGAGAATTACGGGGGTGTTTTTAAATGACTTGCCTTTAAGAACCGCGTTCTGAAACTTATAAGATTTGATCGGAAGGGGATAAGGCCCTTTCTCACGAGACGCGTACAGGTTCATATTCAGTCTAGAACTAAACCCGCAAGATGACCAGCTTAAAATATTCTGCCCATTGAATAGCAAATTCTGCCCATGAAAAATGGTGGTAGGGCCATTTGAAAAACTGGCAGACGTTAGTCAGATTCCCAGCTGCACGCACTTCACCATAAGGAAAAAACTGTTTATATAAATAATTATCTGGACCTCCTACATGAAAACGTGGTTTTAATAATGGAGTAAAAAGAGTCACGTAGTCAAAAACTCTGTGCGTAACAGAGTTTAAGAATATATTCGGTTCACACACACATTTATTTTAGAGTTGGGGTGTTACATCCCATTCTCTGAAGAGACTTTTCTGATAGCTGCTACAGAATTCTAACAGGTTTGTATCTTATTTTCTTTGTTAGAAAGTCCTTGTCCCTAGACAGATACGTCTCCTTAAGGTAATAAAAGTGTTTCGAGTTTATCATAAAACAACGCGAACGACGCGACAGCCAGAGAAGGTAGATTCTACGGGAGGCTGAACAATTAATCGACAACGTTTGTGAACTCACGTTTGTCTCCCACGTCTCTGTCCCTGAGCGCTGTCATGACGGCCTCGAAGCTGCTGTTCAGTGCTTTCGGCTCGGCGTAAAACCTGACAAAGGCGATATTGGTCGGGATGGGCACGGTGTCGGCGATGCTGCCGCAGAAATTCTTCTCTCTCGAGGACATGTCAGTGCGTTCTTTGAATATGTCGACGAAGTTGGCGTCGCACTCGTTCGGTCGTTGCAGCTTGAAGGGATCCGAGAACGTCAGCTGAATCTGAAAGTTGTACGTGTTCACCCTGAGGTAAAGACTGGCGGATCTCTTTTTTCGCGGACTACGAACGGTGGTGGCACGCTCAAAGGACCCGTACCAATTAGATGGCACATTTTGCGCCGGACGAGATTCCATTTGGCCGGAAAGGACGTCACGGAAAGACGGCAGGATTTGAAAGACCACGTGACAAAGGAGCGCGTTCTAGATTACATTCTCTGCTCGAGAGACGCCGCGCGATTCCGATAATCTCAATCGCGTTTTCAAGACTCACCTGTGGGCACACACGATCCGAATGCTCGCCTCACAGTGGAGTATTTGAACCGAAAAGTCGGAAAAAAGTCGATTTCAAAATTTTGCGTAAGTCGTACACTTTTTGTTGTCCGATCCAGTTAAAGGTCTGAATAATAAGGTTTTTTTCAGTATTGTTTCTTTTTTACGTGCACACCCGTGAAGTACTCTACTTCATCGAAAGTCAAGAAATTTTAAAGCACACTTTGAGTTCATTAAGTCTTTTGAACAGAATTTGACAATTGTGTAAATTCTTACATTGCATAAGCTTTTCAAGTTGCTTACAGAGCACTTTCACACAGATTTCATTTCATTATCACCTAAATGAGTATAGTTATTTGAAGATTGTATAATCATTAATTCTTTGCTATAGTATTGAGTAATCGCGGTGCTCTTTCTGGTATCATTACATTCGATAAAGCGTTATGATCATAGTTCAAAAGGTATTACTACCAGATTTGCACAGATTGAAGATTTATAATTAATTTAAATAGAAATGAACATCAATAGTCACAGTGCGTGCTTCCTGATGATAATCAATAGTAAAAATTTTAAAGGGTCAAGCCGGATAAGCATGGGCCAGCGGCCCCCGCTCTTGATTCTTGTCTTAAAACATCGTTTTAAGTCTAAAAAACATTGTGTACAATTTCAAATGTCTACCCTCACCGACAAGGGTGATATTGGGGTAAATTCACCCGCACTTAAATGCAATTTGCTCTAAAACGAGAAAAGATATCGACATGGGATAAACGGCAA
>CM052323.1:13634475-13787245 GCA_028455615.1 Lasioglossum zephyrum | reverse complement strand
AAATTTGCATGTCCCAGCTGAGTTGCCGACGCTTCTTAACCCTAAACCGCAAAATTTTAAACTGTAAATCTAAAATATAGACCTTCACGAACATTTAAAAAAAAATTTCAATTGAATCGGTGGAAAACTGAGTTGTAGGCAGATTTTTGTCCACAAAAATGCTTTCTCGCCCACTGTGCGGCGCAGCGACCGAGTCCGCTTGCGGTGGCTAGTGATGGAAGTGAACGGGAAGTCGGCGCCTGTACGGAAATGCTGATACATGAAAATATGCGATAAATCTTCTAATATATGATTACAGTTGGAAGTCTAAACAATTATATTTTAGGAATTAGCTTACATTGAAGAAGAAAAATACGTGTAAAGCTAGTTTGTTGCGATCAAGTAATAGAAAGAAGAAACTTCTCACAAGTATGTTGTATGGTCGCGGTGTTAGAGGTTCTCCTTCGATGCTGCGGAGGGCTCGTAAAAAATCTCAAATATAGAGTGTATCTATATCTTTTGTTTGCCGTTTATACCATGTCGATATCTTTTCTCGTTTTAGAGCAAATTGCATTTAAGTGCGGGGGAATTTACCCCAATATCACCCTTGTTGGTGAGGTTAGACATTTGAAATTGTACACAATGTTTTTTAGACTTAAAACGAAGTTTTAAGACAAGAATCAGGAAAATCGGTGCGAGGGTCGCTGGCCCATGCTTATCCCCGGCTAGACCCTTTCTTAATATATATACTCTTAAAAAAATTTCGTGATATACATATCCAGTATTAAAATATTGAATTACATCATTTTAATATAATTTACGTGCAACAATAATTTTCTCCAGCTTTTCGATGGAGACACTCCATTATCAAGATTTTCCAAGGGTGTTCGATAATCTGCGGAGCAATTGTTTAAAACAAAAAATGTTTTTTGACACAAAATAAACATCATCTTGATTTTTTATATGATAAAATGAATTATTGATTTTATGATGTTACAACTGACGTTAAGTCGAATTCAACGAGCTATTACTTTTCCCGACATTTCGAGCGAAATACTCCACTGTGCGCCGTTTAAAATCTCTTTTCCAATATTTTAAAAACATCGAAATAAGAGCGTTATTTCAGTAGCCAGCCGGGTTGCTCGCTCTGCTCAAGATAAAATAAAAAAATCGTTTATTTTACTTTTGAAATGCTCGCACATATTCTACGTATAATAGAGAAAAATACAAAACTGCGGTCGTAAAACGAAACTTCAAACCAATTTGTTCAAAACCTCGTTTTCCAGATTGTTAACGTTACAAAACCATGCCAGTTTCGTTGACAACAAAC
The DNA here is from genome assembly GCA_028455615.1 of Lasioglossum zephyrum. NCBI lineage: Eukaryota > Metazoa > Arthropoda > Insecta > Hymenoptera > Halictidae > Lasioglossum > Lasioglossum zephyrum. The sequence continues at coordinate 13,785,936 of CM052323.1, read as the reverse complement.
AAAAAATTACGTTTTAAAATTGGGTTTCTTTTTCAATGATAGGACTTCGTAACTCAAACTGGACAATATGTATAGATGGATTTTTCGAAACGAACTTTGTGTAAAAAGACTATCAAATTTAATGTCCGCACTTTTAAACGAATTCCGTGTCACATAACAGAACAATAAAGTGCTTTCGTAATGAAACATGGGAAATGATCGCCACACGTCCAGTACTTGAACACAGTTTTTCAGATACCAAAAGCTCTGTTGTAGAAAGGTTATAACAGAAACTTTACGATCTAAATTATTATTTCAATTTCATCTTTCTATGTATTCAACATACTTCCATACCGCTTGCCATTGTTAACGTACGAATGCAATTTCCGGAGTTTCATATAAAAAAGAGAAAAAGCTAAAGAATTACACAAATTGTAGTTTTACATATTTTTATATGTAATTTTAATGTAAATTTCGAAAAATCTCATTGAATAAAAAAGAGTATTGAAATAGTGAATGCAAATTGAAGCTGCATTTAAACGGTACTCGAAGCAACAAACGTGTAAAACCGCGTAATTTGAGGAACATGTGTTTATCCAATTAAATACTTCAATTGAACGTGAGGAATTAATTGTTTGCCCTTCAACAGATTGATATAAAATTGATAAAAAAATTCTTCAGAAATTAATAGAAAAATCGACGTTTAGAGAAGAAAAACAGGTTCTTGAATTCCAGTAGTTCCAAAAAATTTGTGAACCTAATTTAACCCTCGTGTAGCCAACCGGATACCCATTTATTGCATTTCTTTCAACAACTTGTTAATACTCCTGTAAAAATATTACAAAATTTCTCTGAATGTCCATTCTTTGCTCTCTAATATATTAATTTATATTCTAAAAATGAGAATTTGAGCAAATATATTAAATACAAAAGATTTTAAATAATCTATACATTTCGCTTGGTCGCATAAAGGTTAAAACGGTAGTTACACATATTTTAAAATATTTGTATTAATATAATATTTCTAGAACTACAGTTTCAATGTCTATCATACATAAAACCCAAACTCTATCGATGCCTAGGTAGCAAATCTAAAGTAACAAGAGCAGTGCAAACAGCTATCGTGATTCCAGCGATCATCCTTCGAAAACCAGATGATAAAGTATTCACAGTAGAAGTTCGTTGAACATTGTAATTTGAAATGCGTTTGGAGCACAGGGGGTTAAGCGAGGTAGCAATAATCGTCGGTCCTGCCTGAACGTATTCGCTATCGATCACACTTACGAACTAGGAAAAGGGTTTTTGCGAAAAGACGATCCGAAAACTCGAACGGGGCCCTTACCTTCCATCCTTCCTTGACGGTGATGTTCCATAAGCAGTCCAAAGGGATACCCTCCTTCTCGGAGACTTTCTTCCTATCCAGCACGTCGTTGCTGTTAATAATCGCTTCCATGCCGTTCACGTATCTCACACACGGCTCCGGTTCAGGCGGTACCCCGGCTGTGGATCACACAACGACAACGTTGGTATTGCAGTATCACACTCCCCGCACTCAGCTGTCGGCGATATTCAACCCTCGCAGTTTTTATTTCGCCGCGCTAATAAAACGACTCGAGGATTCGCCGGAGGTTTCCCTGAAAGTCAATGGACCGATCCTCTAACAACCAACGAGCTCCAAGCGGCTATAACCCTGGCTGCGCAACCCGCTCCGTTCGCGAACACAAACGCAGAGGGAGGAGGAGGGAAAGAATAAAAAAAGAAAGAAGAATGAGAAATACCTAGCCATTGTTCCGAGTGTAATTAATTTCCCGTAGTCGTTTCGAATCGTCGTTGTAAAGTTCCCCCGACCGGGGATACAATAAAACCGTGGTGGGAATTAATCAAACGCGCAAAACAGATTCGAGCGCGGCCCTATTCATTTCCGGCGCTTTCTCGCCAAACGACGACGCCGTTTTATCGTCGTTGTGCTACGGTGACGAGTAAACCGCCGTGCGCAGCGTTAAGAGAAACTATACATGAGAAGTCGAGAAACCGGAAACAACGTCGGAATAATGAGGCGTATGAAGCGTCGCGGCCGAATATCGTCGACGCGAGTTTCTGGCAGCGTGTCCTGCTTGCGGAGAGACAGAGAGAGAGAGAGAGAGGGGGGGAGCTACGGGGAAAGCGCGTGACATGTATTGCGCGCAAGAAGTCGTGAAATTTACTGCGATCCGTGAAATCTAATGCGCCCCTGTCACGGCACACCCGCAAGCTATTTTACCATCCTTGACGCGTCATCGATTCTCATCGCGACGGGGAACAAGCAGCCGATTCGGTTTGAACGCGCTCGATCGTAAAAAAGAGAACGGTTACGTGGCGCTTTTCCGCGCCGACACCGGGAACAGAGGAATCTGTCTGCTGACGATCACCGGGACCGATTGCACCGAGTTCCGTACTCGTCAAGCTGAGTCGATTCCAATACCCGGCTCCCGGTCTCGAAAACGGAAACAAGACTGACCGAACGTGTACTTCGGGAAATATCGTCTATGGAAACCGGTTGTGCGTCACCGAATACGGTTGGAATTTCTATATCTGTTATCAACCCCTTGCCTCAAAATCATTTCTCAGAGACCTCGAGGATTTCGGATGCCAAACTTGACTGTTTATAACAGCCCATCATAAATCAATTATGTAACGTCAACTTAATCATTTTACACTGATTTGAAAACTCAATGTCCCAAAATGTTGTACTTATTTAAGAGTCCTGATTTCTGAGATCACTTGAAATAAACTCTTTCCTCTGTAACAATATTCTCGGTAATTAATGGGAGATATAATGTTAAAACTTTCATTGAAATATTTTAAAGCATAATTGTATAGAAAAGATTAATATTATTCAGGGGTAATATTAAAAATTCAAAGACAAAAGTTACTTCAAATGATTAGGAATGAGCCCTTTCAAAGAAGTACAGTAGGACCTCGATTAACGGGTTTGATCGAGAGAGAAACAGACTGGATGAATTAAGGCCCGATGAATTAAAATGTAAATTATAATCCAGAATAAATTTTTTATTTTTGAAAATTTATTTCCCTTGATCATATAATCATATTTAAACGTATATTTCTTTATAATCGGGATCCGGTTAATCAAGGTCCTACTGTACTTTTTAGAATACCCTGTATACAGTGTCAGAAGAAATTAAACAGTACATTTAAGACTTATACATTGGAATTGTTTTATGGGATTATTGTGTTCCCGATGAGTAATCGAATAGAATCAACATTTTCTATAAGTGAAAGTTATATACAGTTTGATCACTTTTCGACGTCACCATTTTTACATTTAGAATTTGTTTAGAAATTGCAAACTTCGAAGGCCTGTAATATCTAAACAAATTCTAAACCGACAAAATGATGACTTACCCCCCCCCCCTCTAATTAGAACAAAATTGACGACGGTGACGTTGAAATGTAATCGATTCAGCATGGAATTTTATAAAAATTGCAATCATAAAATTCTAAAAAAAACAACAACGTTAATAGTGAACACTCTATTTTTAGATAGATTGAGAAAATTTAACTGTGAAATTAAGGAAAGTTCAATCATCTCTAACGTCATTGCAATCGGATCGCGATTGTTCTTTCAAACGCGTACAATTGAGGGGGAATATTCTTTTGTCGTTGACACCGACACAAAGTCCTGTCGTTTCTACGGGTAACAAATCGAAACGATTCTTGCTCTCGATGTTCATCTTTCGCTTCATTCAGCGAACGAACTCAGGGGTGGAGAAGTTCCGGATTCCAGGTTTTCGAACGCCTCCTGACAACCCTCCAATGAAAATTCGAGTTTACTTTTGTCTGTTGTGAAACGAATTGTAAAGCTCGTCGGCGTCCGTGGGTGCGTTTGTCGGAACGAAATTCTGCACCGAACGCTTTCACCTTTACATATATTCGTCTCATAGACCGCACAGTTGGATACTGTAACGAATTTCCGGCTCGATACCACTTTCGAAAGAATAAGGGTAGATGTAATGTATAGTTCATTCTCACGGTTCGCTGGTCAATCAACGAATTCGATCTACAAACGATTTCGCGAACCTGCCGTGCGAATGATCATTTCCACGAGTGAAATATTCTGCAGCCTTTTTATAAACATTTCACGAATACCTATTGTACCGTGCTTTTCAATCACACCTTCATTCTTGTGTATATTATTGTTATTTCATCTTTATTACGCTGTACTTACTTTGTACATTAGTCCTTCAACGTACAGTGTTTTTAACACATTGTAGATTTTATTAGGCGTACGCATACGTTTGAATCTTTACCAATGGTTCAAATATAATTAAACGCTATAAATATAGCGTCTCATTATATTCTTTAATCGTTTAGTATTTTACATTTGATCTATTAATTCTTATCATAAACGCAGTCTATTTACAACGGTTATAAACTTTCAACTTTTTGTGTAGTTGTTTGTTTGCTATCGATGCGTTTAAATAACCAATTTTATTATCGACTATATATATCGGTAATATATCTTGATAAATAAATAAAGTACAATCGAAAAAATAACTAATACTTTCGCATACACCCAGTATATTCAGATTCCAAAACTTGGACCAATTTTTATTTTAATTAAGAAGCAATAAAACTACAATTACATTCAATATTATATTCGTGATCATTTGGATAATATGAATCAATCCAATCCATAGTAATTTTGATAAAATGAGATTGATGGCATAAGATTTGGAAAGCTCGAGAGATAATAATAATAATTAATCACAGTTACAAAGGAGATTCTAGACATGTAGCAGATCAGTCAACTGTTTGCGTTCTGAATTTAGTTAACCCCAACGTCTAGCTACGTGATTAAAAAGGTATATACTAGCACGATTTAAGACCGATTAATCTGAGAAATTTATGTTACATCCTCTCAAGTTTGATGTAGCAAGCCTTGGAGTTACGGCTACAAATTATAGATTTATACTCCAGATATGATCGAACCAAAGTGTTGGAGAATATCAACAGAGACTTGACTGACAATGGAAGTTCAATAACTCGAGAACAGTGTGAGCCGCATAAAAAATTCTGAAAGCCAACTTTTCAATCGATCAATTGCAATTTTTTTTTCGAAAGTCTAACTTGAATATGCTCGAGTTGTTTAACTCATTTTAGCCTCCGAATGGTACTCCGGAAATTTTTTTTGCTTTTTGCTGATGTATTGCAAGCTAATTGCAAATATAAAAGTTCTTTAACTTACTTTGAATGCTCAGATTTCGTAGCCCTAATGTGTATTTTAAAGTGTAGAAATGTTTCTGAACTTTTTAGGAGGATTCAAGTGTAACAAACCGCAGTCCGAGGTAAATAGCGTTCGACGGTTGAAAGTTATTCAATTTCCATATTTTAACTTGTCAATTAAATATTTCTTTCAATAGTTTTTAATTTTATGCATATGAAATTGAAATAATACATCATACAATACTGAATATTCCGTTTTGTCGATCGTACGAATTAATAGAAATTTGTTTATGATATCGGCGCACAGGTTCGATCAAAAAATCAAAACAAAGCAATTTTGCAATTTATAAAAGTTTCATCAACGTTTCGATCCGATTCTGGATCATCTTCAAGAGAAGTTTCGCGTCTGAAAAGTACTGAAAGTTGTACTAAGTGTTTCACAAGATCAATAGTAACTATAAAATAATTTTTCACCGTACTTGATATGTGTAAATTATCAACGTTTATATGTGTCATTGTACTCCATGATATTAAGAATTAGACTGAACCATGTGAGCGTTGGGAGAGAACCAGTACAAAAATAAAGGAAGGAGGTGTATTGACGAAATAGCCAATCAGACACCGTGATCGAAAGTTCTTAGATCGATACTAGCCGGTAAATTCAAATTGACAATGTCCTTCCAAACTCAAAACATTTCCGCTAACATACCATTTGTTGTTATGGTAGAGAATTAACATTCAAATTGTTTGACACAATAATTATAAAACACTGAGTGTTTATTTGATGGAAGAGAACAATTATTGGAACATATTATATGAAATAAACAATACAATACTGAACAATACAATACAATACTGAAATGTGTAATTAATTAGATGTCAACAAATTTAATAATGTAAACAATATTGTGAATAATGGTACAGCAATTTTTAGTTGCGACACTCAGCCACCCCTCAATTGTTAGGCGTTAGGTTAGGTTAGGAGATTTTCTCGAACGACTGTGTTGTAAAATCGGCTGTGCTCTCTTCGTTGCAGTTTTTTTTGCGATGCCATCGATGTTCAGTTAGAGTTTTGACCAAGCAACCGACGTGACGTGTTGCTCTTCTAACACATATACATTTTTGTAAAGCGAAAAATAATATAATCTATTATTATTAAATATAGACGCATTATTTTCAATAGACCGCATTAAAAATATATCGCGTAACTAGAGCAATCAAGGTGGCTCGATCTAAGGACGAGGAACCGCCGAGGAGCTGAGATCTATGGCAAGATCTATGGCCGTGGGTGTGTTCCGCGTATTCATAAGCCGCCCCCTGTTCTTCCCGGTGACAATGAATTAATTTCGGCCTCCGTCCGCGCCTGCACAGAGTACTTCCGCCGCAGATTATCTATTCCCAAAGTGTCTCGTAATTTCTCAACCGGGAACGCGACGGAGACTACTAAGTATTATATTCGCGATAGAGTCGCTCTCGTCGGATAACGTTAATAATGATCGTTGTTCCTCACCTCGACGGAGCATGTTTTTTGTCTGTTCGCAAAAGACGACCGGGTATTTAGACGAAACAGAGTGATTGCACTAGGATATTTGCGACTCCTGACTTCCGCCGCATCCATTCTCTAGTTACCGTTCTGGACTGTTTGCATTGTTTTGGTCATATCAAATTCCAGGATCGAGTTACGCTTCGGTACGCGATGTTCGCTAATAGTTCGCCGAACTGTCAGAAAATTCTAATCTGTTTATCGTTCGATTTTAGCGGCGTGTACGCTGAGAGAATGTTATCGAGTTTAGTGGCACGTTCTGCGCGTCGAAGTTAACGGAAAAGGTCGATACACTTTGAGTTGAATTAGTAGACCGCGGATCTTTGTGCAAAATAAAAACTGTCTGCATGGATTACTAACAATAAAACGAAATAGAAAGTTCTTTCTTTATTTAATGATTTTAAAAGGTTGAAAATAGTGCACGGAGGCTACTAAATTCTCACAATGTTTTCTATCGTAAATGGAAATCTTTATGCAAAATAAAAAATGTTCTGTATCGATTGCGAGAAGCAGGAATAAAATATAAATTGAATTCATCCCTCAATGACTTTGTTACATTAAAAAACATATTGCAATATTCGTAATTTTTTTTGGTCTTTTACTGTTACATTTCACTCAACCAGTTTCTTAAAAAATGCATAAAAATAAAAGTATCGACATGCCCGCGAGTACACTTATTATTTCGAAGGATTATTCTAATATTGCTTGGAGTTACAAAGTTATACAATAGTATGCGAAGTTTCTATCGAGTTTGATTGCGTCAGTCAGCTGTGACCATGGCGTCGTTGTCGGTCAGTGGTGACTACCGTGGCAGTCAACACGTTAATTCATACAATCGAGATTCTATACTGTCGCGGACAAACAAGTTGGTGAATTTCTACTCGAACAGAGCTAACAAACGCGTTCCCTGACCTATGTATCTCACGTCTAATCTGATTTCGCATTCCCGTAGCGGTCCCGTAGCCCGAGATTGACGTTGTTTATCGATCCCGCGGCATCGCGCGAATAGTTTCGGGGGTTTCGTGCCTGCGGGAACTCGCGTACACGTGAAAACCTCGTACACGGCATACCCGGTGCAACGTGACGGACGCGAAGAAGATCGTAACGCCGTGGACTTACGATAGGTTGGCCTGGGTATCATACTCCAGACGGCCTTGAATCCCTTGCCCTCGATGCTATCGTCACTGTGGAATCGCAGCCAGAGGTATCTCGTCTTCGACGTGATCTCAGGGGGGAAATTCGTGCCGCAGTAGTTCCCGAGGAGATTGGAGTAGCCGTGCTGACCGTCACGTACCTCCAAGAAATCGTAACGGCATTCGGGGCTATCCTCGAGCTTGAACTCGTCCCGAAAGTCCAGCTTCACGAGCATACCTTTGTCAGCTGAAACGAGAGATGAAACGCGCCGTTAGGGATAGATCGATTACAACTCGCTACGATTTTCATATTCCTTGGTCCGCGAACTGTGTACAGTAGGGCATTTCGGCCGAAAAGTCGAAAAAAATTCAACCTCGTATCAACAAAAGTTGAATACTACCGCTGACGTTAAGACGAATTCAACGATCTAGTTCATTGTGACCGCGAGCCCATAAATAACGCTAAAATAATTTTCTCCGTCTTTTCGGGCCAAATAACCTCACTTTTCGGCGTCCAATTGTTGAGGGATCCGCTGCAAGAAGAAGATATACCATAGCATTCGTTTTCATTTGGTCATGGTTTACGATACTGATGTGACTTCTTTGCTATTTTTGAGAGAAAACCTTTCCTTAAACAAAGACAAAGTCTTATAGAAAGACGTGGACTTCTTCCTCTGTCTCAATAGCAGTGACATATCATGAATCGTACAGGCCTCCACGGCTAGTCGCACAACAGCCAGCAGGTCATGAAGATTTTAGCACTATTTGGAAGTTTCAAGGTATAGTTATGCTGGTCGTTGGATTTGTTTTGATATCATTTATAATGTTATAAAGTCAAAAATATATTTTGATCTTTAAAAATGCAAGGTGACCTTAAGTTTTTATAGGACAGCAAATAAATAATCAATAATTTTTAAAAAATTGTTTGTATTGAAATTTCTGGACCGCTAAATTTTGATTAACTTTTGTTTGAAACATTCTTTTGTCCCATTTGCGGAGTTGCATGAAAAATCATGTTCAGTTTTGAAATAAACAATAATTCATAGTGGCGTTCATGAAATGTTGATTTTTAAATGCCTGTGCAATTTTGAATGTAGAGTCAGGAAAGTTCAATGTGTGTTTGATTGAGAATGCTTTATTAAATATTAATGAAATACATTTAACTCGGTAACTTGCGCTGTCTCGTTTCCCTTCGCGTCTCGTCTACTCGTGTTCTCTTAATCTAAAACTCTTTAATTCTTACAATCGGAAATCTTCTTGTCTCGCATGTTCTCTTTTCAAAAACTATCTCTACTCGTCAATTTCTCCGAAGACTGGCCCGTCTGACCTACCTCGCAAAATATATATGTTATTGTGCTCTCTTTTTTATTTATCATTCGCACTCGCTTGCTCTGTCAATCACCCATCGCGTATTTACCTTTTTGGATCTAACTGTCGACGGTCAACCGCTGACCAGTTAGATCGAAAAACGTGCTTTTACATGGTTTAACCGTCGTCATTTGAATCTATAGGCTCGACTTCCTACATGAATAAATCTTATTAATTGTTTTTGAAGGCGATAGACATTTAGAAAGCAATATAAATTCAGAAGCACTGAACTGACACTTTAAATAATAATAATTCCTGAAGAAAGACGAAGGTAGGAATGATTCTTGCGGCATCATACAAGGAAAAGTATACTGAAAATATTCCAATTTTAAAAAATGCTGAACTATTTGGAACTTAAAAGCTATTCCATGTCAAAGGGAAAAAACTTCGACAACTTTCATTAGACCAATAAGAATTACATATTTAATAAATGACTAAAAGTAATTCGAAATATAAGGTATGCATTTTCAAATGAAAGGAATTCTCTTCATATCACAGCAAAAATCTTTTAGAAATATTAAATAGGTTCGGCAGGGTTCACGAAAGAAAATTAATCGTTTACACAATCTTATGCATACGCTGTTGATTTTTAAGTGCTTGTTCTAATGATAAGTGCTAAACATTTGGAAAGTAATGTAGATGCATTAAATACCGATATGAGACAAGTCAGATTTTAGTCTTGGGCTTTTCCTGTAAACCTGCACACCGTGTGCAGTAACCCTGTGACCTTCCTTCCCCCTTCAGGTTGGACAAGTTGCGAAAACGCCCACTAAGATTGCGATTCCCAATTTTCTGGATCACTCATTGGTCTTTTCCGTTGCGAATACAAATGCGGGAACATCCATTGCTGCGACATGCGTGCCGAACCGCGTACTTTCGAAAGAACGAAGCAAGAAAAAAAGTATGTACCGACTACGACGAATAACCTGGCCGAGAGCCAGGGCGAGTTTCGAGGCTAACGACATTAGAATATTTGTCGTGTAACCCGACCTATCGGGAGCAGATTCTTGCTGAGGGATCCGAACAATGTGTTTCCTACGTGCGCCACTGTTGTCCCCAAGTCGAAACGTCTGGAATGCTAATCGCGCTAACTTTTAATGTATCGTGTATCATGGATTAAGCTAAAAGTTTTATCCCGGCTTAACGATAGAAAAATTGTTTGCGCGATCCACTAGCCATACAAATTTACAAGCTGCTTCCCCAGTGTTCTGTTATAGAACTCTGTTCTATTATTGTGCTACTGTACATCAACTTGTAGATTCCATTATGTGCTACATTTCATAATACGTAGAACGTTGAGCAGCAACCTCGCAACATACCAAAAGATCTGAAACTGCAGCCGAAACTGGATAGTAATGGTTCAACTTTAAAATCCCCACTGGAAAACAACTACTCCGTTAAGACTTTGTTAAGCCCTCTGCACTCTCCGTGGGAGCTTAGTTGTTATTACAGAGCGATATACGTCAGTTATGTTTGACGTCTGGTAGTTCTAGTATTAATTAAGTAAATATAGCAGCATGCGCGTCACACGTCACACACGTGGTCTGAATGGAAAGCGTAACATGTGCTATTGATGGTACACGTGGCACGGAGCGTGTTAAAATACATGACGATTCAACTGAAAAGTTCCAACGGAGTCATTCACTTAGTGCTATTGAAAGTCAAAGTATAAAAGATCATGGAAAGATGGTGAAAATGTAGATGACTTGAGGTAGATTGATGTTTCAGTGATGAAGCCAGATGAAGAACGGCGATACACATGATGTTTCGTCAAATGTAGCATTCGAGCCGCGATAAACCATAACGGTAGTCGTTGGTGCGCACGGCCGGATCCGTCGTTCCGACGAATCGGAATCGACGTTCCCTTATCTGTCGCATAACCTTGGCTGCGTCGAGCAGAACGTGAACCGGCGATTTGCAAAAATCATAGCTGCGCTGCGGCGCCGCAGGGGCGCGTAAATCTCGTCCGATACGCGATGCAATCTGTAATGAAGCTCTTGGGATGCAAACGGGCGGCCACTTTCTCCGCACGTACGAAGATTATCCGGAAATTATTCAGCGCGAACTGAACCGTTAGGATTCACTTGATCTTCGCCGACCTCTACGAGCCCGCACTAATTTTTCGACTGTGGTCGCCAATCACAGACGATGTTTCCGGCCCATTAGCGATCGGTCAGATCGGCTCGCTTTCTCCACAGCCTTACGTATAATTATTCGCAGCGTGGAACGGATTCCCAGTCGAATTCAGCTACATAGAAAGGGCGAAATATCTCCAGCATTCCTAACGCTCCGATGACTGTTGCGCTTTGGGATAGAATCGTACAATTGGAACGAACAGCACCGCAACGATTTGGTATTACTATGGCCAAACGATTCACAAAAAGCACCGGCAGGCCTTAATCCGACAACTGTACCAACTGAAAGCACATTCGCCCGCGTTAACCGCTTGCCGGCTCTTAACGGTTATTGTTGCCGGCGAACTTTTATCACCGGTGGATATTCAGGGTTATGCTAATCGCCTACCGAAGAAGGTACTTTTTTCCAGTCCTAAGTGCGATCCTTTTTATAAAGGTTCGTGTCCATCTGAGAGTAAAACTATCGCGAGTTACTCTCGAGAGTCAAATTCGTCAGTGAACACTACCGTGCACTTATCAGCTATGCAAACACCACTCGTATAGCTGAGAGTCTTTAAGTTATTTTTTTCTGCCAGTTACATATTGTATTTATACGTATACATAAATCAAACAATGGGCGGGAAAGTATGGTCTGACGCAGAAGTCAGACAATCCTCGATTTTAAAAATATTTATTATATCGACACCGATATTTATTTTGAAAAGTTAAATAACGAAATTATTATTATATGAATTGTTAAATATATAGAAATTAGATTCCAGGAGTAGTATTATTTGTATAATATACTCATTAGTTAGTTCCGACGACAAGTATTTTTGGTCAACGGATATCTTAGAAACCGTAAGTGTCACAGAAATATTTGCTGAAATAAAATTGCACACTACAAATGGGGCCAACCGGTGGCGATAATAGTTTTTTTTTGCAGGTGGAGGTTCTTCGGACATTTGAAGGTCACCTCCATTTAAAAAAAAAATAGAATCTCCTATTTTTATACCATGGATCGCTAGAGTATGAAATTTTGAGTATAAAAGTGTTAACCTTCATATGTTCTAAACCGAATAGTTAACGAGATATTATCCAAAGAATAAAGAAAATTGTTTCGATAATATCTCGTTAATTATTAGATTTAGGACATATGGAGGTCAATACATTTTTACTCAGAATTCGATGGTCTATCGATTCATGATACAGAAAATAGGTGTTTGTATTAAAAAAATGAAGGTGACCTTGAAATGTCCTCTATGCCTTCACCCTCGCAGAAAATTTTTCTGTCACGACATGTTCCCCTCTGCACCGTGCAAATGTTAACATTTTTCCATGTTATTACAAATAACGGAGATATTCAAGGTGGACATAGTTATTGCCCCACCCTGTGTAACTGTATGAAATATGGCTTAATAATTCGTGAGTAGTGACAGCGTAATTCGAGTTTGGGCAGCTTGCGGTTCGCGAGCCACTGATGCTAGACGGCTCCGCTCCCCACAACCCTCTCTCACTCATATTCACATGAGGCAAAGCTTGGTAAGGGCAATATGAAATAGGCGATAGGGGCGGGGACCGGTGCACTGATAGTGGAAGCCGTGAAGCGACTGCGAGGAAAAAGTCAGTGTCGCCAGATCGAGAAAATCGAGGGGAATACAGTTTACTCCCTCTCTGATAACCACATTAATACGTGACCAGTCTTAGTGAGGGATGTTGGAGTATGCTCATGGTGCTGGAATGGAATATTGGAAGAGGAGTGAGTAAAACAACCAGTTTTTGTCGATTCTGGCGACACTGGAAGAAGTTGCCCAGACCTGGCCAAAGATTCTGTGATTTTATTTGAAGCTGTGAAAACGGAAATCAAGTTTTGATTTGTATGCACTCGAAGCTACATTGACTCCAGAATTTGGACTTCTCGTTTGATTCAAAATATTTTCATCACATAGACCTTTTACATTTTGCCCATATATGCTCGAATGTATTATACCAAATCTGGCTTTCAGCAATTCGTAAAAGGTTGTAGACAGTTTAATTTAATGCTGCGCTTCCCTTTGAAGACCTTGAAAACGAATTTAAGCGTCCACCGTCGGTTTAACCAGCGATTTATCCAACGCAAATTCATCTTCAGCGCTTTCTAGCTCATTACTTTTTGAAATATTCATAAAGTCTTACTGAACACGATTTTTAAAGATAGACGCATGGAAAAATTAAATTACTAATCAAATTTTTTATTGCGAACAAAATTAATTCTATTGGGTTGGCACAAAAGTAATTTCGATATTTTAAACTATTTTAATTCGATGATCATTTGCAAAAGGAATAAATAAGAAAATATTTCATTGATTAAAGTTCATCGTTTAAATAAAAAAATTCGGTTTTATTTCACCTTAAAATTCCGAAATCACTTTCTTGCCAACTCAATACATTTTCGACTAATTTCTTCAGCTGGAATCACCATCACCTTTCCGGTTGTGCTGCTGACCCTTTTGGATACCCAAAAATTTCTTGAAGACAAATTCATCTACGATCATTCGCTTCCATTTCACACCTTTCCTAACGATGTACATGAATGGTGAAGTTTGTTTCTCGATCGGACAATGAATATGAAATTATGATTTCGACGCGGTTCGATCAGTTTAACACAACAGCAAATGTGCAATTATTTCATTATGTATCTTGACGTTTCGATCCCTATGTGGATCATTTTCATAAAGAAAACATATATTGCGTCTAAAAGAAAAAACAAAAGAATTATAATTTGGCATATAAAATAAAAACCACAGCTAGATCAATAAACAGAAACGACAAATTAATGTACTTACATGCTGTGTAGCAAAAAGAGAAGAAAGAAAAAACATATAAAACAGCACTAAGAAATGCCAAAAGGCAATGTGACTACATGATGGCAGATATGTGACTGAGACAACGTGTTAATCTCAAGAATATAGGAGCGTGAAATGTCGTACAACAACAACAATGTCGTACATGATGAAATAATTGCACATTTGCTGTTGTGTTAAACTGATCGAACCGCGCCGAAATCATAATTCCATACAGATGTACATGAATGTTCGATTCAATGTTCGCCACGAGGATGTACATTTGAATTGCACGCTCTTCAAAAACGCCCGACTCTCTCCACGATGGAATATTGCTGTAATATAAATAGAACGGTGAACTGGCGGCCGGCGAAATGGAAGCAGAGACTGGGTTAGGTTTGGTGTGCGGTGTTCATGGCCGGCTCGTAAATATCCCAGTATTTGCGAATAAAATATGCCGTCTCTATCGCGGCTCGTGGCGTCGCGTTAAAAAATTTATGCCACGCAACCGCGATACCAACGAAAATATTGACTGGAAATTATATCATTGATATCGATAGTGGCCGCGTATTTGTTCTTGGTCGCTTGAACCGGCCGGCGATTAAACATCGCGCGCGAAATAAACCGGCTATTCCGGGGCCAATTAAAACTGCGCCAGCAACGCCCACCGGGACCACGTCTGTTGCGTGGAAATGAAGATTCTTGTCGATGAGTCGACCCGCTGCGCCGCACGGGCGAATTGTTTAGGCGAGTCGCGATAAATTCTCTGTCGCTTGCCGCATCTCTTGTACACGCTAACGCCGTAATGCGCCGCGCAAGCTATTATTTCAAACGCGGCAGAGACCACCCGCGTATTTATGCTGCGGCATGAATGAAATTCTGGCGATCATCTGGGATCAACCCACGCGTGTCACAGACCCATTTCCGTACGAAGGACACGCGTGAGCAGGATGCGTGAAGGTAGTGTATTCTGGTTTATGAGGCCACTTTTACACGAATTTTTTCGAATTTCTTTCCGAATAACTATTGAATCTTCTGCAATGAAATTTGGCATACATATTTATCGATATTTCAAGTATACGTGTGACTTTTTAACACTAAACCTACCACTGCCAGTCAAATAAACGGCCCTACATTTTTAATTTCATAATTATTGAAATTATGACGTTGTTTACGTGGAAAATGATTCGATAAATTTTTTTTGACCAAGTACGTATCGCAATAAAAATTACACGAAATATAAATATATATAGCCTTGTCAGTTTTATTAACTGAAACATTTTAATCACTTTCTATGCTCCGTAATTTTAGTGTTGAAAGTAAATATAATCTAAATTAGATGAATTATGTAGTTTTTTTATAGAGAGTATTTTTTGCGAATATGAAGTTGCTTAGTAATTAATATAATGTATCTTATGTTCCGAGTCAAAAGAAATGAAAAATTTGATGGATTTTATTTTGATATTTTAGATTGTGTGCGTTGTTACGTATGCAGACGTTTCCGTTCGTAACTCTTGACCCTTCCGGAGATGTGTACCGGAACAGAGAGCTTATTCAAGAACAAAGATCTTACCCAAAGTTGAATAAAGCTAGGACTCTTTTAATTAAAAGCAGCACGTGACTTCCATAATCGTTTAGGACTATTTTGGTGCTACATAAGGGGACATAGATCCTCCAATTAATCGGGTTGATTCAAATAAACAAAGGCAGTACGAATCGTATCGCGACGCGAGTTAATTCGAGTAAGATCACATCCGCATTTCTCGGTACGCTAACACTGAGAGTGACAAACAAACAATCCGCGACAAATGACACAAACCAGTTATATTTCCGGAGTTTAATTATGTTGTATAATAATATAACTATAAATTATTATATATTATATATAATTATTTATATATATAAAATTATGTATAATTATTTATATATATAAAATTATGTATAATTATTTATATATATAAAATTATATATAATTATTATATATATTAATAAAATATAAAAAAAGATTATGTATTACTCTATATTAATATATTAGTTTATCTTTATTCATCACAACCTTTCGAATTTCCAGTAGTTGCTATTCTACGACGATACACCTTTGCCACTCGACGTGTATCTTGTTAATTATATAATTTACGAGGTAACGGACCCGATGGTGAAACAAATATCGGCTAATCCACGTCAGAGTTGAGCAGAATTACAATTGAATTAATCCAGAATTATAATTATAAAGTAATTGAATTACATCGTAATTCAGTTATATTAAATTTTATAATTCAGATCTTCATTCAATTAAATTACAATGTAATTCGTAATTGCAATAGAGTAAAATTATAAAATACATTGTAATTTATAATTAGTATCTTTATTCAATTAAATTACAATGTAATTCGTAATTGCAATGGAGTACAATTATAAAATACATTGTATTTGAATTATGAAAAATGAAGTAACAGGCAAGGAGAAGTTGAAAAATCCATGTGAAGGTTCCAAACAGAAGGAATTTATTATTTATAAATTTACTAGCTGCTCGTGACATGCCTACGGTACACCTTAAATTATATTGTATTTCAACTATATTGTAGTTCAATTATGTTGTATTTCAATTATATTGTATTTCAAATATATTGCATTGCAATTGTATTTCAATTATGTAGTAATTCATTTACGATGTAATTGAATTAAGTAAATTGATATTTTCGGCGCACAGATTACTAACTAAGCAATTTTTTGAAAATTATTATAACTTTCTTTCAACGACTCGTTCTAGTTTAAGACCATTTTCAAGAAATATACAATTGTGTGTGTAAAAATTAATCAATGTAAATTATATAGTTCAAGGTTACTTCCATGTTAAAAAGCAAAAAGAAAAAGGAAAGGAAAACGAATAACCAACGGGTGTATGCGGCAAACTTATCTGCTAAGTGAATTACTAATTGAATTACTATTAATTGAAATACAATGTAGTTCAATTACTATGTAATTACTATGTAATTGAATTATATTGTAATTGTATTGTAAATATTATTTATTGTAATTACTATGTAATTGAATTAGTGCAAATCTGATTCATGTAAACCTTTTCCACACGCTGCGACCCGGAGGTGAAACAGACACCGGTTGGTCTAGCGTGAAAACTAACCAATCTTCGTCCACGCATAGCCTTCCTAATCCTCAGATTGTGTCACAGTGTTGAAGTTTTTTTGAAAATTAAAAATCAATTAGTCAACTAGAACTTGCGATATTGTGGCAACGATATTTGGTCAATTTATAAAACAGTAACCGGTGTCGTAGGCGTAAAGGGGGTGATACTACGTGAAAAAATAAGTCGAAAATATAGAATAACATTTTTTCATGTGAGGCTTTGTTTTCAAGAAAATCGACTTTGCATTTTCGACGTGCTTTAGTTTAGTATATGCAGAAAGTAGAATTGGTTGATCATGGTCAGACGCGTCAGACGATTCTTATGAAATGGCACGTGTCTTCGCTGCATCTTGAACGTCGACTTTCTCGAAAACAAGTTCCCAAACGAAAAAATGTTATTCCTTTGTTTCGGCTGATTTCTTCATGTAGTATCACCGTCTTTTCGCTTGTATCACCAGTTACGAAACACCCTGTATATAGTAGATTGCGGGTCTTTATGCAGATTAAAAATTTTTTACCCGAATTGCAACGAACTGAAGTGAAATAGAAATTATGAGAGTCACTGTGTATAAAACAGTAATATTCTTTTCGGTTAATTAAAAATAATTAATAAAGGAATGAAATAATTCTTTATTTAAGTGCTGTTTCTTACAATCAATACGAAACAACTTTATTTTGCAGAAAGATCCGAAATGTAGTCATCGGTATTTTATCAAGTGTTAAATATGAAACTTGAAAAATAAAACACAAAAACACATTTGTCAAGTTTCGTACATAACGACCTGATAGAAACAGGTATGGTACTCGTATTTTACGTTACTATTGTCCATTTGTTCCATTGAATATTTTAATTGGTAGTCAGCTCGATTGTAAGCAATTTCCTTTGTTCATTTGAAAATATTTCCACTCTATTGAACATGTTTCGAAAGTTCATGTATTGGCATACTGAAAAGAGGTGGTGCACTGTTGCCCATAAAATGTAGACACTGCTAATAATGTTATTTTATAAACGTAAAAAACAAAAATGGTATAATTTATTGAAAATCAATTCAATTCACGGGATTTATGCGTTTACGTACATATAACAGTGCATTAAAATCGATATCATACATAGTAGCAACAAGGCAGAGGATAGTCGTGTGCGTTCCGTGGGAAAAGCGGAATTTATGAGTTTCCACTGAAAATGTTGATACTTATTTAATTTTATAACTATTAATCCTTAGAACATAAGAATGGTGACTCTGAGCTGTCACTAAAAATTACTGTACAATTATACAAAATATTGTTTACATTATTAAACATGTCGATATTTAATCAATTATTTTATCAATTACATATCCATAAAATTTAAGAAATCATAGCGAATGGAAATATTCTAGATCGGAAGAAATGTTTGATTTTCGTGTTAAGATAGCTCCGGCGCGGCATGAAAAGGGTTAACAATGTCTCCATTAGATGAAATTTTACTGAAAAGATCCAAATAAAAATAGTCGAATTCGACACTTTATCAATATAAAACATTATCCCCTGTCCCCAATATGGTAAAATCGCAGGGTTTTAGTTATTTAACAGTACATGAAAGATTAATGTAAAGGTTCATGTACATACATCACAATATACACAAAATTTTGCTATCCTCACCATTGATACTCCATGGTCTCAATGTTTAGGCTTTGACGTCACACGTTACATGCTGCATTGTTGTGGTGGGCACCATCGACTAAAACTATCGACTAAATCGATAGTAGCTAACTACTATTTTCAGTCGACTGATCTTCTAAACTATCGACTAAATTCAGTTAACTGAATCAGTCGTCGAGCTATTGGTTGAATTTTAACGGGCGGAAATTTTGAATAAATTTTATAAGGTTTACTACCAAATACATTCACTCATTAGCGATATCGAATAATTCGTTCAATAAGCATGTGTATGTAGCATAAATAACAATTATTATACTAGAAATATTATACAATTATTAAATATTTATAGTATATATATTCGACTTATGGGAATAAAGTTTTAATCACTACCTAAAGAAAAAGTAGTATTTTTATAGTTATATCTGTCAATAACAGATATTTTTCTTAAAAGTTCATTAACACTTTGCTTTATATTGCATTATTATTAAAGGATAAATAATAATTTGTGAAAGATGAGACGTATAGACGTATATACTAAAACAAAATTTCAGTCGACTAAAAACTATCGACTAAATATTCGATAGTATGTAGCAACTACATAGTAATTAGTCGATAGTTGAATTTAGTCGATGGTGCCCATCACTACTGAATTGTTTGTTTGACTGCTTTACCAAATTATTCGCCAGAGTCGAAAGTACTTGGCCTGGGGCGTAGATTTCCTGCATGCAATCCAAGTGAAATCTTTTCAGCGCGCAGGGATATTTTTCACAACGCACGTCGGCATCATGTTGCAATCCGCACGAGGCCGTTGATGGCGATCGCGAGAGTCCACGGGTTAGACGATAGCCATCGGACGGGTAATGGCCATCGACGTAACAGCTGCAAGATTTCCGGTTTCGATCCGTGGATGTCGTTGCACGTCGGCCGCGAATCTTCTCTTGGTTCCGCGAGCGGCATTTGAATAGCGGGTACCCCGAGATGCTTCGAGTTCTCGTTTAGTAAAACCGCATTCCTCGAGGTGCAGAGTGGAAAAAGCGGTAAAGGAGAGAAAGACCGGGGCTGGGAGGGAAAAAGGAGGAATAAAGGCCTCCGTCTCGACCATTTCCTCCGAGGAAGAGGAAACTGGAAAGCAGTGACGGTGACGGTCCGGGTGCATACCCCGCACCCCTAAACCCCCGACACCGCTGTCCCCTTTTCGCATGGAAATACTGGTATTCCAGTAGTGGTGCGGTGGTCGATCACGAGGTTCTTTTCTTTCTTTTTCGCGGGCTCGTCGCGGCTTACTCTACTATTTTTACGCTTCATTATCTCCTGATTGTACGGACGGGCGCTGGTAATCACGGGGGAATTAAGAATTCCGTGCTACAGCGACCCCGTAATTTCTTCTACCTTCGTTTGTGCCTCGGGCTCGCAGGATGTACTTGCACATGTTCGGCGTCGAATCATCACCGGGGACATCGGAGGATCGTATCCCGTTGCAATTCGTAGAGTGCATCTTCGTGGAAGAAACAATGAGATTGTCGGGCGTGGAAGATATCCGAGAGCGTGGTCGCCGTCGTCGGGCGTAACGAACGTCTCGCGCGGAACTGCGAAGTCAGAAATTTCAGCGGGAATAGTTAATATCCATCCAGAGCGAGTTCGCGCTCCCGTTCTTGTCGATGTCTGTCGCGAACTTCCGCCGGTCTCGTGCCACTGCTTACGTAAGGAACGAATAGCTTCCGTCACGGGGAAGTTCGCTCCACCGCGAAATCCAAGGTATGCGCAGGCATTTGTGGGAGTCGCGCGCGAACCCCGTGATATTAGCGAGCGAGGGCCTCGCCGCAGAATCCCGCGAGGCTCATCTGTCCCGTAATTGTGCCACTTTCCGCCGACTATCGGTCTTCGCAGTCTCCTCGGAGACGAACATCGCTTCTCGCCGTTATCAAGACCAGCTTTCACGTTCCCGTCGCTGCTCGCGACAAAATCGCTGCTGCTCCGAACGCCACAAGTCGCACCGATGTTGCATGATTGCAATCCTGACACCTCTGCTCGTCCGAGTCGTCCAGCTCCATGCTACACAGGGTGTCCCAAAATTCCTTCGCTTCCCGGAAATATGAGGTTCTTCAGTTCATTTTAAGCGACATTTTCCTTTGCAAAAATCACCCCCGCAGCTTTGTTTCGGAGTTATCAACGAAGAACACTGATCAATCAGAACGCGATCTAGACACGCGTTGTCAAAGTTGTAGCGACTGTAGCGGCACTTGCAAATTTGAAGTTGCAGTTATGTGTAAAATATTTTGAGCGTTATTATTTTGTCATTAAAAAAATAGAAAATGTTTAATCAATAGTCTACTTTCGAAGAATAAGGATCACAGAATTGAGTTCTGAAAATTTATAATTAATAACATTTTGTTTACAATTTCATAATAATTATTAATAAATTTTTAAATAATGAACTTCAGCTTTACTCAATTATTGCAGGCTCTAGTCCTAAATTCCCCAGAAATCTACTAAACAGTCAGCCCGGCGTACAGTGGTCCAAAACGAGAAATTCAGTGACATTTCGTAAAAAATTGACAGTCTCATATTAATATCAGATCAACATGTATCTCTTCTTAAACGTTGTAATGAAAGAAAGAACAAGGACCATCTTGAAGAAGGAGAAAATTTGTCGGTTATTAAATACCTGGAAAACGAAATGTAACAGAATAAAGAAAATTGCGGAAATTACCAGACGCGTTCTCTGGAAGATAAGTTCGGCAATAGGATCTAGAGTAGTACTGCTAATGAGATTAGAAATATATTTTCATGCACTCCGGTGGCTACCTTCGTATGAAATTACAGCCCGTCTTTGGCTGATTTCATCGGTCACGTGGCCAAAGAGTCCGATCTTCATTGCCGAGCAGAGAAAATATAGCCGACCAGCCGGCTACGTGGCTTTCATGGTCTCCTCTGGTTTACCGGGATAGTATCAACGGGGAAATAAGAAGGATGTCTCGCTCGGACTTTTCCCCGTGGAAAAATATTGAAGTTCGAACGTGCTCGGGTTTTGAATACTCGGGGATTGCTTATAGGTTCGTAGCTTCTGCTAATTTCGTCCGGATCGTAAGTGAAAACGACGCGAAAAGGTGTTGCCGGCTGTGGAAGTAGTGAAAGATCGTGTGTGGTCAGACGTGTTTCATATCCGACATGGCAGACATTGCAATCTTCAGAAACTTCGGATACTGCTAAAATACGATTGAAACGTGCGCTGAAATTTAATATACTTTTCTCAGGTTACACGATTGTACCTATTGTTGGAGATTGAAAATTCTCAGCAACAATCTGGACATACTGTTTCGACAGGAAAAGTAAGCACAATTTGCTCATAAAATAACCCTATTATATTTTTTCCCACGAATCTTTCTATTTATCTTACCAAGTATTGCTTCTGCACTGCTAGTTTGAATACGTACCGCCTGAATTATATGATGATACCACTAAACATTGAAAATTCTTCACTAAATATAGTTATTTAACAGAATATTTCACCATAGGTCACCTCCATTCTACTTGTTGGATCATATATCTTTTCAATTCATTTTGTCTGATCATTAGACAGCGGATTTTATATATTTATGACAAAAATGAATGGGTGTAATTTGAAACATTAAATACATTATACGAATTTAAAAATAGTTTTATATTATTTTCGGTGTATTGAACATATTAAAAGAGAAAATTTTCTATGTCACTCCGGTTTGTTGTAATTCAGGTAGAAAACTTTTATTTTACATAAAGAAGAGTGTCCACTTATCACTGGCCACAGCTATTTCATTTGTCTGACTATACGTAAATATAATGATTCTATTTTATTTTTTTGACTGCTGCTAGTGGTTCCAATTGTATTTGTTTTACTACATATAAGACGTTCCTACCATTTGTCTAACTCCAAGACGGCTCAATTCTACTTGGCTGACCGCATGTCACGCCTATTCCACTTGTCTGACCATATAATCAACTATAGGTCCTCCCTACTTTACTGATCCCTAGTCGTCCCCAATCCACTGGTCTGCTTGCTCCTATTCCACTTACTTGGCTATAGATCGTCCTTAATCTACTTGTTGACCGCCTCACACATTGATTGCACGTATGGCACCGTGGCAGATCGATCCTTTGTAATGCGTGTGTCAATTTAGCTGGTTTCATCCTCAATCTGTGTAGATACCTTTACTTCTGGTTCTCGGCCCATGACGATGATAAACATACAATAAAAATAAACTTTCTTGGTCAACCGTGAAACTGTTCTGGATAAAGAAGTTCTAATTATTGTAACTGCGTGATAGTTAAAGAGGGACTTAAACAAGGGATACGTCAACGATCAAAATATTCCAGAACGATCAATAAGATTATTATTATTAAATTATGCGATAATTATCCGAGGAAGTGTTTAATTCTTCGTCGACTTGAACATATAAAGACTTTGAAGGACAAAAGTGAAAGTAGGCACCTGGACGACCGGGCGGCCGGGTATTGGCATAAGAGTTTATTTGCATTGTAGAGACCTCGACGTCTCTACGGCTACTCGATTTCGAATGGTTGCTTACACGTACGTCACTCGAAGCATTGCACGCTATTTGAACTATTGTGCGAAAATATATTTGAAAAAGCGTGCTCGATTGGTCCCGACGTTAATTGCACGAGCTGCTCGCGACACCACGTCCGTAAACCTGTTCCCTTTATCTTCGAGGAGGCGACCGGGTAAAAAGACCACTCAGCGCAAGAGGAACGCCAGCTTTATGATGCGGAACTAACGTCAACTTAATCTTTTATAGAACGATGGGACCCGGCGTGGCTTACGGCGTCCCGACGCCGCTCCTATCAATGTAATTATTACGACCGTCGGTGAAATATATTTTCGACCATTTTGGCACGGCTGTTCAGCCGAGTTAAGGGAATATTCTGGTTTTAAACGTTTAACACATTAAAATTTTACCTGGGTCTGGACGAGAAGACCCCCTTGAAATCGTAATCGACATGGTTAAAAGCGGATTTCTTGCCCTAGGCCCACGTACAGTGGTCCAGGCGGCCAATCTAGGTGTTTATTAAGATTTTAGCACTATTAGGAAGTTTAATTGGTCGTTGGATTCGTTTTGACATCAGCTACAATATTATGAAGTGAAAAATATATATTGATTTTTAAAAATTAAAGGTAACTAAGGTAAGTTTTTTTTATTTTTTGTACTGAAATTTGTAGACCGCTAAATGTTCATTAACTTTTGTTTGAAACATTCTTTTCTCTCATTTGCGGAATTGCCTGAAAAATTGTGTTCGGTTTTGAAACAAACAATAATCCATAATGGTGTTCATGAAATGTTGATTTTTAAATGCCCGTGCAATTTTTAATAAATATTATTAGTTTAATCATTTTTGAAGGCGATGGACATTTGGAGAAAAATATACACTCGAGAAACACGAATATTCATTTAAGTATCTGTGACTGTGATCCAAAGAAAAGTATACAGAAAATGTCCCAATTTGAAAAAATGCAGAACTATTTGGAACTCAAAAGATATTCCGTGCCAGAGGGAAATAACTTCGATAACTTTCATTAATCCAGTAAGAATTGCTTATTTAATACAAGGTAATTGGTAAAAACATGCTCTTCATATCAAAACAAACATTTTTTAGAAATATTAAATAGGTTCAGCAAAGTTCAAAAAAGAAAGTGAGTAATTTTCTCGATCGAAAATCATATTCACAATCGCTTGTTCTAATTATAATTTTTATTAAATTTCATTAACAAATCAAAATTACCGGTTCCAGATTTATTGTTTTGCAATTACTGACATAATAAAAATGATTTTATAAGAATTGATTGTATAGATATTATTAGTAGAACTTATTATAGTAGGAGTCATTTTTATAAGAGAGAATGTGTACGAGCTACTTTTAAGTCTCGGTAAGTTTAGTGTTAAATACCGATATGAGACAAGTAATTTTTATCAAATGAACTAATAGACCGGCCGCCTGGACCACTGTGCGACGAGATCAAAGGTGATACATTGCAACTGATGTTTCGTTGAACATTATGATTCGGGAGTTGTAAATAAATTTCCATTGGTTTCCCACCCTCGCGCCGCAAACGAGCAAACTTCGGCGCAAAGTTTTATTTCAATTTTCGTACAAGGAAATAAGAACAACGGAAAGACTCCACCGAACTCGATACGCTATTCCTTTTCTCGGACCATCTCCACCCACTGCTGAAAGTGTTTCGCAGACTTCGTCGTTCCAACACGGTTTCTTTTTTTATGCGCGGCTTTTTCCCACCGAAGACGAATGATTTATATCGCCCGAATCAGACGTTAAATTCGTGTAATGTATGGCGACCATTGTCTCGATAAACGGCAACGGTAATAATAGTTCGCTTTGGGGGATTGTTTCTTGCCCTCCCCCTCCGATGATTAATGTCTGCTAAAGAACAAAGATGGCACAGTCATGGGATGGTTTAATTGCGCGTTATGAGCACCGGTTGAATTTCAATGTTACAAAGGGGCAAAGTATTTTTACTCGTTTTAGTTGGGCCCTTGGATAAGTTCGTGGCCTTTGTTACATTATCCGCTGATTAGCCGACATTAATGGCACGGCTCGGGAGGCAAAGCATAATTTGGCATTAATCCCAAATTTTTAGATGAATTTTTAATTGAACTGCAAGTTTGTACATCGCTATCTTTATTCGTTGTTATTACATCGAATGAGATGAAATATTTTGTAGTAAACAATTTCGTTGCGGAGAACTTGGTGCGGTGCCATTTTGGAGTCATTTTAATGCCAGAATTCGGGGAATTTCATTTCAGAGGCCTGATGAAGTGGACACAATAAAACTGCACTAACAAGATTGTTCAAAGAAACTAAAGTTATAGAGAAATATAACCACCAGGAAAAAACATGAGTAGATAACTAGGTTAACTCATTATTAAATTTTAAATAATGTGGAACTATTTAAAAGAAGACAAATTTTGTTAGCAATTTATTAATTACAAATGAAAATAATATGAAAGACCAACGCAGGGGTTTAAATCTAACAAAGTGCGAAGAAATCAAAAACTGGAGATACAGTCGCCCCACTAACAATAAGTAAACAATTTCTACAGAAATAAACATAATTACGTTGCACGATACGAACACAAGCCTATAGATTTTTTTATAAAATCACCCATTATTACTTTGGTTGAATTATAGAGTATCTAATATCGCGTACAAAATATAGATTTCACATTTGTTTACTTAACCCCTTAACGCACCAATTAAAAATTTTGAAGCGGTCGTTTCTCCATCAATTTTTTTATTCTCTATTTTCTTTTTTTGCTGTTGGTGGCACAAATGATGGAAAATATCTTCCTGATAATCTCAGTGAAGGTTGGGACGTTTGATGGCCGTCCGCATCTTTTTTCGGGTTAGAGAAAATAAGCACAACACTGTCTAACGAGTTTTCTTAAACCCGAGCTAACTCGGAAGAATATTTATTTATGCGCCCCATAACTCGGTAAGAGAGAATGTGTTACTAAAATATGTGTCATTATTATTGAGCATAATTATATTAATTTTCTCATGAACTACGATCGTTCATTTACTTTCTGGGGAGACTGTATACTAACCCTTTACACTCCTTTATCGAGTGTGACTCGACAACAGAAAAGGAAAAATGTAAAACCAGAATTTTATATGTATTTGGTTCTTCCTTCGTATGTTACATTGTCTTATCTTTAGTTAAAAACAAATACAAGTTTCTACAAATATACATCACAACAAAGTTTGAGAGCTACAATTTAATATAATTAGTAGACAACATAGCAGTCAAGGAACTGTCTTTTGAAGCAAATTTCAAATGAAACACTTGAAATAGTAGGGAGTTGTTGGCAACAAAATCGGAAATAATTTGGAGTGCAAAGGATTAAGAATAATCTCCAGTTCTAGGAATCGTTTTATATCAACGAGTTCCAGGCGATGTTTCTGCATTGCGGCCATCGCGATTCGCGAGGAGACTTATAGTCCGCCCAACGTCAAGCCAGTCGCTGTAAACAACTGCACGTAACACTCACATTGGTGGGACAATGTCGGATGCGCATTCTTCGGATAACTAAAATAGGAAACACACTGGATGTCTTATTTATCTGACTTGTCTCGTTGGACGAGCTTCAGCGGCGCTTTTAATTAGCAGATACGAGTTTATTGAACGTGTAGCGGCGCGAAAACCCTCTTAGTCAGGGAGATTTATCACTTCGCATTTCCAACATGATGATCAAAAGAATTTTTAGCTGCGTCTAAAACAGTCGTACACCACTGTGAAAAAGGAAGAAGCACCCAGTATAATTATAAGATACGAAGACAAACATTATCTTTATGTACAAATTGTATTGTTCAATGGCTGATTTATTGCATTTAACATATTAGATAATCCGCAATAACACATATTCTCAGAACTATTCATTTAAACAGCGGAATCCTTTTTCAAAACTTACTGTGTTCTTATTCGATTTTTTACACTTTTCTATTAAATATGGCTGTGTGATTTTTTCTTTTGCACAGTAGTGTATGTAAAAGGAACTGTTATTTACAAGATTATTAGAACGAAAATGGTAACTGTTTCTGGCGACTTAAATTGACAAGAAGATCTGTAATTATTTTACGTTTAAATTGAAGCTCTTTATACATTTATAATACCTGTAATAGTTTGAAATTCAAGAAAATGTTTACGTTAAACAATCACTGTTTGTTCATTAGCGGTCTTTTATTTGGCAAAGTTAATTTCTTTTAATGTTAACATTTATAAAGTAATCTATGGAAACTCGGTTTTGCATAAAAATTTGCATTCTAGTTATAGTGATTATACAGAGATGCAGGCCAGCGGAGAATATAAAACTGAAACCAAATTTTACTTTGTTTTCTGCATAAAAGATCTGATTTGTACTGCTATAATGAAAAGTGAGTTCAACTGCTCATTTTGATATATCTATTCTTAATTTTCAATATAACATTGAGACAATATAGGCCGAATCCAAAAGCATTAAAATTAAAAAAAAAACAGGGATCAGTTCGTAAAATAATATTTCTGTTTTAAAATTCTTCCGATATCTATAAAATGTAAAAAGTGAAGCATTGATTAAATGCATACACAGTAAATTATTAAAAATCTGAAAAGATGGTTAATCGATTTAGCCCCATCAGCTTATAATACTGAATAATTGCAAGTCAAAAGAATGAATCATTGTATAAAGAGGTATTAAATAAACGTCCTCTGAAACACACAATAATTCTGAAGAATGTTACACTTGTTTTATGCAAGCCACGTAACAATTATAATAATTTTATTTAGTAACGATCAAACCCTTTAGATATGATGTTAAGCCAAAAAAGCAAATATTGATTTGCACCACTTTTGCATTCAACGACTTATACAGGAAGTTTTTTTTAGCTAAAATCATATAGTTCAATAAATCAATCTCGGTTAAAAGTTTAATCGATTAGTGCCCAACTCTGGTATACAGGCACGATCAGTCGTTTCTTTGGAGTACTGAAAAAATAGGGGTGAAAATGTGTTCGAGTTTATAAATATTCACAGCGCTGTATTTCTGGTACTTCCGTCAGTGTGCAAATCCTTCAACCGGGTCTTTCGGATCAGACCGTATTTCGTGTGGCCAGCAGCCAGTGTAGCCATATTTTACAGAGCATTAGGCGGCTTAAGGCCGCCGGGAAATTCAGGAAAGAGAGCGCGGGCACGGCACGGGTCGCCTTTACATTCGCATCATGTCGTATCTCGTCGAGTGAGACCGTTTAACGAGCTCTCCGACAAGAATGACCGTGAACGCGCATGATCTGCCATGAGAGCAGAGCCATTTTCGGATATACAACGTCGCTGAGTGTCGACCAGGGGGGTCGAGTTTGTCGGAATAGATCCTCAAGGATTTTACGTACCCGGAAGACCATCTTTATTCGCGCTTTGGGATACATACGTCGCAGTATTCGATCGTCAGGAAGAAGGTTTCGACTGGATGTATATCGATAAACTCTCCTCGACTTTTCGTCCGACGTTCTGCGAGATCATCCCTATCGAAGAATTTAGCGACACTCCGTCAATATGTCGACTTTCTCAAATCGATATCGATTCAAGAGAGAATCGAGAGACGAAATACGCTGGTTGAAATATCGTCAGAATTGCTCGCTTCACTTCATTTTCGACACTGCTGTGCTACTGCTATGATGGTTACCAAAAGAGTGCCTTCACGAGCAAATTCCAGTCCCAAGAACGCCTCTTACAAAGAAATATCACAGTGGTGGTGTCGTCGAATTTATTGAAACACTTTCTGGTGAATCTAAAGCAAAAATAACCAGACCCATGTCCGAGCGTTTATGACATTTAATTTTACGATATCCAGAGAATATCTTAATATACATACATTTCTTAATCATATTGCAACAGTTATGGCAATGAGAGTGACAGAAGTCACGTGTTCAAATCCCTCTTACGATTAATCATTTTTGTTACTTTTAGTAGCTTTTTTTTAAATTTTGTTTCCATTTTATTCAATTTGAAGTTTGAACTTTTTCCTTTGTTTCTTTTTTCATTAAAAATGTTTTCCTCTTTCTTTCTTTGTAATCTGCTATTCATTTATTACTGGGGTTGTCAATAGTGCAACCAGTTATATATTTTGTGCACGAAATGGATAGTGCACAGGGTGGTATGATTCGTAAAAACATTTGAAAAATAACTATTTTCGACAGTACGAACATTCTATGAATGCTAATGAATTACATAGGTAGTTTCATGTTCAGATATAATTTGGAAAGCAAACTTGGTTGATGTTGGAAAAAATAACTCCGTCAGATATATTCAGTATTGTTGCGTACCAAGAATTCTGAAATCAGATAAAACCCGGAATAGTTAAGATATGATTAAGAAATGAAGTATATCCAGATATATTCTGGAAATTATAAAATTAAATGTTAATTATCTTTATAAGTAATGAGTATTGTCAAAATCACTCGGACATGGGTTAGCTTATTTTTGCTCTAGATTCACCAGAAAAACTTTTATTAAAATCGGCGACCTCTCGCCTTATTAGTATTTTCCATTGAAAATTTAATTTCGATATTTCCTGTAATTTGATCGCGTTACATTTTTCTCTCGAAACGTCGCTAAAAATTCTTCGAACCGGTCCATTGTGCGACGCGCCGGCTCCCTTGGAATAGATCCAAAAAATTTTCGTTCGCCGTCACGAGATTGCTGGACTAAAGCGGTGATCTCCGCCGCGGTGGCAAAAAATTAGCATACCATCCTGTCGCGAAGTTTCTTCGTTAAAGCATTATCTTCGATCCACTTCGTTTCGCAGTACGTTAAAACAAACGCTGGCTTGCGTTGCAGGAACCGTGTTCTTGCACCAAGCTCAATGCGCTCCATGCACCGACAACGCCGGAACACATCGTTTTGTCACGACATGATACACAACCTCATAAGTAAATCGGTAACTGCGGCAAATGTTGTGGAATTTGAATTTTTTCGGAACTGCAAGAAGTTGATCGTCAGCTCCACAATTCGAGATACTAGGTATAAATGAAACAATGACATGCTGAACTGATTTTGCACCAATTCAAATATGGCAGACACAGCAGGATAAACTATTAACTATCACCTGATTAACGCAAGTTATTTTTTTATGTAAGCGACGGATATACAAATTAGTGATCAAATAATTAAAGCTGTCTGCACTGATTCTCATGTCTACAATGAAACGATCAATTTAGCCGTTCACAGGGCAAATCGATTAACTGCATTGTTTGAAATATTTGTAAATTTAAGTGTCGAAGTACTTGGCCCACTCATAACTTTTTTTTATTTAAGCTGTACTTATGAAAGGCACCGATGGCCGATCGAGATGCAACTTGGTGTATGTTATGAGAGAAGGGAGGATCCATAGATATAAAATTTTAACTACGGGAGATTTTTAGTTTTTGAGATATTTGCGAAAAACTGCAGCTATTACTACATACAATTTTGCCTATACGTGCAACGCTGTGCTGCGCGTATGCGGTCAGCATGATGTGACCGCTCGTCAACTGTTTCTACGGATATATATCACTACGATCGCCGAACGATCTACATATATACCGCGTGAACTTTTGAGAACATATGATGAAGAATGAGTACATATTGCGACGGCACAACGCACACCCACACAATGTTTCTGAGAAGAAACGGCTAACGACTGTGGATAACCCAAAAAGTTTATTTTCAGAGTGAGCGGAAATTACATTAGTCAGATAGGTTTGGCTAGATAACTGAAGTTGTTAATCTGAGCTAAACTTTCGAAGATATCCATGCTCAGAACTGGATGAAAGTTTGAAAATAGGTACCATTTTTTTATATTGATTTCTTCTAAGTTTCTATAAAAAATGACAGTCACCTTTAATTTTTAAAAATCAATATATAATTGTTACTTTATAATATTGTAGCTGATGTCAAAACGAACCTTCAAATAGTCAAGTCTAAAATCTTAATGAATGAACAGCTAGGTCAGTCGACCAATATGCTTCTGTGTCTCTAATAATTTGATCACCTAACGTAAACATATCAAGCAGTCTTTGAACGTTTATCAACTAAAAATCTTGGAGGGTCTCTTAATTCTTCGTAAGTCTCCAATTTATTTATGAGCAAGGGTGCGTGCAGCAGGGAAGTGGATGCGAATACTAGTAATCTGTTCTCCGTTG
The DNA here is from genome assembly GCA_028455615.1 of Lasioglossum zephyrum. NCBI lineage: Eukaryota > Metazoa > Arthropoda > Insecta > Hymenoptera > Halictidae > Lasioglossum > Lasioglossum zephyrum. Next base: position 13,754,246 of record CM052323.1, on the reverse strand, counting down.
TGCACGCTTAAATGGTTCCATATCCAGATTTCCGGATCTCGAGGTTATTCATTGCAGCTCGTGAAGCAGTTCGACGATGCCACTAGCTCATGATGGAGAACAATGGGGATCGACCCGGCGGCAAGATGGAATTAACCAGCGCGAATTTTATTGCGACTGACTAAGCTGCTTGAGATGAATTTGCGCGTCCATGTAAGGATGTAAATAATTCTGACGATCGAACACGTTATATCGTAATTACTGGTAGTCGGTTGAATTGAAAACAATAGCGAAAGAGAATCTAATTCTGTTTCGTTCATATCTTTTGTTAAAAAAGAACATCATGATAAGATTAAACAGATCAGTGAAATATTAACAAAACGCGCTGACAGATTTTTAAGATTAGTGAACCACTATTTAAAAATTAGGAAGGTGTACTGATAAATTTCCAACCAATTCTGAACGTGCTAAACGAGTACAACAAAGTGAACAAGAATTAGTGAGTGGAAAGACAGTGAAAAGTGTTCGAGAAATTTATTGAAATTACTAAATAAAAAAGGAAATTGCTACTTGTTTTCTGTTTCGTGTAATATATATATATAGAAAAGGTTTGTTTTAAAAATCCCCGGTCGAATCCTATTGTTGTCATTTAGTTGATTTGTATATTTCAGCATTTAGCTAAATTAATTTACGTAATTTGGGTTCCTGTTTAGCTGATGTACGGAAATCACTATCCCTATGCGAGGTAATAGAGGATTATCGAATACGAGAAACAGTGGTGTTGGCAAACATGAAATAATTATTTCATTAAAGCTGAATATGACCACGACTCCTGCCGCAATAGTCCACTCAAGGGACCAAGGATAAACCACCCCATGTTGTTAGACTACTCATGCACTCGTAACTCGTAAACGGCGTGAGCTATAAAAAAAGAATTCATATATTTACGGTGTTCATGGACAATTCTTTGATTTCTTTAGTTCTATTTCCTTTTTCTACTCTGTTGCGATATACAGTGTTTCGTACGAAATTATTCAGTAATGTCCTATTCGATTTATGCCGTGTTCACCTCATCTGTGACAATAATTATAACTTTATATAAAATTACATAAATGTAGGAATCGAAGCGGCTCAACGCAACACACGAACAAACTTCAAACTCGATAAAAGAGCGTAGAGATCAAACGCAACATGAGAGCAAACGTGAGCAACGTTAAAAAAACGAACATGACAGTCTTTCGTTGACGATCGAACTGTGTGGTTCGAATCAATTGTATTATAATTTTATACTATTAAAAGTCGAGTTAGACCCAATTAGATCCAGTCCCAACCCTACATAAATATGTTTTAATTCGTTCGACAATAGTAGTTTGCAGGCAGTGATTCTTAAAGACTTTAACCCGAATACAGAAATATCTGAAACAATTGTTATCGGGGCACAATCCGTAGACAATGGATTTTACGGAATTTTAAGGAAATAACGACATTGTTAACATTAAACCTACCGAGCCTTAAAAGTAATTGGTACATGTTCCCTTATAAAAATAACAAGATTCATTTTATTTAGACTTTGTGCGGCTCCTGTTATAATACGTGCTCTATTATTTATACTTTATATGCTTTATATACTTTATATACCATACTATATTTATACTTTATACGTATACTTATAATCAATTCTCATAAAATCAGTTTTATTATTTCAATAATTGTAAAATAATAAATCTGGAACCGGTCATTTTGATCGGTGGTGGCGAGTTTCGTGTACGGATGCAGAAAATTTGTATTTTGCCCGAAGATCTGCAGTCCAGTCGTAGGAAATCCGCGGTCGAGTGGATGTAACATAATCCCCTGGAGTTTTTCTAAAGAAACTGATCAATGGGACAATGTGGGTGGTCTTTAACGCCGTTTTAGTTGAAGAACAAGCACACTGTCTTGCCGCAATTAATGGCTTCCCTTGCAGAGACTCTCGGCCTTAGAGTATTTCGATGTTCCACGAAACACGGAGACGGCAGAGGGGCGGTCGCCCTTGATTTACGTGAGATCGCATTAAACGGTTCTTTGATGGCTCCTTACCTCCTGAGTGGTTGATAACTTGATTTGCTCGTCCACTTTGGAACTCAGCCACGACTTCCTCTCGTCTCTGACGTATCCAAAAAGCTTTTTCCACGAAGATCCCTGTCTCAATTTTTCCCCCAATGTTCGCCACGCATCGAATAAATACTGATTATCAAAGGCGAGTGCTCTGCCTTCGGTAACGCCGGTTAACCTCCTTAATTTCATCGGTTTAACGTTGACTTATGTCAATAGGAAATTTTTCACTACGTTTGGTAACATTGCACTTCACACTGTCAACGCATATAAAGGGTTTTCCTCTGTGAAGAGTTATTTTAAGTTTCACGCTATTTTTTATTTTTAAAAAACAATACTGAACCTCATTATAAAGACCTTTAAGTACGTCGGAGAGCACAAATTGTACGGCTTACGTGAAATTGTGAAATCGATTTTTTTTCCGACTTGTCGCCAAGATTGATTGATTAATGTTTACGATTAAAGAAGGTACTCACTGAAAAAGGGGCGATTGATTCAATCGATTGATGAAATTAATCGTCAATCGTTGATTAAAAAAAGAAATCATCGAAAAATCGCAGACTGATTTAATCAATTGTTGAAGTCACACAGATCTATCCATAAATTGTAATAAGGAGGGAGAGAGAGAGAGAGACCGATAGCGGACATGGAGAATTGACAGAAATACATCTTAACAAAAACCAAATTTACATTTTTTCCACTATGCATACAATTTTGATTCCGTATTTAATTAAAAATTTTAAGCAGTTAATCATTAATCAATTATCCGGTTAACGATTACAATTGAAAAGAATGTAATCGTTAACCGCAATTAACGACTAAAGAAGGAGTTTAACTGTCAATTGCGATTAACGATTGAAGTAGAAATTTATTCGTGAATCGTTGTTTAACTTTTTGTCCAACACTGCTTCTCGGGCCAAATACCCCACTGTGCATCGGATCGCATACAGATAAAAATTATTTCTTGTTGCTATTTCTCACCTGCGAGAGATCACGTCTGCCCGAAACTAATCAGCCAAGAATTCGAATTTTCCAACAGCAGTAGCAGCAGTACCGAGAAAGTAATTTTTCGTGTTTCGCGAAGTGGCCTAAGCACGGACACCTTACGGGCGCGTCGGTACCCGGAAGCTTCGCAGAGGTGTAAGAAAGAACGTTTCCAGGGGAAATGTAATTACCACGAAGGGTGGGACATTACACTAGCCTCGTTGTTCGTCAAGGGGAAAAGTTTTTATTACGAGTTCGCGTCCTGTGGCGTGTAACGTAGAACTTGGCAGAGGTAAGAAAGTCGGGGACCGACGACACGGTTTAAATTGCGGCCGACGACAGTGGCGGCGAATTGGCGGTCGCACAGGTAACGAGACGACGACTGTGCAAGGCCGATGGAAGAAACGGCAATTCGACGCGGTCGCCGCGTCGCGTCGTGTCTGCGAAAAATTTCGTGGACGTAGTATGACCGTTGGCCAACTCGCGCGTTACCGTCAAACTCCTAAAATCGGCCTTAACGAAGGGTCACTCGTAACTTTGCTCGTTTCGGCCGAAGCTCCGTTCTCCTTGACTCTTGTCCGCCAGAAAAGACCTTCTTCAATTTATCTGACCTACGCTCTCGTCGGTATTTACGTTGACGTTCATACAGGATGTTACAGTTAACAAGGTGGGGCACAACTGTCCGACTTTGTCTTTAACGTGCTCTTGTGCGATGGTAGTATATAAGTCAGTGACGAGACTGCGGATCTTTATGCAATTATGAATGTGCCCATAATTATAACAGTGATCTAAGTCAAAATTGAAAAGAAATGTTTCATCAGTTATTTCATTATTATCAGTTTCATATCATTTTCCTTTTAAATATTTCGAAATAGAAAATGTATGACTTAGACCACTTTCATAATTATGGATACAAATGTGCAAATTTTTCAAACGCAAAGAAGCGTTCACATTACCAACAATTAGGGGTCAGTCAAATTATAACCAGACTTTGTATAATAATCATTCTTTATGCAGTCTCGTGGCTAGGAATCGAACTTGGTTTTAAGCTTATTCTTTCTTCCCATTTCTTCTATTCCTAATTACTTTATTTAACTATATACCCTATCTATTGTACACTATACCATTCTTTGGTGTCTCCACTTTTCTCTCTTTCCTTTTCTTTTCTAGTGATATCATTCGTCGATAGTGAGCGATCAGTAAGTGGTGTCAATCGCCGTTTCCTAAAGAATCTGTCCGCGAAAGGGTGAAATTATTCAAGAGTTCAAGTTGCCGTTTACAACGCGACAAAGTGAGAAAGCCGAAAAATTAGGCACGGCGCGGCAGCTTGAAACGGCAAATCCAAATACGCGTGGAACAGCATTACCACCGACTCAGCATCGTTAACACGTTCGAATCCGTGCGACACAGAAATCCATCCTTCTCCAGTTCCAAACTCGACATCATCGAGCCATCAAGCTCGCGCACGCCGTACACGGAACTGATTGTTTCGCGCATCCCGAGTGGAAGCTGGGAGGCGGTTGCTTGCGCGACTCGCACTTCTGCGGATTAGCCTAATAATTCCGAATTGGTGGGGCGCACTGTCGTCGACATCAATGATTCACGGCCGCGCTGATTGACGAACGAACGAACGAAGGAAGGTCGAAAGGGTACGGGGCGTCTAGTTTACGAGTAATTAGAAAAAAAGTTGCCGGCTTCTGGTCTCGTTACCGCCGGATCCCCCGGAGGAGATCAAGCGCACCCGTTTAACGAACTGCGGTTTCAGGGGTTCCGTTTTCTTCGTTACCCAAACGGGATCCCTGGTCCAGGGTTCCAGGGCCGGGAGGCGCAAGGTGGCAAGGTTTGAGAGAGGATTCGATCGCGTTTCTATTCGGCGACTGCTTATTCCGTCTTCAACCGACTGTGATCTCATTAACGTGCTCGAGTGGCTTCGACTGCTTAAAACTGTCCCACATTTCATAATGATACTCCCGTAGCCGGGTAACCGTGCTCGCGAACAAGCAATTAAAAAAGATTCCATCCATGCAATTAGGAACTGCGATTGCGGCCCCCTGGAAGGGCTACTTGGCCCGCTTGTGTGCTACTTCTTTCTCCCCCCCCCCCCTTGCTCATTCCTTTTTCTCTGGCCCATCGGATCAGCCGGAGAGAAAGAATTAAAAAGGAAAAGACGCCATCCGTGTCGGCGCTCTATAGCCCGACGGTGTCGATCCATTCAGCCCACTTCTGTTCCAGTTTCCACAGCTACGACGAGGAAGAACTCGCCCGGGAGCCCGCCTAGAATCTGTAGTTTACAGCCGAGCGATCTCTCTAAGTCGCGGGAGAACGTTATCGTGCATAAGGGGAGTAGGGCAGGGGGTGAAGGGTGGCGGGCAGTCCCCCTTTCAGAACTTGCGAATCTCTTCTCGATGCTGCACCGGAACTTCCGCCGCTCGACCGGGAATTTTATTTAAGCGACACCCCCAAGATGTTCTCCTCTTAAATTACGCCGAGTCACCCCACTCCACGATAACAGTCAAGCTACTCGAGTTCTTCCAAATTGAATGTCCTTAGGGTTGATCGCGAAGCTCGACCGAGGCAAGCAATCGCTTCCTACCGACGGCGTCCCTCTGCGTCTTCATCTCACGGTGCACGTATCCTGTTGCATGCCCGTACACTATAATTCACTTCCCGTATTTTGCGGCCTCGTATATCTCGCTACGTTTATTCGGTATGATACCGCGGGACGCTGCCTCTTGAGAAATGAGCCGTGCCTTGGGGAAGGATTCCGTTTGTGTCGACGGCCAATTCTGCATGGTGTGCTCGGAAAGTTCGGGAAAATCGTGCGCGATGGATACGGCGATCATACGACCTTCGTTAAGGAGGACAATACTTTATTTCACGGTTCTGTCCTGTAGATTTATTTTCTGTCTGAAAATGGCCATTTTTTTTCTATTTTACGAATTCGAATAATATTCAATATCGGCGCACGGCATACGTGTTGTACATATAATAAATGCTTGCATAGATGTGCACATCGGAATGAATTGGAATGAGAATTCGTGGTACTAATAAATATTTAGCATTCTTGGAATCATTGGACGTTGAAATTGCTGAAATGAATTCCACGGGCCGGACGTTTATTTTAACTTGAAAATCAATAAAAAAAGAGCCGATATCTAGAAACAATTACTCAACAGGAACAAATCGATACTGACGCAGCTGTAAAAATATTGTTGCTCGTTTTCAGCGTTGCTCGAAGCGATACATAGGAACTGTGCTCTAACATGTATTTTCTTGCGATCTTTCGTTGATTACAAAAATATGGAGCTACAAATCGTTTTGAAAGATTACAGCAAATGGGTTGTTTACAATCCGAGAAAAACATGGCGATTCAATTAGCTCATATTTTTCGTGCTCCTATTTTTCTTGCTCCTGTTTTAGTAAGTAATTGTAATAACTCGAATCACATTTATTAGCGATATTAGTCACTTGTAGCATATAAATGATTCAAATAACCCAGCGACGTTAACGAAAAAAATGACAATACAATTTATTAGAAATTATTTGTTTCGTTTAAGATAAAATTTATCATATATTATCTAAAATAAGTGAACGCTCTGGGACTAATGAAACATTAACAGAAACACAATCGTGTTATTTGCGTACACCCACGTTGTCTAATAACACGAAGCATGTACATGACGGAAAAGCTTGGACAAGCGAACGCAAGAAATGACAAAGTAAAAAATCTTTATCCAGAAATTCTAAATTCTCAGAGTCTGTAACATACTCGCCGATATGCAACGCGTCGAGCTGCGGGCATGATTCGGTTCATAGGGAACGTCGGTTCTCTAAAATCGCATGGTCTGCACGTCACGTGTAAACGCGACCAAAGGCTGACCAATGCCAATGGAAAGATGAGCAGCATACCATCACGCGGTCTTTCGGGGACCGAGCATATTCGGAATGGTCGAGTTTCGATTATGCGTCTGTTTTCCGACACGCGCGCCTATATAAATCCAGAATTGCATCGCGAATGCATAGAGAATACCAATCCCGAAGCCAGCGGGATGTTATCTCTGTTATATCAATGCGGGGATCGAACAGTGTACCGTCCCGATCGTTCATCAGCCCTCTGGCAATTTCGCTTGGTCGCAAACGATTACAAACGGATCCTCTCGTTGCGAGCCATTTTGTCTTCGCTGCCCGTGGAACTTCGAATTGTTCCAATTAAACTTGATTCCGAGGTCTGCAACGACACAGCGACAGCGATGGAAACGCCATTCGGACACTGGTCGTTATCCTCGCGATGCTCCTCCAAAAGTTTCGACGATCCAAAGATGCGCCCCGAACTTTTCGGCAGCGTGGGTCAACAACCGGTCGCAGAGGGAGATAATTGTGCTTGCCTGATTACGTCTGATTTCATATGCACATTATAGGGTGCATCCTACTTTTCAACTATGAAATTTCGAGCACGCCGCACAGTGGGCCAAACCGATGAAATCCGTATCAAAATCAAAGAACCTTCGATAGACAGGAGATAGAGCAATGAAATTTTTTTTTAAATTAAAGCTGAAACTTTGCAGAATACGTAATAATTGCGGAGATTATGGTACGAACGGTTTTTAACCTTGAAATAATTCGTTAAACTTGTACAATTTAAAAAAAATTGTGGTTTTTCCAAAACCACGCACGGAAGAAATTTTTTTGGAACATGCTATCCATCAAATCTGGCCTCAAAATTTGTCTACGACCTCCAGATTTCATAGTGTAGCCTTAGCATTACCCAAGACGTCGCATTATGGGACAAACCGATGAAATCTGTGTCAAAATCAAAGAACTTACGGTAGAAATGAGATAGAGCAATGACATTTTTTTTTAAATTAAAGCTGAAACTTTCCGGAATATGGGATAATTATGGAGATTATGATACGAACGGTTTTTAACATTGAAAAAATAAAAATTGAAATTTTTAACAATAGTTTGGTAGACAAATTTTGAGACCACACATGAAATCAGCGTGAAAAAATCTACGGGAAATGATGCGTAGCATGTTCTAAAAAAATGTTTTCCGTACATGGTATTGGAAAAATCACAATCTTCTTGAAATTGTGCAAGTGTAATCAATTATTGTAAAATTAAAAAAAATTTCGTACCACAATCTCCATAATTGTTCCATATTGTGTAAAGTTTCAGCTTTAATTTAAAAAAAAGTTCATTGCTTTGATGTTGTTACTGGCCAAACCACGTTACGTTTAAATAAAACTCTTTTCCAATATATTTTTAAATATAAACTGAATATAAAACTTTAATGGCCAAACTAATGCAGATTAATACTGAAGATGAAAATACTGAATTGCCGCTAACAATTGTTATTGATTCTGGCTCAGCCAATGGCGCCGCCACGCCAAGCGGGACCTGTCGCTGAGTCGGACTCCGTCCGCTATAGCCGCGCTCTGATTGGTCCGTGTTTTTCGTTAATAACTCCTAAACAAAGCCGCTGACGCCATTTTTGTAAAGGAAAATGTCGCTTCAAATGACCCAAGGAACCTCCCATTTCCGGGAACTACACGAATTTTGGGACACCCTGTATTTTAGATTCAATCCCTAGAGAAATGTGCAAATAAATACAGAAAATATATGCAATTATGTAGTAAATAATAATTTTTAGTTATAAATGCATATAATTCGCGGTCTACTAATAAATTATTATTCAGATAAATACTCCAATGCTCCAGTGTCTTAAATGCACGAAAATTTCATTAAATCCCTTGAAGATTGTTTTTCTTCCAGAAGGAGAACTGAACAAATGTCCACATACTTTTGATCGGGGGTGTAAGTCGCGTATCTCGTGTATTCTTGTTATATTCTTGTTTCCGATCCGGAAATCAATTTTATTTCATTCTCTTTAAGTGTAAGTATTTCTCAGCGAGGAGCAAAATTGAACATACGAAATTACCTAATATTGGTAAAATGTTTAATATTGATGGTTGTTCATTTACGATGAAGTATTTTCATATCGTTGCTAGACTATTTCAAAGGATAGGACAAACGGATAGGAAGTACTCAATTAACAACAGATTATGTAATTTGGAACAATGTAGCGTGCCAAGGGGAAAACGTCGATCGTGTTCCAGGCGAAACTTCCTTAATCTCTATCTGGGCCTTATTGACATTCGGATAATTGGGCGACGTAATTCACGTGGGTTGCTTAATATGCCATAATCGCCTTGCCCGGCCTAATGGCTGCGATGCGCTGTCGGATCAGTCCGTATAACCACACTAGTTAGAGCCTCTGTTTCACCCCTCGAAATGGTTGCTTGTCTGACCTAGTGCTAGGTGAAACTATTTATTCCGTGCGCCTGTCTCTTTCCGTGGGTTGACTTACACGTTTTATGTTAACGCCGTTGTTGTACAATATATTATGCATGACTGCTTCTCGCTAATCTAGCCTGGCACACCTCTGACGCCCATTCCAAGTTATTCTAGCAATTACTCGTAATACTGACACACCGCTCATCAGTAATAAGCAGAACTTTCCTGCACATTCGCTAAGTGCTTTAACTCCAGTTTTGCTGCTTTCAGTAATCCTCCTATTATGCTTCACCGCTTAAAACACACTGCGCGACTATTTTATTCCGCATTAATACTTTCAATCGAATAACATAACATATGCAAACTTATTACGAAATTGCATATAATCGCTATTAACCCTTAACACACGAGTGGTGACTCTTAGGCACCACTAAAAATTGTTAGACCAGTATTAAAAATATTGTTTTCATTATTAAATATGTTGCTATCTAAACAGTTACTAAATGTTTGAGTATATCCATAAATATTCTATATTCATATCGAATGGAATTATCCTAGGTCGGAAGAAATGGTTAATTTTCGGAGTTAGAATAGCTCCGACTGTCAAAGTGTTAACTATTCATGTTATTGGATTTAGTGAAGTAAATTTAAAGAAAGAGCAATCACATAATTTTCCTTGTTCAATAATTAAGCCTTCCAAAGATTGTAGTCGCACATGTTTCCACATGTACGCAATAAGAAATATCGTAATTTCGGACGATCTTAGGTAAATGTTCGTCGTTTCAGCAAACGCTCGAATTAACCCTCCCTATACAAAGCATTTAGCAGGCGTGCCAGGGAGAGGCACGCACTTCCTTATCAGCCGAACACCAATTCCAGCTCCTCGTAGCCTTATCATCCAGGTGATACGGGCCGAGGAAAGAATATTATCAGAGAACTACGTCCTTAAATGTATTCAGCGCACGTTGCGAACGGTTTAACCGGCTGTGTTCTCCGGGTCCCGCGTAATCTACAACGAACTTCCCCATGCAAATCCGAGGCAATAGCGTGGTCGCAGTGAGAGACGCTCCGAAAGGAAATAAGGTACGTCGGTTCCCATCGATACCGCCTGCATATGATTTACAAGCGATTCAGCGGGAATTTATTCACCCGTGACAACCAATACCCTAGGTTTACGACGCGGCGTTACGATATTTCTATTAAATCGCGCCGTTTCGGCTTCGTCGCGCCGTAACGCCAGAGAACCCTCAAACTTTAATCCACATCCCATTGAAATCGAAGAAACGTCGTGCAGCAATTTTCCCGTGATCCTTCTTGATCAAACACTATACATTTTAAGAATTTATGGGTCGGAAACGGTTTTTAGCGAGATGAAAACTTAAGTGGAAAACGGTTCAAGAGGTTGGGGAGCCTCGATTTCTCTCGACACTGCTATACTAATTACATCCTTAAACGTTTCTGTGATGATAAGGAGGGTGAAATTGAATTTTTCAAATATACACTGCTGTGCAAAAGAAAAAAGCACCCGGACATATTTAATAGAAAAACGTAAAATATTACATAAGAACACAGTAGGTGTTGAAAGTGGATTCCGCTGTTTAATTGAATAGTTTTGACAATACTTTAAATGAAATAAATCCATCATTGTCCAATACAATTTCTACATACAAGTATTGCTGGTCATTATATCTTATAATTATATTGGATGTTTCTTTCTTTTACACAGTAGTGTGCATTTAGTCATCGTCAATGATAAACAATATTCTTCATCAATGATAAAGCTTTGTTGTTCCCGACGAATTTTAGAGAGATTTGATCAATATGTTCGCTACACTTTTCTCATTGAAGCGACACCAAACACGACACAGTGTGAGTCATGTTTACTTGGAGATTTCGCTGGGCACGGTTTTCTCATTCATTTTCATATTTCTTCCGTACAGCACGCACCTTAAGGCAAATATGCCCAGCTTTGTATTAGAACCTCTATTATCCGAACTAATCCTCAATAGCAAATTACTACATTCGCCCTTTACGAATTAGAATTTTTTAACATGATATTCGTAGGAAAACTAAATCCTGTGCAACAGTCTCAAGCTCTAGGTAGAGGTAAACCTATACATTGAGATTTTGCTACTAAATCAATAGACAGCGAATGTTATGGATTTATGACAGAAATGAGAAGATATAATTTAAAACAGCAACAACATTAGTAGAATTTAAAAATACTGTTATATTATTTTCAACCTGACAAACATATCGAGAAAGAAAATAAAGTATGTTACTACAGTTTGTTGCAGTTCCGGTGGAAAAATTTTATTTCGCATGAAGATCCGCTATCTAATAATGAAATTACTAGTTTGCACGTTTAAGAAATAAGTGCATTAACCAGATATCGCGTATATGATATACTCTCTGACCGCGAGTCTGACGCATTTATGTCGAAAAATAGACTTCTTAAAAAATTTTTTTTGAATATTGCATTGTCATCCAGTTCTAAGCTATATTTCCAATTTCAAGTCTCTAACTCATCGGGAAGTTAGTTTAAAATCAACTGCAAAATTTGTCACCGAACAGACAAACAAGAAACCGAGCTAATAAAAACGTGGTAAAATAGACAAATACAAAACGGAGAAGAGATTAGACGAAATTAAAGATCCTGTTACATTATTTTCGACGTCCCGGAACGATCAAAAGATAAAATACATTTGCATTTAACTTCCATTTGGTACAATTGCTACAAAAAGTTTTTATTTTCCATAAAAATTCGCAATCAGCCAAGCATCTACGTATTCTCGACTCTGCTGTAACTGTTTAGCGAACGCTCTCTCAGGAAAACTTGTACACTTTATTCAGGCTGTAAAAAGGAAAATAATAAGATAGAGATTTATAGGAAAGGAAAGGAATTGTATTGCCGCGTGGCGAAACAAAAAGCGATCCTCACAGATTTTTCCCTCGAGGACACCCCATCGACGATTTCTATCGTAGCGGTTGGATCTGCCCATAGGATCCGCTCCCATAATCGATTCCATAAAATTTCACGAGCTCGAGAACATGCCGCGTCCGCCACGGGACCGGTCCTTGCCTATCGTTTCCAAAACTCGGCCGAGGACCAGCAATCACCGTGGGATACTATTTTCGTACATCAGAAGAAGATTCGGTGTACACGGACCGAGCCGCTCACCGACCCTGACTCAATTCCAAACACGACCCAGCTGCCCTCGTTTGCCCAATCTGCTGCGTTTCGAAGCTGTTCGCAACGACTAGATAGACCTGCTAATGTTTCTCGAACGATGCTAATGTTTTCTCTTCCCCTTGCGCCTTCTCGCGAGTTTCTTAAAGCTTCAGTGAACCACAATAATATTCGAACACATTTAAAAGGACGATAATTCTTTCAATATCAGATCATGCGACTTTGATTTTTCTGAGAAGTTAGAACAATTAATTTACTACATGACATGAAAAAAATTTTTGTTAAAATTGCGATTGGTCGGAATTACAAAGGAAATTATATAAGTTGTTGTTGACAACTTTTTTATGTGGACCAATATTGAGAATTTAATAAATACGTTCTGTAAATCTGCGTCAATTATACATATCCTGAAAATTTCTTTAAAATCGGTAGAAGCGGAAACATATATACAGCAGGTATTGAATGATGCAAAAATCGTTACATTTATTTCAGTTATTTTAAAATCGTGGAAATGGCTACCTATTTTCACTGCCTTTAAACTTCGCAGCTTATTGCAACGTCAATTGAAACAGATCTACAAAATGTATTTTTTAAATTTTCAATATAGGTACCGTCACAAAAAAGTTGTAAAGAACACCTTCTAGTATTTTCTCTGTAATTCCGATCTAATGCAATTTTTTCAAACGTTTTTATCTCATCTTTTAGTAAACTAATTTCTCTAACAAATATCCAATTCGTATGATCTGATATTTAAAAATTTATCGTACTTTTAAAACTGTTCGAATATTACTATGGTTCACTGTATCTCTCGACAGTTGTAGCGTATGAAATGTCCGATTTTGGTTCATCAGTATCTTTATTGTTTTTTACTAAAAATTTTTGAAATCCGTTATCAGATCCGGTCTCCACTTGCTTTGTTTAAGCGTCCTCCAGGAATCAAGAAAATGTTAAAGACATCGTTAAGAAATTTATCGACACCAGTTTATACCAGGCTTGTGCGGGAACCCGGAATCTCGGGTTCGGGTCGGGTCAGGAATAGTCGGGTTCCCGAAACTGAGATACGTTTCGGTTCCCGAAAGTATCGGACTGCCTATGTCTCTTCGGGACTTGCGCACGGTGCGCTGTCTCTTTTTCTTGACACCCGCTCTCCCTCTACAGATCTCGGCGACGGGTACGTACGTAATACGAACTTCGTGTCGATTCGTGTGTAGTCGGAAAGCTTCGAAGTCCCGAAGAGACATAGGCAGTCCGATACTTTCGGGAACCGAAACGTATCTCAGTTTCGGGAACCAGAGTATTCCCGACCGACAATTCCCGACCCGACCCGAGCGTCGGGTTTCCCGAGATTTCGGGTTCCCGCACAAGCCTGGTTTATACAGGATTTATAGTCCCTGATTCATGGTAAAAATGAAATCAGAAAGATTCTATATAAAGATACTATCGACGAAGAAAAATGTGTTTGAAAATTGGTTGAGTGCACGTGCACGTAACTAATAACTAGACTACGGATCTTTAAATATTTATAGCAAAATTCAGTAGATAAAATTCAAAATCGGTTAAAAATTTCAAAAACTGAAGATGTCGATATAAAATTTCTCCTCTATTGAAGTCATTAAGGGAAGAAATGACATTCAATTTGGTTTCTGTTTCTTACAATTGATGCAGGCAATTATTATTTTGCGTAAAGATCAGTAATCTACTAATAACTGATATTACGGATTGCACTATAGCCATGTCTGCACGAAACACAATGCGAAGTAATGACAAATAAGTGAATTTTTAATATATTTTTCACAAGAAAGTATATGGATTTGGTTTGTCATAAATACAATTGTATTCTTACAAAGTGTTTATGCCAGAAATATACGGAAAGCTGTTATTTAAAAGTAAAGTACCAGACTGAAATAAAAGCTGCCTGAATTGATTCAATAATACGTTCTGTATTTTAAAAATTAACATGCGGTACAACTGCAAGCAGATGGAAGCTAAAATATCGGTTTTCATGTAGAAACTCGCTTGTTTCGCTTAAATGAAAGCTGAACAGATAAAATACGCTGCTGGCTGGCAGGTTATTATTTCGAAAATAAACTAGTAAAGTTTGATACAAATCGATACGAGTAATATTTGTGATGTCGTTTCCACAGCTTTTAAAATTATGGTTCCAAAACTTAGCATGCATACACTGTTTCATTATTTTCTGGTATAAATTCAAATCTTATCGTGGCTTGGAGATCTGCCTGACATGAATTCCATCAGAAACATGATGACCAGTAAATAATAAGTGATTTAGTCAATTATGTCTGCATGACATCAGCCCATAGAAATATAGAATCACTATAATATTCTAGCAGCTGTAGGGTTTACGAAATATTAATAGGTATTTACAATTCCTTTGAAATTATAGAAGTTTTATAATTTTTGCCACGCGTCGTTAAAAATATTAACCACTGTAAATGTGTTTCGAATTTCTTTCTTGATCAAACTTTGGACTTATGACAATTTCTTTCAAATAATAATCTAAACGCCTACTGTAAATCTTAGCCAAGTTTTAAATACTTTTGGCTTATGCTGAAAGTCGATTTCCTCATTTCGTTCTTCCCTCTCACATCTTCGTCTAACAAAAGTACAATCGTAGCATCCTTAAAGGAACAAAGAGATTGCGGACACTTTGAGTCGTCCGATGGAACTCGGGAAAAAGAAGCAAATCGTATGGTAACGATTTTTCGATTGTTTCAAGGAAGCAGTCCGCTTCATCCAAAAAGGATGCATTTACAAAGGCTGGAATCGATGCTTGTTGTATACCATCGATAAGGTTTTGTTCACATTCTCCGTAAATTTTAATGTATACGTTTAATCATGCGCTATTTATTTCAGTCTGGTCTGTTTTATTTAATTTAATTAAAAAGTTTGCCACGACGTTCAATGCTACAAAGGTATACATGTTTATCGTCATTTGGACAATAATTTACAATTATTGTAACTATAAAAACGCATTTATGAAATATGCCAGACTAAATTTCCTTATTCATATTTTTATAACAATCGCGGACATTTCGAAATGAATTCAATGTTGACATTTTTATAATGAAAGTTTACCAATTATTTTCAATGCTCAGCACATTTAGCGTTAATCTTCGAAAGAGATATTTGTGTCCTGTTTTTCTTGACTGATCCTGACATTAATTGAAACTTGTTGAAACTATAAAAACACATCCATGGAAGATGCCAGAATAAATTTCCTTATTCATATTTTTTGATAAAAATCGCGGAAAACCTGAATGAATTCAATATTATTATTTTTAAAATAAAAGTTTTCCAGTTATTTTCAATGCTCGGTACATTTAGTATTAATCTTCAGTAGTTTTTTCTGACTGTTTTGCTTCCTTTATCCTATATGTATACGTAATATTTCATATAGCGGTTTCATGTAGGCACTTTGTGAATTGCCAACCGACTTACTAACATCTTCAAGAATATCCCTTAATGTTATTGCATCAATACTACGTGAGACGGTATCAGGTGGACCCCACTAATACCAGTGACATGTTACTTCTGTTCCCGTTTGTAGGCACAGCAAGATATTACTTACTAGCACTAATGAGTTACTCACTGGCAATATTTAATAGGTTCCAGCAGTATTCATCAAGCTCAGTTGTCAAACATTGTCAATGTTCTTTACATTTTATTATTGTTTATACAGGATTAGTCACCTATCGTTTTTCCTCAAATATCTTTTTTGTTTTCAAAAATACACTAACCCTTTACCCTATAATATGGTGTCAGACTCGTGATAAAGATTTTGAACAGAGTCTCATAAATATATTTGTATGTTATTAATTTCCTTCAAACCCAGATGAAATTCTATTTCGGTTTTGTTAATATGTAGTTATTGGGGAACATGCAGGCATACAATAGATATAAATCTTCTCCTTGTCTAACAAATTATGATCTATAAAGAAAGTTCTGATCACTGAAACCGTAAAATAAATCGTAGGGCAACGGATTGTATATCTTGAAGACAAAGTTGAAGTTGTCGGCAAGACATTTAATGTATCTTTGAAAACAATAAAGATATTTGAGGTACAACCGTTGGATGTATGTGACTCGCCAATAGGTTTCAGAGTTCTATCAAAACGCAATCCGCAAAAACACAAAAGCTGATACACATATATTTTACGGATTCATGACAAAAATGACAAGTTACAAAATATGGAAAGAATTGAGGAATATTAAATGGCTTCTAATTCGTTAAAATTATTGGAGAAAGAAAACCATTTTTATTCGGCTCCTAACGCGAGAAACTTTTATTTTGTATAAAAATCCGCAGATTAAGAATGGGAAGCTATTGCAACATCGAGACAAGCGATACAACTAAATACAACACCGTTTCCACGAGGTCACGCCGATATAAAAACAGACAAAAAGTTCGAAGCGATAGAAAAACTTTTTGGTCAACCCTCGAATCACTGTTGTAAAAACTTCGAAGTGTACGTAGCGACGCGTAAGTTTTGAAAGTTGAATT
Organism: Lasioglossum zephyrum; assembly: GCA_028455615.1. Classification (NCBI taxonomy): domain Eukaryota; kingdom Metazoa; phylum Arthropoda; class Insecta; order Hymenoptera; family Halictidae; genus Lasioglossum; species Lasioglossum zephyrum. Next base: position 13,737,186 of record CM052323.1, on the reverse strand, counting down.
GAAAATAAAGCAATTATTAACTGGAATTTTAATGCTTCCCAGATCTTTGTAGCGTTCACTGACGGGTCATTCCCAGATCTTTGTAGCGTTCACTGACATGGCCCACGCCAGAGGCAACCTACAAACTTAACTAATTAAATGAAGATAAAGCGAATCGGAAATGCAGAATGAAATTTTGCAACACGAGCTTCGTGCTCGAGGAAAGTGATATTGGTATTGACCCAGTGCACAGCCACCGAAGTTCAATTTTAGACGCTCGAGGGGTCTCATGAGAACATCTTCCACGGCGTGGGTGGAGTCTGGAAGCGTTCCTTTTACTTGATACCTTAGGACCGTCTAAAACTGCTCGAGCGCACGTGTACTGGAATAATATTCAGATTGAATTTCGAAAAATGTAACTTCCTCCGCAAGAATGTCCTAAGACTTCTTACAAGTTGTGCCCGAAAGTATGATATATTGTTATTATGGTATGTTTTTGATATTTGGTCCCCTCAGGGTTTCAAAATCAATTTACCAATCTCCCCTTCTTTCCACTCTCTCTAACGCCAAATTTCAGCCTATTTCAGCCTAATTTTCAGCGGGACCTACTGTTTATTACGGTGGGTTCCGAACCACCTTTGCCAACAACACGTGAAAAGCACCTGGGAGTCACTTCCCGGGTTTTTACCAGGCGGTCACCCATCCAAGTCCGTTCCACGCTCCACATTGTTTAACTTCGGTAATCGAATGAGAACCGGTGCTTTCAACGGGACCACGGTCGTTGGCTGATATATTGTTATTACTATATTTCATTTTTTTCAGGTCCTAGTATTTCAAAGCTTTTACTACAAATCAAAATCTCTCATTTACTTGGAGGTAGTCAAATTAATTATACAGGGTGTCCTGAATATGTACTTCCTGCGAAGAGATAATCCTTGAGACGATTTCGAGTAACTTTGTCCTTCGCGAAAATATCCTCAGCAGTTTTGCCAAAGATTTATTAATTAAAAACACGGAACAATTGCGGCTACTACGGATGGGCAGGATCAATGTTCTGATTGGTCCATGTTTTTCGTTAATAAATTCTTTAAAATGTCGTGGACAACATTCTCGCAGAGGTAAAAGTTGCTTCAAATTACCCGTGGAATCAACCTTTTCAAGGAAGTACGACATTTTTGGGACACCCTGTATTTGCTTTGCAATTTAAACCGAGGTAAACAACCAACAAGAACCTTGTGATCTCAGATGATCCATTAAATAGTTCAATTAATAAATTCAATAGAAAATATAACTTTTACATTTTAAGTATCTTGTTTCTTTCGAAGGTATTGTATTTTATGTCGGAAATCTGCAAACTCAATTTTTTCGAAAGCCGAGCCTTCATTGATAAAATTTGATTCCGCAGTTCCATTTGCGTAAAGAATCGCCTGCCATACTTCCTGGCGGTATATTCCCGGACCGATTCTTTTCTCAAGTTTGTCAGTTCATTATGGAAACATCCCGTCCGCGTGGCCACCACAAAAGCGAGAGATCGCCGTGATTTATGATTCGTGCGCGCGGCGCGGTGTTCGGTGAGGTATCATCGAATTACTATCGCCTGGAATTTCGAGCGTACAATAAGGGAGCAGCTTTATATGCGGAGTTCGACGGAGGGACGGTTTGTTTGCTCGTCGCGGCTCGTAATGTGTTTTCTTTTACGAGCGATCGACTCGGGAAGATACACGGGGACTGTCGTTATTAATTCTCGCTGGCTCGCGGATCGTTTATTACCCGTCCCTATGGCCTGAGGCTGTTTGTTCCTGGAACGAGGCACAGTGCTCTCGAATCAAAATTTTATAGGGTAAACCGTACTTATTGCTGGCACTGCTGTAGTTATTGGCACTTTTGATTTAAACGACAAATATAAAGAATTCCTGGTATAGAAAATCATGTTTTTATCGTTTCTTATTACCACGCTTGCAGGGGCGAGCAGTGGCTCAGTGGGTAGAGCGCACGACTGCGGATGCCGTGGTCGCGGGTTCGATCCCACCGCCGGCACCTCTGAAAATTATTCCATGTGCTATCTAAATACTGTGGTGCCTAAGGTGGTTCGGAACCCAATAGGCTGCAATTAGGCGATAGGTGAGAATGGAAAGAGAAGGAGATGATGGTGTATGAACTTGAAACCCTGTGGGGACCAAGTATCTATCTATCTATTACCACGCTAACATTCATTCACTTGCTGAGTTATTGTTATTTGTCGTTGTCGTTGTATGCATCAAATTTTGAAATCGAATTTTAAACCACGTCCCGATGAGCTAGAGACTTGAAATTTTCAACATAGCTCAGAACTGGATGACAATGCAAAGTTAAAAATATTTTTTTAAAAAGACTGTGCGTTTAGGATTTGAACAATATTTTTAAATATTCTCGTTCGTCCCTCGCCACGCGACGTTCGGTAGTACGACGTCATCGCGTGCAGCGATCCCCACTCCGCTGGCTCCCTACTCCACTACGCGTCCCCACCCCGACTCCGATCCTGCTCCACTGGCCCATTTCGCAGCGAAGGAGCTCAATTTACATATGTCTCTTATCTCGATCGTATTATTGTTAACAATAAATGTTTAATGCTCTCGGCGCTAAGGTTCGATCAATTATTACTGAGAAATTAAAGGATATACTAAACGCTGGATTCGGATATGAATCTTCAGGTTCGAGAACCACGTTTAGCTATTACAAATGTTTGTAATTAGTTTTTTAAAAAGAAAGGAAGGTGTTTCGTCCTAGACCCGCTAGAAGACTCATCAGTAAGGCTATCTAGCGGGCCCTGCCTTATACACGGGATGTTCGAAGGCGATTTGAGAAACGTATTTATACTGAAAGGTGACATATCAGTAACTAGAGAGAAAGTCTTTTCGACGGTCGTGTCCATCTTGGGCACGGTGTCAGAACTAATGTCTTTCTCTAACTGTAAAAACTGTTTGTTGTTGTGAGTGTTTCGCCATCCATGATTAATATGTCTCTTATCTCGATCGTATTATTGTTCACAATAAATGTTTAATTCTCTCGGCGCTAAGGTTCTAGGACGAAACACCTTCCTTTCTTTTTAAAAAACTAATTACAAACATTTGTAATAGCTAAACGTGGTTCTCGAACCTGAAGATTCATATCCGAATCCAGCGTTTAGTATATCCTTTAATTTCTCAGTAATAATTGATCGAACCTTAGCGCCGAGAGCATTAAACATTTATTAAGCACAATTTACCTACTGGGTTGGTTTGGATTAGGTTGGGCAGGGGGAGGGGGTAGGCAAGCACCGGCGGTTCTGTTTGGTAAGCGGCTCGTGATCGTCACTACAAACCAAAATGACGGCGCCCTTACCTGTCAAAACACTGCAGATTGCTCTCCATATTAAGACACCTTATGTTTCATTACCACGCTTATATTAGCTTGCCCTGTTGTGTAAAATCTTGTAATCAGATTTTAAACCACTTTCCGATGAGCTAGAGACTTGAAACTTGAAATATATCTCAGAACTGGAAATTTTTTTAAAAATACCTGTGCGTTTAGGACATAATATAAATCTCAGCAGAGTATCTCAGTAGATATATGCTCCGTAGTAAAGACTAAAAAGTAGAAAATACAAAAATTATATAAAAAAATAATGGAAGTGGGTATTGATAATTTAACAACGCGAGTATGTCCATATTACGATTTCTTTATTTAAAGCAAGAATAGATGAAACACGTGGAAGACATCTGTACGGTTCGTAAGCCGGAACTGAAGTGAAGTGCAAATTGTAATGGGAGAAAATATTGGACTTCCCCATTGGGTCAGTTCGAGGGAAGACTAAAAAATAATTATTTAAATAAAAATAAATTTTAAAAAATACCACGTTTTTAAAAACGGACTAAAAAGAATAAAATAATTTTTCCTAGTCCCATACAGATTCCTAACCTCGTACAGATAGTCCGGAAAATTTCTGATTGTGAATTTTTAATAGCTATGAAAATACTTGTAAGATTTAAAACGAAAAACGTGGAGCGCAAAATGCATCAATTATCTATCGCATGCGCCCTGAGATATAACGGTAAATATTTAATTGTTATTTCTCCTAAACGGATAGACTTTATAAAAAAAAATTTTTAATATTGCATTGTTATCCAGTTCTGAGCTATGTACCAAATTTCAAGTTTTTAGCTTATCCGGAAGTTAGTTTAAAATAAATTGCAAATTTGTCATCGACCAGACAGACAAACAAACAAGAAAGCTCGCTAATAAAAACGAGGTAAAAATAGAACTGCCCAAAGTTTGATTACTCAGACCTTCTTAGAAATGATAAATTACACCTTATCGGTTTCTAGCCTGCGGGTCGATAAAACAGAAACAAAGAACCCTTTCAGTATCTTTATCAACACAACTTGTTTTTGAAACCAGATATTCCAACACAAAACTTTTTGAAAACCACGCTTATATTAGAATGCACTAAAAAGGAGAAAATAATATTTTTAGATATTAGTGATTATAAATAAAAGCGCGGAGAGCCAAACTATATTAACGTAATCTTTGTGGGCGCTCCACACTTTTATGTATTTCTAGTGATCAATATCTAAAAATATTATTTTCTCCTTTTTTAGTGCATTCTAATATAAGCGTGGTTTTTAAAAAGGTGTTTTTATATTTCAAAGAAACGTTGTAAGTTTTCATAAGAGAGTTTCGCATATGGCTGTTAATAAATCTGCCAATGACTGTACTATTTGTCTTACGATTGTTATTCACTGAATAGATTTTATAATAAAAGATTTGTGACCCGTGAAACTGTTTGATTTTGATCGTGGTCGGAGTAAATTTTCGTTTGCTGTCACGACTTCGGGAAGTATGTTGCGTAATGATTTTGTAGAAGTGTAGTACTTTCTGCTTCGAAAATTGGCCTTGAACGGCTGGCACAGTTATTGAAACGTATTCGCGTGAGTAAATAATACAGTAAAATCTTGAATGCTGCCCGGGATCGTCTACGTCAACGTTGTCCAGCGCCTACTCACTCCACTGTCTGTCAACGCGATCCGTATTTTATTCTGTTGTAGGGATCGGATTGTTTAAGGAATAACTTCGCAAAGGCGCATAGGCGCAGCTAAATTGAGCGCTCTGCATTATTTACATTATATTAATTCGTTGTATTTATATTAATATTAATTCGTTGCTAACTATCAATAACGCAACGCGTTACTACAAGGTTACTACGTGACCTTCTCGAACATTCGGTCACGGTGAACTTCTTCTGTCTCTTCAGGATGGTGCCGAGGCGCTCTGACGCCCCCTGGGTTAGTTTTCTTTAATTCGATGCGTTACACTGTTCATGTCTATGTTCGGCTCTCTATTGAAATCTTAGACGCAGTCATAAATAAAAAAAATAGTGTATTCTATGCAAACGCTGTCCATTCAGAACACGGCTGTTGGAGAGTATTTGAGGATTTACAGTAGTATGCTGTGTATCCGACCGGAGGAACAGAAGATTCTGAATAACGTGTACGTGTACTTCACATTAGCATTTTTATAATGTAGGCATCGTATTCTTTTTATACAGCATGTGCAATGCTTGGATAGTGAAATGTTTTAAGAATTAATGGGAAAAAATTAATATTAGAGAGAAGGAAATTCAGGAGTGAAATTTCGCTCTGAACGATCCAGGTTGCCCACGGAGGGTTAAAGAGAATTAGTCAACTAGCCCCGGTTTCCCTTGCCTGCAAGAAAGTTAATGCCCGTACTTTTGTCGTGCGTAGAGTGCAATGTGCGGCGCAACGCTCGGCAAAAACTTGCACCGCTTCTTTCGCGCCATCGACGTGCACATTGTACGCCGACGACTGAGAGGATTTACAGGTCGATCCTCGGTGAGACCGCGCGGAACCACCGGGGTGTATCAATCACCCAGTTCCCCGTGGCCGGAGCCTCGTATTCGAAGTTCGCTCGAGTTCCGGCCCGGAAGTTGCGACGAACTTATACATATGAAACGGCTCGAATATCAACCACCCAACTCCGTCCGACGGGCCGCACCCCCGGCGTCAAGTTAATTCCACCAGTTAAAGAGATAAGCGAAAATTCGCTTCCGCAATGAATTTCCCTCCTGCGACGCGATGCAACGCGACACACTGTGGTCGATAAGTACGAAAACTGGGACCAAAATAAAACAACGTTACTTTAGCAATTCAAAATTATTGTACGATTTGATTCATTAATATCGAATACGCGTGTCTGATAAGATTTTTTCGAGTGATACTTTTTCATAACATAGACAATTTAAATAATTGAAAATTATCTCGATTTTAACAATCATATTTCTTTTCCACGTTTAGTAATTGATTGTATGTACACAAAATTTCACAATGGGGCAGTGTGTGTTATTAGATTGCATCTTCTCGTTCAGATCTACTGGATTACAGAGGAGAGATGCAAAACTTTCTGGTTACCCATGTTACAGTTTAACCTGACAAACATTGGTTCGCAGGAAGTTTGCAAACAGTCCGCAGACAATTGTCTGTTAGTGTGGACGGGGCTTTAGTCTCGAACACGATAAGATCAATTGAAATTGTATCAATTCTAAATTGTATGAATTTATTTTAAATTATATGAATTTTAAATTGTGTATGAATTCTAAATGTGTCAATTCGTGACACATTTGCTTCTAGTATTACGTATATTTTCGATTTTTTATATTTAACTGTTAATTATTAAACTGTATTTGTTTTCATCCAGCTGCACGCAGTACACGCGCACTCCTAGTGTTCCGTCGCGCAGGAACAGGACACATGGTTGCTTTCGAACGATATTTATGATGCGTTCGTAACTAGGAATCTTCCTCGAAGATTCAGTCAATTAGGGTTATCCGGCGACCATTTTAGACATTGCCAGATATCTATTTTCTTGTATACATTAAGTTTATAGCGTACCATAAACCCGGTCTCGGAAAAGGGTCCTGTTTCGGCCGATAAATACGGTATCGAGTGACGGAACGTCTTCACGAATCGGCCCTCTCTTTCTCAGAAATAGGCCTCCTTCAGAGCCATGAGAAAGAGAACTAAAACATTCTTGAGGATGCTGATTGGTAACTGCAACTTTTGGCAGGAACCAATCGGTGCATTTCTTCCTTGTCACAAACGGACAAGAAGTAAAATTCCGATAGTTCTTTCCTAGCTTTCGGACAAGCAATGTTATTGAATCCCCGAATAGACAAGTACAACGCACCGACCGTTGTCTTGCCGATTATATAGTACGAGTTTCGAGACGTTCCATTGCGGTATTACGTTGTCCAGTGATAAGGACAACCGTGCTAAATTCCGCGGTATCATTCGAGAGCCTTGTGTGCGCTAGCGTCTAAGGTAGGACCTGCTAGAATTGCCTTACTGACGAGTCCGCTAGCAGGTCTGGGATGAAACGCTCCTTTAATGTAACCCTTTTCAATACGAAAAATTGTTGTCTTTTGCTATCACGTGAACCATTGAACCGGCTACCCAAGATTAATTTGGCGGGTAGTAACAACAATCGTGCGAGGGCATTCGCGAGTCGACGCGTCCGCGATCTTACCGGACTCAAGCCTTACAACCTGAAGGTCTAATCTCCTTTACGCGTCTGAATGTAGCGTTTTGCGATTCATACTCCATTTATCTACTGATTTCTAAGTCTACCATATTCCAATGAAATCATAATCAGCAACATCTGCAATTGGAAAATTTTCGATTTTGCAGGGCATCCAAAAAGGTTGTATTATATTCAATATGGTATTTAATATTTCATTTCAATCAATTTCATTTTAGTTAATTTTATTAACAGTTGGTGTGTATTCATACAAACCATAATTAATTTTATTAATTTTATTAATAGTTGGTGTGTGTTATTCATATAAATTAAATGGAAATTATTTCATACTTTTTTTCATTACTTTTCGCGTCAAATGACTCTATTGTAAGGGATTTGCGTCACCCGGTACAAACTTGCTTGAACACAGATACGTTTGACAAGACACAATCGTGAAATATTCTAGAAATTCTATAAATTTTATACGTAAAAATGTTTCTGATTCGATAATCAACGACGAGCGACGTACTAAAAATGCGTTCGGGAGACTACGATTGACAATAGTGGAACATTCTAGAATATTCCTATGGGATATTGTTTCTTGGCGTAGGCGCAGTGGCTCACGCCTAGACGCAATTCTGATGTGAAGTATGACGAATAGAGTATAAATGGCGCTAGAATAACAAAACGCTGCGTCGTGACGCGCAAAGGAGATTAGACCTTTAAGTGGAAATACGTCCGCGCATCACCCGCGAGTGTCCCTCGAACATCACGACGTAACACCTAGTTTGACGGAAATTGAACAAAATTACATTTTGCAAGCCGAGCATAGTTTCAATGTATAACCCAGGAAATCTGTCGTATCGAATGAATTACTCGGAAAAAAACGTTTTTACATAAATCAGAGAGATAACGTGTCTGGCAGTTATAAAATTCCCCTTATCTCCTCGTGTTTTCAAATGAACGTGACAATTACGATCCGTTATAATATAAAATAAAATATGTAGAGTATCAAATAAAATTTATATTATTACAGAATCGGTTCAAGTCAACATTTCGCTGGTTCCAAAAATGATTTCAACCATACCAAGTTTCAAAATTGACAAACATTTGTCAACTTTACGAACACTATGTATATCCACGTGTATATTAACATCCACACATACGCACAAACTCTAATATTTTCATTTCGAGGGAAATGATTCTAATTAATTCAATCTCTGTGGCGAGTAAACATCTCTACTTCCACGTATGAACGTGTATATTAATATCCACACATAGGCACAAACTCTAATATTTTCATTTCTAGGGAAATGATTCTAATTAATTCAATCTCTGTGTCGAGTAAACATCTCTACATCCACGTATGAATGTGTATATTAATATCCACACATAGGCACAAACTTCAATGTTTTCGTTTCGAGGGAAATGATTCTAATTAATTCAGTCTGTGTCGCCAGTAAACATCTCTACTTCAATCAATGGATCAATAATAGATCTGAAATCGATCGACCAGCGACGGTACGATTATTGTTAAACAATACACGTTCGCTTCTACCAGTGTCGGTTCCATATGCGCACGAAAAGATAACCCGTTTGGAAGTTTTGTTCGGAAAGAGCCGTTCCATGCAATAAGAAACTAAGGACCGAATGGATTCTCCTCGAACCGTATTTCCCGATCCTGAATTCTTTGGCACTGGCTTGCGCGGGCATTTCCGCGAGCTGGTCAGAGTGGATTTTTCAAAGTTTCCGCTCTCGACGTCAGTAAACGTTCGAGCGAGAGGGACAAAGTTCGCTCACCTTCCAGGACCCGGACGCACTCAGTCAGGTTCGGATAGTTGTCCGGATAGTTCGGACTGTAAAATTCCTGCTTGACCTCGTCGCCGATGCTGAACTTCTCGCACACGTCTGGGATGTGTCGCATTTGACGGCGTACCACATCGTTCCCGTGGAACGGCGCCGGCATCGTCATCGTCGTGAAGTCATTCGGCTCCCTCGACGAATCTGGCTGGTCCACCAACCGATTCTCGTGCGACGGCACTGTCTGTACATAGTTAAAAATCACGTGAGGCTATGCTATTCCACCAACTCGAACAATGTCATGCTTTAGATCTTAAATAAACAATGTGTGTTGTTATCAGCGCACAGTTTCGATCAAAATAAAAAAAACAAGCTATCTTGCAATTAACAAAATCCGAACCTTTCGATACTGATGTGGATCATTTTCAAGAGAAGAATTTGTAATGAGTCTGAAAAATTAATATCACTGTAATGTGTGTTAAACAAATCAAACAATATGAAAGTAACGAAAGTAACACTTTGCCGTACTTGCTTTAACAAAAGGTTATACATGAAAAATTACAGAAAGAAACTGACACATTGCTGGTAGAAACTGTACTGAAACCATATGAAGGTTAAGAAATAGATCTTAAGCGGGCCCTACACGATCTGACTTTTCAATCAGATTGTCATTCCTGACTTCAATCACGAAGGTCCCTACACCTATCAGTCAGACTGACAGTATGAATGACATAATTTTAGCTCAGTTAATATTGAGACACCAAACAGTGCGGATCTGGCGCAATGTCTAATGAAGAAAAAGCTTGTTGAGCCATTATCCTGGCATTGGGCTGCAAGAGAAAAGTGGGATGCACAGTATTGATGAAGTAGTGGTATAAAAAAGGGATCGGTATAGTTATTTAACCTTGCTACGTGAACTGTCAGGAACCAATGCCTTAGATGACTATGAAAATTACTTCCGTATGGACGAAAATCTTTTTAACACATTGATCGTCAAGGTAGCTCTATATTTCATCCCAGATTGCTTGGACAAGACTGAAAACAAGACTGACGGTTGCCACTATACCTTCATTCAGACTGTCAGTCTCCCATCCACTGCCCGTAATTGAAGCTCGGATTTCAAAATATCTGGAAATCCGCCTATCCAATCATCAATTCGTCATTATTAACCTTACACGATCAATTATGTCAATCTTAGTGAAAATCGAAGAGCATAAAAACCCCAGACTTCTCCACCTAGAACCTGGACACTTTGAACTACTTTATAATTAGATATGATACCATAAAGAGAAGGTTCAGATGAGGAATTCGGCCAATAAATATATGTTTATTACGATAATAATAATATTTCACATCTCCCAATATCTCTTATGGTTCAAGCGTTATAGTAAAATGTTATCAAATTTCTTGTACCAGCCCACTGTACGCGGACGTCCGAGGATGTTCATCGCGGTGCAGCGTTCACGTTAAATTATTTTAATATCGTCAACTTTAAAGTAGGGCTATATCCTCATTTTTAAAATTTTTAAAAAGTTCTCTGCTACGAAAACATTGTATTTGTTTGAAATGAATGGTGCAATAAACATTTTTTCAAATAACAACATTTTTAGTAGATACTCGTATGTTTCCACTATAAGTTCCTGAAAACTCATTCTGATCAGTTTGTTAGTTCTAGTCCTATAACTTAATGATAAAAAGTGTGACATTTCTTTACACATCTGTAAAATCAACAATTTTCAAGATATCGAAAAATGCTTTGAGATTCGTTCATAGGTCCCCAAAGTCTATGTACAACATATTCAAATTGGAACAAAATCCTAAACAGTATTCCAAAAAGTGTCTGATTTCGTGTTGAATGGCCCAATGTAGTGATAGTGGAGCATGTGTGAGCGAAACCATCCAGGAACCTGGACCCTTAAAGAAAATTCCCCCGGACGTCCCAGGATGCATTGAAAAGTAGGACAAATCCGAGGAGAACCGAGCATATGGCAACCCTACCCACGCGTCCTACAAGGTCTGCCGGAATTATGATGGAAGGCCTGTTTAATCCATAGTAGAAGCTCTATTATCAACGGGCCATAGATGATTATATAATGGAACATTTACTAGTTACAGAATCGCCTTAGAGCGAACTGTTTACATAGATGAAACTTGCATTAGGATAATGGAGAATTCAGAAATCTGTTTGGATAATTGAGGTTCTACTGTTCTACAAATTGTGTCATGTTTAACACTATTACAATCAGAATAATGCCACGAATATGTTAACGAAAGTTTCATATGAAAATAGTTGTAATCAAAAATAGTTTTATCCATATGGAATGGTTAATGTTTTCGGCGCAAAGGTTTGATCGTTGATTACTATATTCTATCGATCGAACCTTTGCTACAGAAAACTTAATCATCCTATATTAACAATAAATACGATCGATAGAAGGATATATTTATTTTTAAGTTAGAGATCATTACACTGTAGATCTTTTTAGGCACAATAAGAATCGTTTCCATTAATAGCAAGTCATGCAAGACAGGAGCCTTATTCTTCCCTTCCATAGTTTTATTAAGTCGTAAAATATTATATTGACACTCTTAAATTCTTTTAATCTTTTTATTGTTTGAAACGACATCTACTCTCTCTCCACATTTTTTTCTATAAATGCATAAAATCTGCAGTCCAGTGATCATTATACATGGACTTGTAGTTTAGTCGCGAAACTTTTATTCTAAAAATCTGTGTTATGATTAAGAAATTCTGTGTGGATGTTTGCGAATATCGAGGAACTTCGCATTCTAGCGAGCGAAGTTTCGTGCAGCATTCTCGTGCAACAGAGCCTAACTGCCAAGTTTTGCGACACGTGTGCAAAAGCTACGGTCGTGTGCTGCAACTCGGCTTCTAATAATCCAGACGCGATCGAATTGGGAGGCATAATAAATGAATGGTGTATTTCTCATACGTTTCATACGTAGGTGTTGCCACTAGTTTCTTACATTTGGAAAACGCGCGATCACTTTTAGAACAGACCTTTCACCGGACGTATAACGACCGCGGCGCGGCGATAACTCGAGGCTGACGCAATTGAAAATGTATACGATCGATGAGCAATAATCCTCCGATACACAGGTGTCAGGTCGTTAATTAAATGAGAGTCCAACGACGCTTTAGGCAACTGGTGCCGTGATACCGTTAAATTATAGTTATAGCCTCCGTACGAAGTTATTGGGGAGCGGGAAATCCATTACAACTGTAATTGCGTTATTGCATCGAGATCGATGAACCTTCTAGCTTCGATTCTTCCTCCCTGTTTCTTTTTTTTATACACGAACTTGCGTCCTAGAAACCGCGTTTCGAATTCTGCTAATCCTACGGTTATAAACTCTCCATGAAACTGTACCGGTAATATAAAAAAAGAGAACCGAATTCCCTCGCTATAAGCCGATTAAGTCGGTAGAGTAATGGTAAGTTTATAGCGTGGAAGATTTACCGAAGTAGAGGCGAGAACATACTGTATTAATATTTTCTATCGTTGAACACAAATGATTCCAATCCGTGTTAACAATATCTAAGTAATATCACTACTAAAAATATTGTCTACATTTTACACATCAGAAATTTGTTCGGTAAATCGTCGATATTTAAATAATGATAATTTACTTATCAATTTCTGTCGCGAATCTACTCAAGCGGGTGGCATATCTAACATCACATAATTATAAACGAATATCGAAAACCAATTTATGATGGAGTTATTAAAATCTGAAAGATATTAAAAGAAATTTGTTCGAAAAATCGTCGATATTTAAATTATGTTAATTTCGTAAAATCAAATTGCAATAACTGATGCCATGTATTTACTCGAACTAGTGGCATACCTAACATCGGCAAATTAAAAATGAATATCGAAGACCAATTTATGGTGGAATTATTAAAATCTGAAAGATAGTAAAAAATCAGCATAGAAAAGGGATTAATATTGAATAAGACACTAACATGAAATTCGATTCAAATTACGTTGCAAATTTTACTAGTCGTGATGTTTCATGTGAACAATTCCTTCACATTCCATATGCATTGGCATGAATAGTAACATAATCATGAGTATATACGAAGTAACTAAAGCATAGTGTAATAAACTTTGCTTTTGGCTACCATTAAATCTAACGCAACATATTATGCATGAAATGTGCAGCGATATTGCGAGATTGTATGCTCGTTTAGTAGAAATTAATTTGAAAAATTCATCAGCATTCTCAACTTGATTATATTTCCAAATGTACTGAACATACTAATGAAACGATGAATAATACTTTCGGAATAATAATTATTTTTAAACTATAATTTCTCGGGAACGAGGCGCCAAATGAAAAAAAATTCTGTATTTTCGCTGCACGTTTATACAATTCGGGAATACCCTGTACACATGTGAAATAAAATAGGTACATGGTCCTTTGAGACTTTCGTTCCTCGCGGTGGATACTATACGATTCAAGAAAACAAAGATTTTAAATGATTCTACACCGTTCGAAAGGTGAAGAATATCACAACATATAATTTTCTTCCAGCCAGTATATTCAAAGTGAAAGGTCTAAACCCGCGTTAAGGGTGAACAGTGGAAGTTCGAGATGCAACACGATGTACGACTTACGTTATCAAAAGTTCTCGAGACGTTCGTTTCTTCGGAACTCGACCTTGCCGTCGTTGATTGGATAAACGTCCGACCAGCGGATAGATTTATCGTCTGTCTGATGTCGGGCGAGACCCCTGAGGGCTGGCTCGAATTTTCACGGTTGATTTCCACTTTTTTCACCGGGTCGCCTCTGATTCCCGTGGCGGCAGCATTCCGATGCATTTCGATTCGACTCCCGGTAACCGTCTTCAGCATCCCGAACGCGACCCGGTCCGGCGAGTTCGAGGTATCCGCGTGCCAGGAACTTGTTTGACGGAACATTCCGTCGGACCTGCTCGTCGTCGTCGTCGTCGTCGTGGTGCTGCTCGACGACCAGGCAAAGGATCGAGTAGTCTTCCGTGCGTCGTACGTATCCCAAAGTGGCCGCTCCGTCTCGCGTGTGGTTTCTGCGGCCGTCCCACTGACTGAAACATTAATGGACAAATACTTTCCGTTACTTTGGATGCTTGGAAAATTTCCTCCTGTGCGCCGCTCCTCTGACAGCGAACCTCACTCGATCATAAGTACTCCGACACGATTTTCACTAAACTTTCCTGGCCTGTAGAACAGCCGAAAGTAGAAAATGAGTACACCCATTAACACTAAACTTACCACCGCCGGTCAAACGACCGGTTTTAGATTTATTATTTTACAATTATTTTATATTATAATAAACATTGCACAGAATATAGATAAATTTAATCGTATTATTTTTATAATACAATACACATCAGTCACTTTAGAATTTTAGATGGTCGGTAGATTTAGTGCTAATATTCGGACGCTCTCAAAAAAACATAACTTGTTAAATGTTCGACTATACGATTTGAACTTTATTGTAATTTTCTCTAAAATTTCTTTCACGTTTTGTAGCAAACCAGTACTGTTCTAGCTTCTCAAGTAAGTTCAGACGAAGTGCCGTCTCGAAACCACCCTGCATTACTAGCAGGGGGTAGCTAATCCCTAGTAAATTGAAGAAGATTCTTATTAATCTGACCACTCTTATCGCTGAACAATTACATAATTACTCAGTCTACAGTTTGGAGATATAGTGATAGTTATTTTTTTTTAATTGGATCATTATCGACTTCCATTGATGATATTTTACATGTCAATTTCACGATGTACTTAATAATTATACTGCAGGCTCTTATGAAAAATAAAAATTGTTTGCATTACCTAAAATTTATTCTCTTATTTCAAATTATTTGTTTCTGATCGTTCAAACTGATTCGTATGACTATCAAAATTTACTATTACAATATACATTACTCATTTTCATCATCAGAAAAATCTCCAACCTAATCGCAGTAACAATGTAAACGGTAAGGAACAGCAAGCTTGTTCGTAAATAATATTGTAGAAAGCTAAATATGCACCACTACTGGAGGGAAGTTTTCCCTTTTTTTCGGAGATACTGTTTCATGCAGCAGACCATTCTATACAGGCAATAAGTTCATTATCCATTTTCATTTTATGACACTTTCTTCTGCTTTAAAGCCTACTAGCATTACGTGTAATATGAACATAGTGCGTCGGGATCGGAGGAGATAGAATGACTCGAGAATTCTGCTGGGTCTTTGTACGAAGTTGGGAATGTTTGGCAAAACAATTGAACGGGTACTTTTCATGTGACAGTAATTGTACGACGAATAAAAAGGCATAACATTAGTTTTATACCGCGCCATCGAAAGACATTTCTAAAATTCCATACATTTTTGTAATCTTGATATAAATCAAGTAATAATTCGATTAAAAAACTTTTAAATTCCTTTGGACACAATCTGCAGAACTCGTCCGTGCACAACAGATGTTGCGAGAACGTTTCACTTTTTTGTATTTGTGGACTCCGCACTCCACCGAGAAAATCCTGCTCACTTAAGATTGTTTTCATTAAAGCCGTTTCTACAGCCAGTGTTTCAATGTTTTCGTACTCCTCGTTGCTTTCACATTCCGTACTGTGTTAATAAACCCCATAATGCACTATTCGGTACAATAACTTTGTTCGTAGTATAAAATCCTTGATGCAAAAACTTGCCAGTAATTCTGTTGCTAACGTTATAATCCCTACTTCGTTGCTTCATTTGCTGAAATTTCGAAATCTTTTTAAATTTACAACTCGCAAACTAATTGACCAATCTCGATGAAATTTTCTAAACTCACATTTTTAAAATTTTCTTTACAAGCTCTAATGAAAATATTATAAAAAGCAACTACTACTGGATTTTTCAAAAATTTCCATTACTAATGTTTAGTGAATTAATCCGTCCAATGTTTGGCAACTGGAGTCGTGTGGTCCATTCATTAAAAAGTTATTCTGATTTGTGTGCCATAAATTAAAAGGCTGATTGCATATAAATTGTGTAAATCTATACAATCAAAAAACGTGTTGGTTTGGAAAAAGTTTATCAAATGAAACGAAATCCATTTCAATAACTAATTGTGGTGAAATGATGCAAAAATGCTAAAATCCTTGCGTACCTGTGAAGATTGCAGAGCTACGATGCGTGAAAAATCGAACATCGCGTGTACATTAAAAATATATGGCGCTATAGTTATTCGACGAATGATATTTCACCTAGTTGATAACAGGGAGCAATGGGTCGGATCTTTGATAAATCCCCGTTCGATTTGTTTTGTGGTTATCGCATTTGCACCTCGAATTTGTTCGCCAATTAAACTAGCCCGACGTGGAAAGTTTCAGATTAATGGAGGGAATCGATCGCTGTTGTTGGCAGCGTGTTTGAATAGAATTTATCCAGCCCTCGACAGCGAGGCATCACGGCAAAATCGCGACGTCGAGTATTTTTCGACCGATAACTATGTACAGTAAAGATTCGGTCCAAGGAATACCCTCAGGCCCGTACTGTTGTTTAGATCGTACAGTTGTATTATTTTTTTTTGTAACCTGGCCGACTGTGGAAAGGACAACGTACCTTCAATTGAACCACTAAATACACATCAAGGTTTATCGTGTTTAGTGTCATTTTAATAGGAAAAAATTTGTAATTGGATTAGTAGTTCACATTGATACACCCAACCCCGTATTGGATTACGCGGGATATTTACACTTTACACTCACAGTTAGCCCTCGCAGTGGAAGGGACATTCGTTTTTCTTTGATCGTACAGGTCCCGTTTTATTGGATCGATTATTTACTGTATTATGGTGCAGATAGAAACGTAAGATAGTCAATACTTTGTCCACGGTGTTTAAAAACTTTCATCAGGAAATGAAACGAACGAAGATCACGCAGAATGATAAACGTGACGGATGCAGCAGTAAACAGATACTATTTTACACTTCTTTCATTTATTAAAATTATTTTCAAAGGAGCTGTAAACTCGGGATATAACTTTTCATTAGACTTAATCTGTACAACATGAAATCAACGTGTAATGAGATTGAAACTCGTGATAATGACGGTTCTGCAGAAGATAATGCGGTTTCCATGTGGACAAATTAAACTGCGCAATCATTTCCAACAACACGTTGAGTATCAAGCTTTTACTAATATTTTTATCCTACGAAGTAATGAGATGTAAACGAATTCTACATACTCGTTTATAATTTGCACTGCACGTAGGTTTCAAAGTACATACTTCAAATTACATCAAATATTTGTTAAATTTTGACGAGAATGTATTTGTTCGAGACGGTGTTTATTATGTAGAAGCAATTTAATATCACCGAATTCTGCATAGTTATTTAATATTTGGACTGCACGTACGTTTCAAAGTGCGAACTTTTAGTTGCATAAATTATATGTTAAATTGTGATGAAAATGTATTTATTCAGTCAGGTTTTGCCACATTTTAATACGAAACTAAATTTTAATGTTAACACAAAGTTCATCATCCTGGTTTTCATAAAATAACTCATAGAATTTAAAATATACATAAGTAAATATTAATTTCAGCAGTTCGCGGATTTAAAATGAATTGAATGTTATTCAAACCTGACATGTCGAACAGTGAAAACCAACAGAAAAGAATAGAATTTTTCTCGATCTAACCGAATCGAACCCTGTCTATTTTCCATTCTCGTCCGCGTCTATAACACCCAGGACGAACGACATTTGACGCTGGTAGACCACAAACGAAATCGAATTCGAACCAAGCCATAAATGAATTTACCATGCGTCTGCTAGTTCAATTTCTGCGAAACCGTGGTAGAAATGCCGTAGAATTGTGTCGTGCAAATGCGAATTCGTTCGAACGTCGAAACGACACGTGCTTCCCGAAAACATTATTATAAAAATTGATTTTCTACTGTTCCCGTTTAAATATTTCTCTTGATGCTATCGCGATTTTTCTACGATCACCGACGAAAAAAAAGCCTCAAAATCTCCTCGATTCCCGCTACGTGCGTGGAATATTTGATTTTCTATTTTCCGCGTTCCATTTCGCTAATTTTCCACGATTTTTCCCCGTTATAAAAAAAAAAGAGAAAGAAAGAACGCTGTGCGAATTAAGTCGCGAGCGGGTCGTTTAATCCGTCTTCCGTCGCTGCTTAATCGCGTCTGCCGGAACTCTCGAATTGCATTAGCGAAAATGGGCACGGGTGGCCTGACAATTTCCAGCCCGGGTTTTTTTCAAGCGTTTCTCAATTTTTCTTTTCGTTTTTTCTCTCCGCACCCGTCGCAGGCGATATATATTTATTTTGCTTTTCAGCGTGACTACATATTCCCCTCGGCGAAGAAAACTCGAAATGGAAGACAATAGGCGTTGCGTTTATTCCGCCGTGTCGACCGTCAAAGTCGATATATACGATGCTCTTTGGCTTCTCCGAGAGGGCTTTATCGAGGGAGAACATATGCGTGTACAAAGCTGCTTGGAGTATCGCAGTCCCGCCGATATATTTATGTTCGCCGATGTCTTGGAGCACGGATTGCGCGTCCTTCCCTCTCTATGACAATATATGCTCACCTCTCGTCGAATACTTTATACTTTATACGTTCGACGAGTCTCCTAAGTGATTTTCACTGTGACGTTCTGACGGTGTACATCAGTGCGCAGCTGTGCGAGAACAGCTTCGGGAATATCAGGTGGCTGCTTTCGCAAACATTCGACGTGTATACTCGCATCGTTTACAGTCGGCAACATCCACCCCGGTAAATCACATTCTTCTGGAGGAAGAATCGTAACCGAGGAAATTTATACGGAGTTCAATATTTTGGTGTTTTCGGAAGAGTAGATCGGGAGTAAACCGTGAACGGAAATTAAAAGCATGCACACAGTCGGCAACATTTGTTGTCGGCAAAATTCAATTCTTTTTATTAATTGGAACAATCCTGGAGAATGTCCTAAACGAAATTTTGAAAAAAAATTTGTCTAGAGTAAATAAGAGCTACAATAGTGTTCACGCTATCACTAGCTCGCGGTTTTCTTGAAAATAATAGATATTGGAAAAAAAGATGAAGACAAAAATAATACTGCTTTTTCCAATCAACGTAATGCCGTATGCGATTTCTTTGTGTTTGCACTATTTTGTTACAAATGAAGGCACCTTCAAATTCCTTAATGGAATGCTACTTTTTATATTAAGACAAATTCATGACAAGATGGTAACAAAACCATAACGTATTGTTACTGTATATAATAATTTACCAAGGCAATGAAATGTGTATACGAACAGAGCATTCATTTATTACGAAAATCAATTAATATAATATTAACGGTTCATCAGAAAAACGCAATTCATTACTCTTATGAGAGAAGTTCCATTTCAACGTTCAACATTAAAATGATATTTTCAGTAACAAAGCAGTACTAAAATACAAAAAATAAATGTTATTTGCAAATTTTCAATTCACAATTATTGAGCTGATGCTACAGAAAAGTATGCTTTATTATTGACTTTCCAGTTTAACAGCCTTAGTTTGCAAATTCAGTAGAACATTTTTACGAAACTGTAGCAAATGAAAATATTCAGACTCGCTTTGCGGATCAGGATTTTCCGCTTGTGCACTCGCCGTAACCGGTAACGAAAGTATGTAATGCTCAAGCTACATTTTTTTTTTTTGAAAGGGTTTTATCCGCACAGTACAGTCAGAAACATTCGCGCGCGCCTTTGAAAAAGATTGATTTTTATGCCAAGATCCTGCCGTACCCAACTGCTCGGCACGCGTCTGAATCAGAAGGCAAGGCATTTGAGGCTTGAAATGCGTTCGCATGAATGTAATGCGCTACCGAAAACGCTCGCGAGACTCTCGAAAAGGTCGATTTTTATGGACAGACTCCGCGTTTGAAACGCGCATCGGCGCCTTATGGTAACTACGAGCTGCCAGCCCATGCACACGAATGCTAACGTAATTCAGTTCAAATATGACTTTCTTCGTTATACGAGGGTGAGTCCAAAGTTATCCTCACTGTAGCTATCAAATTATTTTATGAAACTTTAATAAAATACAAACGCAGTATTTTTTAGAAATTAACGATATCGGTGCACAGGTTCGATCAAAAAATCAAAACAAAGCAATTTTGCAATTTATAAAATTTTCTTCAAAGTCGCGATCCGATTTTGGATCATCTTCAAGAGAAGTTTTGCGCCTGAAAAATACTGAACGTTGTTCTAAGTGTTTCGCAAGATCAAAAATAACTATAAAATAATTTTCACCGTACTTGCTATGCATAAATTATCAACGTTTATGTATGTCACTGTACTCCATGATATTAAGAATTAGACTGAACCATGTGAGCGTTGGGAGAGAAACAGTACAAAAACAAAGGAACGAGGTATATTGACGAAATAGACAATCAGACACCGTGATCGAAAGTTCTTAGATCGATACTAGGCGATAAATTCAAATTGAAAATACCCTTCCAAACTCAAAACATTTCCGCTAACATACCATTTGTTGTTATGGTAAAGAATTAACATTCAAATTGATTGACACAATAATTATAAAACACTGAATGTTTATTTGATGGAAGAGAACAATTATTGGAACTTATTATATGAAAGGAAACGTCATCATATAAACATTACTGGTATTTTTTACGTAGTCTCCTTTCTTGTCGACATAATCTGGCAACATGTCAGGAATCTTTTGCACCCCTTGACAAAAAAATTATTTTACTGACAAGAAGGTTCTAATAATAATTTAATTATAGTAATTGTGCAGTTTTATAATGTCACAGCATATAGTTCCGACGTATACCACGTATTGTATGCATTTAGTAACGCAACATTGAAGTTATCATTTGCTGACAGGCACAATAACAGTGGTTAACTTATTTAATCTGGATTAGATCGTAAATGCAATAATGCGATTGAATAATCTTTTTGTCATTTGAGTGATGTTCGTGTCATTACTCTAATTCGTGCTAATTTTCTAGAGTAATTTTAAATATAATAATCATTATCTGCAGATGCAAGCATTGGCTAGCAAACAAATAGCGAAACTAAATTGCAGGCTATCGATTGTGAGTGGTGCATCGATGGTTAAATATGCAATTATTCATATATTAACAAATTCAGATACAGTTGCGTGGGGGATCTCTCAAATCTCATTAATAAACTACAGAGGTATCATCAACAAATTAATCATAATATATCAATACTACTCGATTCATTTAATTCATTTTCGTTTCTTCAAGTTTCATTTTTGTCATAGACATGTACAGTCCGCAGTCTACTAATAATAGATGAGATGAACACGTCTAATATTTTTGATACACCTAAGTTTCTTCACCGATATCGATCTCGCTCGCGGTTGCTCTGTCTGGTCCACTCTCTATGTTTCTATACACTTCCCCCCTAGCCGTTTCCTAAACGCGCAAAAGGATCGTCGAACCAAGTGAAATGCTCCTCTTGCCCCTGTATCCTTCCTCAAGCAATTTTCCAGCTCATGTCAGTACAGTAGGTACTTGAAGCAGAAAATATGTAAAAGGGGAGAGAGTCCTCGATGATGTGGCTTTACTCTTTACATGGTATGGTACCGTCGACATATTCAAATAAAGTAAAACAACATCCACGTGAAATATTTTCCCATACTTTTGCGTGGCTAAATGAATACCTGTCATAGCTATTGCTGTATCTCGTATATTTCAGAACTGCTTCTCAACGTGATTGACTGACGAAACAGTAAAAGAGCAACGCGCATTTTTCGTAGAACTTTAAATTCGTTCAATAATCTCATAGTAGAAGAACAAACTTCATCTATTTACAGTAACTTGTTAATATTGTTAACAGGAGAACAAACTTTTATTTTCAGTTGAATGAAATGGGAAACATTTATATATATATATATATATATATATATATATATATATATATATATATATATATACATACTTGATAGTATGCTTGAACTCTCCATTACGAGTCTGACTCGTTATCAAACAGTTAAGTAACTGTTAGTAGGTAAAGTATTAAGAAGAAAGTGAAAAGTTGCAGAAAGACGATAACGAAGATAAGTGACGAGTTAACTCGTTTTCCCAGTCAACAGACTAACTTAATAATAAGACCGAGAATCTTCATACAAAATAAAAGAAAGGTTCTTATTAATCGCAGGACACAGGAGCCACATAAAAATTGTATTCTTCTTTTAATTACCTGATTAAGTTGAAACTAATACATTGTTGTCCTTAAATATTTTTAACATGTCCACTGATTTAAATTGTACGTCCACATTTATGTTAGAAATGCATAAAATGCACAATCTATGTACTTATTATACCGAACAAACCCATCGATGCATAATAAATAATTAATAATTGGCTTCCTCTTTAGGAGCTTCGTTCCAATAGCCAGCAGGCTCATTAATTATAAAGTAGTAGCAAAAGAAAGCTCTTCGAAGCTGAGCGACAATTTGCATGTACATACATACTGTGAGTCGTGCTTAACAATATTTATATTAGTTGCCGCGAAGGCAGAGTGCTGAACAACGAAGTATTGGCCCCTATTTATAATTTCCCATGGGATAGCACTTTGCGGAACAGTCTAGCCGCACCGGAAACTTCTTTTCCCTTTTGCATCGTTTAATTTACCACCAATTCATTCTCCCGTGTTCGAACGCGTGCACACGCACGCATGATACTCACTTCGTTTTATTAATTAGCGGCATGTGGTATTTAACCCAATTAACAAAACGACCACCGCCAGTTTTGGTGTAACGTAGGGACCTGGTCCGAAATGAGCGATCAGAAAATTTTGGACATCGAACACACAATTTTTTTTCAGGAATTAATTCGGTGCCTTTTTAAAATGAATTTAGTATTTATTTATAATTGGTACTTAAACGTTATAAAATGGCAGGCGATTATTTTCATTCGAGCCCAGTGGCGTACCCAGGATTTAATCTTGGGGGGAGGGGGGACGAGTTGAACAAAATGACCTTCTTTTAGCGACGTGTAACCGAAGTGACTCTGCGATCATTGCCGATAAACAAAAAACTACCGATACTAGAGCACTATTGCTTGTAAATAGAACACGGCAAGTACACGGCCACAGACGCATAACAATAGGCATAATTCAATTCAGTGTCTAGTATCAGTAATTTCTACAAATATGTCGTAACGTAAGGGAGGTATGCCTTATATGTATAGGGAAAAATTGTTCAAAATGTTTAGTTTTACATATAATTTTTCAGGGTTTTGTTTCCTTTTTCTGGGGCGGTGGGGGGGCGCTTGCCCCCTCCCCACTGGGTGCGCCACTGTTCAAGCCAGAATTATAAATAATTTAAAGTCAAGACACCGAATTAATTTCTACATCTACTTAATATTTATAAAAGTTTGAATAGATGCAATTTAGAACTTCAGAAAAATGAAAAAGGTTTGAAGATATTAACCAATATTATTAAAGGAAGAAAACTAACATTCTATTTGATTCCTATTTCTTGCAAACGAAGCAGACAATTTTTATTTCGCATCAAGATCCGCAGTACACTCGTTACGCGGAAGGGCCATAACCTATTGTGGACATTATGCATGTGATTCGATTAGTGTTAATCGATATAGTTGATTGTCTATTAACGTGTCGATCAAGCTTGGTTCCAGTGGCGATCAGGATTGTTACCTATTAATGTTTTGGTCAAACTCTGTTCCCGGCGAACAATCAGCAGTGTCCGTGGTGGCAGAGCATCGACTATTCCTGTGTACCTTGAAATAAATTGCGGCCGCAAGCTCTCGGTATCCGACTCTCAAGCCGATGGATCGAAGTTAGAGGAGAAAAGTTTCGGCTAATCGGCTGAACTTCGCCCTGGCCGGAACTCGGCCGGATTTGACGCGAGAACGGGCCAGGCCGGGCCCTCTTTATGTGCCCGTTAACGTGTGAATATCGTTGGCACGGATTGGATCGTGAAAACTTCCCCAGTTACCATATACTTCGAACCGTCACGAATTTTTCGGGGAAAACAGCCGGCCGCCACCCGTTTGCATACACTTATCCTCTTCATCTTAACGCGTCGCAGGTCGCGGCTAACTTGGATAATTCCATTGAATAGGGCGATAAGCGCGTGTCTGGAAGTTACTTGTTCCGGGTCTAACCCTCTGGGCCTCATCGGTGACTTTGATTACTGAACTGCGGATTTCATGCAGCTATGAGAAAAACTACTAAGCGAACTTTTGCAAACCCTGGCACTATACCAGCGAATTAGACTCGTAATTTTGAAAATACACTTTTTGCAGTTTTAAATCTTGTACATTCATTAACATCCAATCTACAATTCGACAAAATTCAATTGAATTCAATTAGCACATCGACTTTGGACGCTTGTATCTCGATAGTACTCTATCGTGCCTCGATCGTACTTTGTTTTAATACTATTACTAATTTATCATGACATAATAATATATGTAAGCATCTTGTGGAAGGACAATGTGGTCTGAATGAAAAAAACCACAAAATCTAATAGAACATAAGTGTTTTTTTGTGTTTTATTGGTGGCCTACAAAATCTAATACAACATAAGAAAATACTGAAAAATAAAATCAACGACAATTTGTACGTATTACTGCGGATGAAAAAGAGTCATGTACTAATTACTGCGTACCCATTTCGAAATACGCTGCGTACGGAAACAAACTACGTATCTGGACATTAATTTAAATAAATCCTGAGTAATCATGTGAACAATAGTCCTTTGGTGATCGAGGAAAAATGCTCTTATCTTTACTTGTTATAAAGAATGTTTTTTTCAAATCCTGAGATTATAAAGATATGAGAATAATTGACGATTTTGTTCGCCTCGCCAACGAGAATATATTCGCATTGAATGTACAAATTTATTGAGTGCAAAATATTTGTTTTTACGTATTTTAATCTTCAGAAAAAATACGTAATGATAATACGTAATAAGAACATTTACCCTATGTATGTCCAATAATTAATGAAACTAAAATGAAATTCTATTTTGTCGTTGACGATCTGTAGCCACTATAGAGAATACAATATAATCCTTCTTTTTCGAAAAATTGATCAATAGACTACAGATTTTATGGATTTATGGTGAAAACGAGTAGGTGCAATTTAAAACAGTAGAAAGATTACAATGATTGTAGAGCGCAGATATATTTTTCTCAGCTTGTTAAAATTATTAAAGTAAAAATTAACTGTTTACGTGGCTTCAGTCACTTTCAATTGCCACAAGCAATTTTTATTTTGCTTGTCTAATTATGAATGTTAAAGAAGATGAAATTACTGTAAACGCTAGTTAAGTGGTATACTACGGTCTCTCGAGACCCCAATAAATCTTCTGTATGAAATATCTCGAATTGGTTCAGACAAGCTTGTTTTAATGTTATTCAAATTTACAGTTACTAATTAAACCCAATGACATAATATTCTACCCAAGAAAAAAACGTTTTTCCTTGACATAAACAAAACAACAATATTAACTCACTAGCTTAATGTTAGCATGCACAGTCATGTGCATGCTGCGAATAATCCCATGTGAGGTTTTATAGTTTAATTTTAAAAAAAACTCACGAATTCTATCTTATCAGTGAAAACGTTTTCGTGACATGTACAATAATAGGTCTAAATGAAATGAACGCGTGCAAACGTTTTCACCAGTGTAACTGCTGCTAATGGGTTATTAATTAGGGAATGTTACAAGATCCCTCGCTAATTAAATGCACTTGGTTTGCACGTATTAGAACAGTAGCATTATTAAATCGAACTAGTTATGGAAAGGAGAATGCCTCGGACAAATGCCGTTTGCCAATCCGAAATTGTTATGGTTATAGCACACTTATTCACATATATAATATAGCCGCGTAACGTATTCGGTCAATCAATTAGATTAACAACTAATTGTACAAAGCGGGCACAGCGTTTAGATGGCCGTGTGCGCAGAGGGGAATGGACTGTTCGATTTAATTAGAAATCGTTCGATTTGCTTTAGCGCGTAAAATCCAAAAGAGCTTGAAACATATTATTCGCGGTACCGCCATGAATTTCGCGATCCAGTTCCCGTTTCCGGATTCTTTCTTAAACGGTCTTGCCCGAATATTTCAAAGGAGTTAGCTGCACGCTGCGCCAACGCGAAACTTTGTTCTTTGAGCTTTTAATTCTTCCACGACGCGACGGTGGAATCTATTTGCCATGGTCGAAGTTGCCACGTTCCAGCGTTCGTGTACCGCGAGCTGAGTGCTCGATGATAAATCGAAAAACTTTCGCCGCGAGAATACCCTGGAATATTGAGCATTTGCATTACCCGAGAATCTTCGCGCGTAGTCCTCGCGAGCAATGGATTTGTATACATATAGCGCACGGAGGTTCGCATCGGACGCATAACATGGAATTCGCGTCTGCAAGTTCGAAATAATCCTAACCTTCTCCGGAAGAATGCAAACACATGAAAGTGCTCTGTTCTCGATCGAACCTCGTCGGTGACTCACGCCCGCAAAATCCTCGCAAAGTTTTATTACCTCTTTGCGAAAGACAACTGTTGAATACGTTCCAGCTAACGCGATTAGACCGGATATGTCGCAGTTTTGACGTACATGACTTGGAGGTAAAACAGTAAAAACTTTGCGATATTAAGATAGAAAATAGATGGCAGACGATTTTTATTTTGCATCAAAATCTGCAGTGAAATAGGACGATTAACACCTCATTTTAGAATTTTTTGTTCAGAATTTCCTATGAGAAATGGAAAATCGATTATTTTGAGTTTAAAAAAGTGTATGGCTTACACTGTTAATAGATCGTGTACATACTTTTCATCACAAGTCACTTGAAATTATGAGACAAGAGTTTTTAAAAATATCGTATTTTGTTGTATTCAATTTTTTTTAGCTTCTAATATGTACTGCATTGTGGTATTATGATTTTCCAAAAGTCTGACATTTACCGAAGTTATAATTGATGCAAACCCTTTACTAATATTTGTCCGATTTTGTTCAAAAGTAACTATTTTAATAGCTACATTATTTCATTGTTTAAAACTTGCTGGTAAAAACACCCTTCTCGATTCCTGTTTAA
Organism: Lasioglossum zephyrum; assembly: GCA_028455615.1. Classification (NCBI taxonomy): domain Eukaryota; kingdom Metazoa; phylum Arthropoda; class Insecta; order Hymenoptera; family Halictidae; genus Lasioglossum; species Lasioglossum zephyrum. Next base: position 13,709,764 of record CM052323.1, on the reverse strand, counting down.
ACTGTTTTAAGCTCATTGTTCAACTTATACAAATAATTTCACATTTCTAACAAACATTCGTGCAATAGATAGTGAAGAAAAAATCGCTACTAGAAAGTCTGATAGTTATAACTTTTTAATGAAGCAATTACGGGCTCTTCGGTAAAATACATTTCAGTTCCATTTTTCTCGATGGAGAAGGTTATCCGGGAAACTGTGGGTGCCTTTTATAATAATACCAAAATGAAACGGTGTAACAAAGAAAACGGGTTCGGCATAAAGTAGCAAAATGGACGTCCGTAGACCGTCGCATAATGGTCTGGAGACCCCGTTTTCGTGGCCAAAATTCAATTTTTCAACTTTAATATATTGAAAAAAAAATTTTCCTAAAAAGTAACAACCCTTCAAAGCTCCCAAATCCAAAATATTATTCATTTTAGATAATTCTGTGATGAGATACAGCGTTCTAAAGACAAAGTCAGAAAATTCAAAGTAAAATAAAACGTTTTAGATTTTAATCATCGAATATCAAAAATAGATTTCATTGATGGTTTTGTATATGTTAGTAAGCTCATTTCAAATATTTAATCCAATTTTAAGCATTATTTAGTCTATACACGAATAGCGTAAATTAATAGCATTTCAAACTTTGAAAAGAATTATACAAAAACGCTTAAGAGCGCAAAGCATCGGACTTGTTTTATATGAAAGCTTGAATATTTACTAAGAAGAGCATGTAAATTTTAATTGCAACCTTCCGAAATCTTGAACTATAAACGGATTTTAACAAATACATTTAAATATTATATAGCAACTTGGATTTACAATATGTGTATATATTTTCTCTGCGCCAGTCAGAGATCCCGAAAACCCCTCCTTACTTCATTTTATATATGTATATATAAATTCCTGTGCAGAATTCAATCTTACCTACTTGTCCGCGATTTCTAGACAATAGTATGCATTGTGAGAATTGTTAACACGATTTTTCAAATATTACCGATGATCTGACAAAACATATTTTCAGAAAATTGATGAGTGTTCACTTTTCTACAAACTTCAATACAAAAAATTAAAGAAAAATTTCTTTTTTTTATAGAAAATGAAGGTCACTTCAATTTTTTAAATATTGGGATATACTTTTTACTTCATAGTATTCTAACTGCTATTAAGACGAATCCAACGACCTATAATAATACAACATTAAACCTTGAAATAACGCTATAATAATTTTGGCCCCAAAAAGCGAGCTACCGATACTGTGCGTCGCAACAGGATGTCCTCTTGTAGGTGGCCAGGTCTACGACAGTCACGGTACATACCAGCCTTAAGTGGCGATTGAAACTTGCGCCGCGGTTGCACGACAGCGTTATACAAATTGATAACTCCGCTAACTTCCCCGAGCAAACAAGCGTAGGATTTATGCCGTTCGGCAAGATGGAATTACCGGGGCGGGAGGGTGGAAATTGTCTACCGCTGGTGCGCGCGATAATAAAAATTGGTGTTCCGCTGAAAGAGCTGTAACTGCACGGTAAATACCCTCCCGTTCCATTATTTCCTCGGGAAATTCACTCTCGCCCGCGGTAATAACGCTATACCGGCTAAGTAAATATGAATCGAAATTCCGTGGAAAAATAATTGCGTAATAATTTCAGCTTAACTTTCCACTTTGCCGCGTCTACGAGCCAGTAAATCGCCGGTTGCGATCTCCGGGTGTCAGTCGGGCCCGTTATCAAATCGGTATTGGGAACAGGTTAGACAACGTTCTGACAGAGTCGAAGATAAATAAAATCCTATTCGTAGTTCGCGATTCATTGCTCGCTTCAGCAAGTATTTCTTACAAAACTTACCATGTTTCTTGGGGCTCCATGGAAATCACCGACACAAATTTCCACGACACGGTTTTCACCGACAACTACTTTGGTCAACAACGCCTTTAACCGACAACTACTTTGGTCAACAACGCCTTTAACCGACAACGAGTTTGACGGACACGAATTTGACCGATAACTATTTTATTTATTTGTTGTCGGCTAAAGTAGTCGTCGGTGAAAACTGTGTCGGGGAAATTTGTGTCGGTGATTTCCATTGGACCCGTTTCTTGGGAGACATTTCAACCATTATGTAATAAATAACGAAAATGTATAGATTATTTAGATGTTTTAAAACCATTTGTATTTAAAATATTTGCACCAATTCTCCGTTTAAGACTACAAATTAATATATTAGCTAGCAAAGAACGGACATTCAGAGAAATTTTGTAATATTTTTAGAGGAACATTAACAAGTTGTTGAAAGAAATGCAATTAGTGGGTACTCAGGTACACGGTCGGCTATATAAACAATGTCTACACTGAAGCAATAACGAGCAACTTAGAGTTAATGTTCCATATATTGCAAAAAATCGCCATTTTTACCAAATAGAAGAACAAGAAGGTGACAAGAAGCAAGAGAATGTCGCTCGTTGTTGCCTCAATGTGGGCAAAGTTTTATAGTCACAAATCTTCTTTAGGCACCGAGATTTTAAGATGACCTTCGTGTTGTCCATTGCGAGACGAATTCATTTACTTCGTTAACGTCTTGAGTGACTGCAACGCATACTAATCACTAGACTGCGGATATATATATATATATATATATATATATATATATATATATATATGCATTTATGGAATTTAAAAATATTTAAAAAAAGCTGGAATACAAAATTCCACAGAATTTAATACGATTTTCATGTTTACGGATCTATAAAAGCTACTACCATCGAAAATATGATTCTATTTGTTCGCACTTTCTTGAAATTTGCTTGTTAAAATTAAAAATTGCATAAACATCTACTATCTATTAATCACAGTCCACACAACAAAACGAGCCATTAAGAGGTTAACGCGTTGCACAGCCATTGTTGTTCGACATTTACCCCTGACCATTTGATGTTTTGGCGAAAGACTGATAGCTCACCCGGTAGTATTTCATTACATCATCAATCGATAGATAACTAGCTTGTTTATAATAGTTATCACATCATGTACCATCTGTGATAAACGTGACCCAAATGGAAAGTTCAACGTGTACTATTAGGGACGTTCGCATGGCACAGAACGTGTTACACGTTCTTTGGAATTGTTCAACAGTGCTTGTAGTCAAAAGGACAACATTGGCCATTAATACAAGGGTTTAGTTATCAATAGCTATACATATATGTCGCATACGAGCTGGCAACTATAATGAATCTCCATGGTATCAATTTTCGATATAGTCAATAATTTAGAAGACATTTGAGAATAACGATTTTATGAACATATACTTTTATTATTTTAACGTTGAAGAGCACAGGGGCACGTTACCGAGTTATCCTATTGAGCTCAAACTTTGAACAGATTTTGAACTGAAAACTTCTTTAGGCGCACCACGTCCGAGGTGAAACGCTATTCGGGTAATCTCGGGGAAGCCAACAGACAGGTGTGCAATCACCATTTGAGACAAGAACATGAGATGAACAGCCAAGAACAGGAGTGGACGGAGCCCAAAAACGAAAACAGTCAGGAGAAATGCTAAAAGCGGGGCTCTGACTGTTTTCAAAGGCCTAGTGGGAGAGAAAAGGGCTCTCTCAGTCCTACACGTGCGGTTTTTTTTAGTAGGAATTAGGGACACCGAACACCCGTGTCCTCCGAGTCCCACACTACTCCCCTTCGGCGGGGTGTACGTGAAGGTATTTTTCCGCACGTCTTAAAAGAACAAAAAAAAGGTGTGTATCACCTTAGAAGTTTTCACTTCGGTCGTGCGGTCTTATACGCATAATACTTGTTTGTTTTTTTATTAATTACTTGGAACATTCCGGGGGGGAGGGGGTAAAAAATTCAAATGTCACAAATAAGAGCCACCCTAGTATACATACCTAGGCAGAATGATAAAATATCGCAGTGAAATTCGATCGAGGGATATTCGACTACGGAAGTGGCGCTTTTCGACGCGATCCATGCAAATATCTCAGACGCAAATGGCCGATAGATCGGCGGTGATACGGCGGGTGTAAGGGTACGGTTCGATTTTATTATTTCGAATATCCCGGGTATTGCTCGCAGCCATGAAATTTCCCGTGGCAGCCAGTCGAATTTTTCCGGGCACGATGCACCATTTTTCCCGCCCACACTGACTGCAACGTTGTGCACGTACGTGAAACCCCTTCACACACATCCGCGCGAACGGCACGCATCCCAAGCTCACGAAGAATTCCATTTTCTTCGGACCCATGCCGCCTGCATACTTTGAAATTTCTCTTGTAAAAGGGACGAAAGCTCGCGCGACTCACCTTATTCAATCGAACCCGGTGCCGGAGTTCATTCGGACCGCTATCTATGCGATTATTTGCGCTGCTGTGAAAATACTGAGCCCTTCAGCATTTACTTATTCGTCGAGGGAATCTTAAACTGGAATTATCGGATGGGGCTCTCGAAATGGCTTTCGACGAAGTTGGTTCTATACTTAGGTTCTACAGGGTGTCCCAAAATTCGTGTAACTCCTGGAAATGGGAGGTTCCTTAGGTCATTTGAAGCGACATTTTCCTTTACAAAAATGGCGTTCTCGCCTTTGTTTAGGAGTTATTAACGAAAAACACGGACCAATCACAGCGCGGTTACAGCGGATTGATTCTGGCTCGGCCAACGGCTATGCCACGCTTAGCAGAACCTGTCGCCGAGTCGGATTCAGTTCGCTATAGCCGCGTTCTGATTGGTTCGTGTTTTTCGTTAATAACTCCTAAACAAAGCCGAGAACGCCATTTTTGTAAAGGAAAATGTCGCTTCAAATGAACCAAGGAACCTCCCATTTCCAGGAGTTACACGAATTTTGGGACACCCTGTATACTAGTAGCTACGGTAAATGCAGCTAATATGGAAGCGCTCGCGATGTACAGGGTGGCCGGATTTTATCTATTAATCTAAGTTATTCTCTCTTTATATAATCAAGTGTAGTATGTGTTACGTAAATAATCAGTTCAGGAGATATCTTGATTAGAACAGTGGAAAATGGTCGTGGTAACACAATTTGAAAACATTAGAATTTTATTCCAAGTTTGCCGTGCATACATAGCTTCCTCTGTCCTTCGATATTTTTTAATTAACTAAATGTATCTTTATGCGAAATGAAAATTTTCTATGTGGATTATAGAAGATGGGAATTAAATAGAAAGTGACGTCTATCTTTATTAATATTATTGTATTCAGTTTAAATATCACTATGTATTCGTTTAATAAATTGAAACATATTAAAATCATTGATGGAAGAAAGAAGTATCTATCCTCCTGTTTGTACAAATTCAGATTCCTAATTGACTGCATAATATCGTATGATACAATGTAACTTGATGAACTATACAATACTATTGTATTGATAATAGTAACGAAAGTTCGTCGATAAATATAACGCTCGAACTAGTCCCCGGAACGATCAGGATGAACATATTAAATTCCGTCGACGTGAACGGGTACATGATCTCGAAATTAGCGCCAGTGCATTAGTCTCTGCTAATTGGACTTTACCGAAGAGCATACACAGAGTTGTCCCCGGCGTCCAGCTGATTTGTTACTAACCCGTTGACCCACGAGAACTTCGGGGACAATAAATTGAATGAACGGGGACAATATTCGCGAGTACAGCCTGGCCGGTCGTAAAACTTGATCCGCGTCGGTGACCGTAAACAAAAACTTTTCTATTTACTGGTGAAATGGAGAATTTTATCTATATGATATATTATGGCGTAACGCTGGAGACGAGGAACGGGGGTCCCTCTAAATCTGAGCGTACGATTTATGCAACATCGTGTCTGAAATTTTGTACCTTACCGAGCTGCAGGTGGGGGAAATTTATTCCTCATTCCAGAACTTTGCAGCTTTTAGTGATTAAGCAGTCACTTTGTAATTAATCCTTTGCACTCGGAGCTATTTTAACTCGAAAATCAAACGTTTCTTCCGATCTAAAATATTTCCATTCTGTATGATTTTTTAAATTTGGTAGACATGAAATTAATTTAATACCTACAATCATACAATACTTAAATATTTAGTAACGGGTTAAATATCGACATATCTAATAATGTAAACAATATTTTAAATAATACCACAGTAATTTTTAGTGACGGCTCAGAGGCGCCACTCGACTGCTAAGGGTTCTCAGTTATAATATTCATATGACTGCGGATTACAGTACCCTCTTGATGTATGCCAAAACTTCGAGACCGAAATTGTCATAAATAGACCACGAATCTTTTTAATAATTTGGATTTTTTATACAGTGAACCACTAAAGTATTTAAACGCATTTTGAAACAGTATAACTTTTTTAACCATTGTACTAACCGACCTGATGCTCTGTAAGCAATTGGAACCATTGGTTTACAAAATCTGCAAAAAAGATTTTCCAAGAATTATAATTTACAAAATTTTCTAAAACTGTTTTATTTGGACAATTAATGAAAATTTAAAATGTTTTGTAAATCTATGTTAGTTATACACATGCTGAAAAATTCATCAAAAAGGTCCTTTCGCGACCTTTGGTCAGTTTCTGCTTAAAATCCACAAATTGTTACATCTTTCGATGCATTCATTACGAGCTCTGATAAAAAAAAGTTGTAAATGGTGCTTCTTTTATTTCCTCATGTAATTATTAGCAATTCCAATTTTCCCAAAATCTTCTTTGTGCATGTCATTTGGTAAATCAATTCATCTAATTGCTCAAAAAAAAGTCAGGTCGTTTGGTCCGATCATAAAAACGTTATACTGTTTTCAAGTGCGTTCAAATACTTTCGTAGTTTACTGTATAAATATTGCAATAGTAAAATTGTTTTCATGAAGTAAGTTCACTTATTTAAAAATTCATTGCGAGATGTGTACATCACTTCAGTAACTAGAAAATAAATCTGAAATAGGTCATTGTAGACCGTCTGGTGTTTCTAGTGTTAAACAAGCGGAGTACTGTTCTCGTGAAACATTATGAGATGAGAAATACTTATGTACGGTGTCCGGTAACGAGGATGCTAATTATACAAAAATATATAGATGCAAGTTTTATTAACGTTATATATGAAATGCGTAGGATCACGTCAATGTTAGGAATTGTGTCTTGAGCCAGTGTTGTAGTGCACATTAATAATTGTCATCAGTAGATTGCAGATTTTATTTATGCATTTACAGCAACAATAAATTTAATTAATTAAGTATTTATTTATTGATGCCGTAAACCATGTTTGTTTTAAATAGAATACTTTATAATATACATATATAACGTAATGTGAATCAGAGTTGTGATAATTCAATTAGATTGTATTTCAATTACTAAGTATTTTAATCAGATATGTAATCGAAATACTATATAATTAAAACACAATGTATAATTGAAATACAATATAATAGAAATACAATATAATTGAAGGTGTGCCGTAGGCACGTCACGAGCAGCTAGTAAATTTATAAACAATAAATTTCTTCTGTTCGAAACCTTCACATAGATTTTTCAACCTCTCCTTGCCTATTATGTATTTCATTTTTCATTATTCAAATACAATGTATTTTATAATTGTGCTTCATTACAATTACGAATTACATTGTAATTTAATTGAATAAAGATCTGATTTATAAATTACAATATAACTGAATTACAATGTAATTCAATTACTTTGTAATTATAATTCTGGAGTAACTCAATTGTAATTCTGCACAACACTGATATAAAGTGAAATGAACATAAACGCTAGACGCTGAATCCTAATCTCACATTAAGAATGATTTGATCAAATAGAGAACAGTAAAATCGTTTAAAGAATTTACATATACTGTTACGTTATTTTCAGCTTTCTACTATTATTGAGAAAAGAAATAAATGTTTATTTGACTTGAAAATATTGCAGACAATTTTTATGTTTCATAAAAATTTACAGTCTGGTCGTATAACTTTCATTTTTAAGGTCCTGTGTGTTTGATAAATGCCATAAATAAAAAACATCAAGTTATGACGCATCTATATGAGACAACTTAACCCTTTGCGGTCCTATGCCGAGCCAAATTCAATGAATACAAATTTCGCGCTGTAGCCTTTTGCACGGTACTGTACATATGAAAATAATAATGAAATTAGATGATTGTGTAGAAAGTTCTGACGTAAAAGAGGGAGAACACGTTGGGCCACGAAGGGTTAAACAACGCTCTCGCGATCGCCGGGGCCGTTTCCTCGCAATTAATGTCTCGCCGCTAATGGTTTAACGCCATTGTGAGCCTCGTTTCGAGAAATCCACGGAATTTCCATTATAAATCGTCGGTCGCCGTGGGCCGGGCCGTAGTCAGCGAAAAAGATAGATGGCCAGCGCCACGAAAGACGGTGTAGGTGGAGTATCGCCGAGATTCGGCCCGGAAGAGATCTAATGTTACGATCCTCTCCTTCGATGGGCACTGGCTTCGAGCCCGCTGCCGCCCCGTTTCAACCGGAAACGTGCTTGCTCATCCTCCTCCCCAACTTCTCCACCCCTCGCAGGACACGTCCTGGAAAACTGGTGTCGATTTCCGGCCGGCGAGTTCTCGAATCCTCACGAGCCGGTAAAGCTGCGAAACCGTAAAATCGCGCGAGTCCCAGGCCGCCGCGGCCGCCGCGGCCGCCACACGGGAAAGGGAATAATGTATTTCCGCGTAATCCGTATATTCAGGAACAGATTGCAGTACCCAGCAGGCGCCCTGAATTTTTTATAAAATAAGAAAACTCGGCCCGTAGCAGCCCGGTTGCTTACTCGACCGCTTCCGCCCCACGGTTGCTACATTTTAATGGGCGCTCGGGATACGAATCTTAATTTCCCGCGAACGGAATCCAATGGTGCCTCTGCTACCAGTAAGTACAATATAAATCTTCCGAGTGGCTCGGCTGGATCATGAGCCGGACCAATATCCGTGAACGTTGCTCAATTATTGAGAGGGTGCAGCACGATAATTGACTTTCTTTCATCGTTAACCGGAGTGCAATATTCTAGCTATTTTGCACGTGGCCACACTGAACTTCGGAATTTGGTACAACTGTTTCTATAATTAATCTTTTCCAAATATAATTTACAGTCTGTAGAACCCAAAGATCAATTATCTCCGAAATTTTCTATGTAATAGATTTTCCCAATTGAGAACATAAAAATTTTCTGCATCAATTACAAATGACAGAAACCAAATGGGCATTTGTTTCTTCCTTTAATCATTTTAATCACTTAATGACTACACGTATTATGGAAAAATCCGTCCAGGTATGTGTGATGCTATAACATGACCTTCCAACAATCTTGGAACTCGAAAATAGAGGTTAAACTGAAAATTCGAATCAGAGAAGAACACAGGCTTTGCAAAATATAAGTAAATCAGTAAAAAATCTGTAAATCAGTAAAAAATGTTTCTTACCATAAAATTCATCCAAATAAATTTATCAAAAGGCTGAATGTTCTTTGCTATAAAAACATTTTAAAACGTATAAAAATTTGTATAATCTTAACAACAAATTTGACAAATTTTGATGGAACTGTTCAGTTTTATGGTAATTCCAAATGCAGCGAAATATTTCCAGGACCAATTTAATTCCAAACTAGAAAGTTAATTTATTAATGTCCGTAAATTGTACGGAATCTCCGTTTCCTTGTTTTTAATATGCGGAATTTGGCACGTGCACGTGAACTTTTGCGACTGGCTGTACACCAAAGTTTCGAGCAGAAGTTCCCAGTTATGTATTATGGAAGTTATAACGCCGAACATGGCTGCCAATGAGTGCACCGTTGAATAATGGACTCGGAAGGAAAATCACCAGGGTAGCGCCGATAAAATAGGACTATAACGTACGAACAATGGTATTACATAACTATAATGATCGCAGGAATTATGTGAAATCTATTAACTACGCCGGAGGTGGTTATAGCGAACCATAGAAACTCGTAGTAGACGCCAAGAAAGAAATAAATGAAGAAGAATGTGCGTGTCACGTTAAAAAATGGCTGCAGACATTTAAGCGACTGCGCTGACAAAAGAGGTTAAAGCAGAGAATGAAAGAATGAAAAAGAAAAAGACGAACAAAATTTCGCGGAAAAAGCTGTTCTACATGGATCCAGAATCGTGTGAAAGAAATATCTGCACATTTTTCAAGTCGGTCATTACAGGAGACCTGCTCGAAACTTAAAAATTTTTGCACCTTTTAAATTCAGTTTGCGACATAACTCTGGAACGAATAAACATTTTCTCCTCTAATTTTATATTCTAAAACTATTAAAAATGTTGTTCAAGAATTTCCACGTTTCAGAATATTACGCAAATCTGGATGAATAGTGAAATTAATTCTAAGCCTCGTGATTTCATTCGAGATTGCTTTAATCAAAGCTACGTTACATGTAATAATTTATTGAAGATTAAATAGTACACAGAGCTGTTTAAATTCAATAATTCACTGACGATTAAACAGTTTACATTCTATAGTTTATGTTTCGTTAAACGTTGTAGTAATGTTTCAGAATCGCAAAAGAGCGTAAGACTGTTTCCATTCGTCTCTCTATAGTGATTGTGTATATTCCTGATAATTATTTGAAATGTTCACTACGATCCTGACTCGATATCATGATGCAAAAATTTAAATCTTCATTGTATCTACATGTCTGTTATTTTTAAACATACTGCTTTAATAAATTGTTGCACACTGTAAGAACAGAAATCTACTAAACAAATAATGAATAAAAATATCGATAATAAATATCATATGAAGTAATTCATAATCTACACGTTTGTCGTTTTTTTTAAACGTACTGCTCCAATTCATTCGTGTACCAAATAACCAAAGTAGCGTACTAAAAAAAACTGATTTATAAAAGACTAGCTATGACAAATTTTTTAACATAGTGCTCCAATCCATTTGTACGCGAATTAATCGCAGTAACGTATTGTACGAGAAAAATGGAGATGTTAAAAGGACAAATCTGCATGCAATTCAATTTTGGGGACATCATATGAAACAGTTAGCGGAATTCGTAGAGCATCGATTAAACGTCGACCATTTGAAAATCTCGAACAGATGTTCCTATACTCGAGGATAGCAGGTTCTGCAAAAACCGGGGAAAGCCCGGTGGATCCGACGGTATTCAACCGAGAAATGTTTCATCAGTGTCAACGGCAAGATTCCTGGGAAGTTGAGAAATCAGGAGCAGAATACCGCAACGATAAATCTGTCCGACGGCGATTTCTTGGCGGCGTTTTCATTGTATCGGGATTCGTCCGCAAATCCGACGTAGATTTATTCGGATCTCTGACTGGTGGCTTCGTATTGGTTGCGACGCTACTCGACCAGATGCCACTCACAGCGTGTCGTCTGTGAGACAAAAAAAAACTTTTTAAAAACCACGCTTCTATTAAAATGCATTAAAAAGAAGAAAATAATATTTTTAGATATTAGTGACTATAAATAAAAGCGTGGAGCGCTAAACTATATTAACGTAATCTTCGTGGGCGCTCCACACTTTTATTTAGAGTCACTAATATCCAAAAATATTATTTTCTCCTTTTTAGTGCATTGTAATGTAAGCGTGGTTTTTAAAAAGTTTTTTTATATACTTTTTATTTTCTACTTTTTAGTCTTTACTACCGAGCGTATTTAGTAAGACTCTCTTATATAGCAGAAAGTAAACCGAGCTCCTTTGTTGCGAAGTGGGCCAGTGGAGCGGGCTCGTAGCCGGAGTGGGAACGCGTAGTGGAGTAGGGAGCGCGCGGAGTGGGGGTCGCTGCACGCGATGACGTACTACCGAACTTCTCTTGGCGAGGGGTGAAGGGGAATATTAAAAATATTGTTTAAATCCTAAACGCACAGTCTGTTTAAAAAAATTGTTTCGAGTATTGCATTGGCATCGAGTTCTGAGCTGTTGAAAATTTCAAGTCTCTGGCCCATTGGAAAATGGTTTCAAATTCTATTTCAAGATTTGACAACAACGAGAACTCGGCTAATACAAGCTAATATAAGCGTGGTACAAAATGGAAAAATCGATTTTCGTGTTGGTTTTTATTCTCGGCGCAAGGTTCGATCATTTTTCTACACGACAAATAGCTATATTGCAGGGATACTAAACGCTGGATTCGGGTATGAATCACCCGGTTCAAGAACCACGTTAGCTATTAAAAATGTTTAATAGGAGGAAACGTGGTTCCTGAACCGGATGATTCACACCCGAATCCAGTGTTTAGTATTCCTGCAATATAGCTATTTGTCATGTAGAAAAATGATCGAACCTTGCGCCGAGAATAAAATTCATAATATCTGAAAGATAAATTACGATCGATAAACTAATTAATTATATTTCTTGTTGGTACCCGGAAACTCGGCAGTCGTGTCAGAAAACGTTCGGTAAAATTGACACGAACATTATGAAACGATATCTCGTACCTGGACTGTGGATTTTGTGAATTTATGACAAAAATTAGGAAAACAGCAAAAGCATTTAGCTCACGTATCGTGGTTGCCGGTAACTAGGTTTCGCGTGACCCATACTAGCAACTGTGAATGTGAATTGACGTTATTGTTTTGTTTATGTTGTTAGCAAATGTGCCAATGACTGTATTATTTATCTTACGATTGTTATTTAGTGAATATATTTTACATTAAAAGATTCATGACTCGTAAAACTGTTTGATTTTGCTGAAAAATCTTTCGTAACATTTCAAAAAAAGATTTTTACTATGATTTGGGCTTATGGTGCCAATCATTGTACAGTTTACCCTAACTGAAAATTTTATTTGTTGAATTTGTGCATTAATTTGTATGAGAAACATAATATTAAAACAAGCTATCCTAAATCAATTCCAGATATTTAGTAGAGAAATGTTATTGGGGTCACGCGAGACCCTTACAGTGACTGGAACTTCTTTAACATTCATAATTTTTTCGAAGAAGAAAGATTATATTGTATTCTCCCTAGTGGCTACAGATCGATAACAACGAAAAACAATTTTATTTGAATTTTACTTCATTAGTGGCATACATATAGGGTAAATGTACTTATTACTGCTGGTGTAAAATACGTGAAAATAAATAGTTTGCCCTGAATAAATGTGTACAAATCATCGTTGACAAGGCAAACAAAATTGTCGATCAATCTTGTACTTTTATAAACTCAAGATTTAAATAACATTATTCCAAAAGGTAAACAATAAGAACATTTTTCTTCTATCTCGATAACTAGAGGACTGTTGTTCACGTGATTCTACATTCTTCATATTCCCTTAAATTGCGTAGGGGAACGTTTTATTATTATTTAGATACCTACTTCGATACAATCAAAATATAAATTTTTCTTGTGTTGTACTATATACTCTATCGAGGGCCACCAATTCTTATTCGTATTCAGAACACATCATTCATCTATAAAATGCTTACACATATTATTCCATGATACATTAAGAATGATATTAAAATAAAGAGCGATCGAAGCACGATAGAGCAGTAATCATTACAGATACCCTATTTAGTAGATACTGTTCGAAATCACGAGTCTGACACGTTGCTATAGTGCAAGGGGTTGTTAAGTTTCGCTTAGAAGTTTTTCTCATAACTGCATTAAATCCGCAGTCTAGTAATTAAAGTCATCGAAGAAGCTCAGTTACCCTATATGTTAAACAAATTAATGTTTAAAGAAGAACGAAGAATTCTACATCTTGAAGTGAGAGCTTCATTAATTTTGTCCGCGAAGAACTCGAAATGCAGGGGCCTAAAGAACTCGATAATGCAGAAGAAAAGACTGGGACAAGAGAGAACCATTTGGAAATACGAGAATCCTATTCATCCGCAGAAATGTAGAGAGATTCGGGTCAATTAAGCGCGTTCGATGCATTCTTCAGGGGTGAAATGGAATTCGACGGAATCGGATATCAAATTTTTCCCGGAGGATGAACACCTCGTAACATCAATCTCTCGAGCTTTCTCTTCCTAAGAATACGCGGGAACTGTCAGGCGTTTCGATAGACGTATCGCAGGAAGGGGAAAGGATCACGGTGACGCGGTATCGAATTCTTCTCCACTGCTCGCGAAACAAGGGAAAGAACGCCGCAGGATTTCTCCGTCAAAGAATGCACGCCTCGTTCTTCGAGTGCTATGTTCGACGATTCTTCGATGTACTTTATGGGGATCAGTCTACTCAAAAAGTTCACGGAAATTATTAATAGAAAGCATTTATTTCAATATCTTCGTAATATTGTATCGTCTCATTAAAGTACTCTTCTTTATCTTTTTTTATAGGGGAGAGTTGGCAAAATCGTACTACCTAAGGGATTTTTGATATACCTAATAAACAGTACACGTTTTTACTAAAATTATTGTTCGCAATTATACTTTGATCTTTCCAGAAACCTTCTAAATACACATTCTACGTATAAAATGAAATTAAAAGAGCCAGTTGTGTAATTTTAGAAGACATTGTAAAAGTAAGATTTAGGACACAAGTTGTACCCTATATTACCAACTCCATAAACGCTTTATATTTTTACCACTAGAAGTTACAAACATGAATTGGTTACACAAAAAAATGAGCCGGTACGATTTAGGTGACCAATACGCATTTGGTAACTCTCCTCTACATCTAAGCCTCGCGCATTTTTCGACTAGTTTTACCATATTTCTGCAAAAGAAAATGACAAGAATCAAACCAAAAATAAAGTACATTTATCATTTTGCCGATTTCGGAAAACTTTTACTGACTTTTTTTTTACTGACTTTTATCCTGAACCACAAGATCAATCTCTCCGAAAATTTTTGTACACATCAGCTGGTAAACTAATGCTTCTAACGTCGCAAGGAAGCTGAAGTAGTCCGAAGTCAGTTCGAAAAAGTTAATCTGTTCGGGTGCACGGAGACTTTTTCGACCGCCTGCATGAAGAAGATCGCCTCGAAAGACGTTCAAGAAGATCAGACAGTTTCCAGCCGGACCTTACACAATCAAGTTTGAGATCGATCACCGTGCGAAACATCGACCCAGAATTTTTGTGCTTGTCCAGGAACTTTCATGGGAACTAATTTGCAATGTTCCTGGTACTACACTGTTCAAGGCACGGCGCTCTTACCTATCCGAACTTCTTTCGAACGAGTCAGAGCAAAGAGACACTCGAGACCCTTGCGAAGGAACGTCGAAAGTTTCTTCGTGGAGCCCTCCCGCATCTCCGAAGAACAATCAATTGTTCCGCGGCGCGTATTGATTTTTGCTTACTGTAACTTAACGGGCCGACTGTGTCCAGGAAGTAACACTGCCGGATAAGGGGGAAGGCCGAGGGGAAAAAGTAAACTGGGACTAGAGATCACCGGCTGTTCACGATAAACCTCGACGTCGACAGGATTTACGACGAGAATTGTGAAGTTTCGGTATCGCGCGCACTCTGTCGATGAATCAAGTTCATCGCGACATGTTCGGCTTACTTCCGACCGTCCGACGATTCATTTCGCGGGATACATTGCGGGAAAGAACACATAAACCATGAATCGAACATTTATGTTAAGGGAACAAATCCATGTAGACGAGTCAAAGTCAATTTTTTAACTCATAATTGGTATACTGGAGTTTCTCATAACAAATCAATTCTCTATACACCAACTTACGCTATTATATTATACGATAAATTGCAAATATCAAGTCTCTGCAATTTCTGTAGTATATTTGGATTGTGCCATCTAATACTGTGGTGTCCAAGGTGATTCGGAACCCACCTTAATAAACTGTAGGTCCCGTCGTGAAATAACCTTAGCAAAGAGTTAAAAGCGATGTTAAATAAATAAAAAATATATATTTGGATTGTTTAGTTTCAAACTATATAGTTTTTTTTATTAAGCTATAAAACCCCAAATTACTGTGCGTGCTAAACTAATGGAAAACTCATAGATAACTTATAATCTATAATTGATAATATAATGAACATTTTCTAATACAACACTAAAGGTACAAACAGTGAGACTTAAGAAGTATATGATTATGTGGTCCTCTCAGGGTTTCAAATCTATTTACCAATTTATTTATTATTTACTCCCCCTTCTTTCCACTCTCCCTGTCACCTAATTTTAGCATATTTCAGCCTAATTTTCAGCGGGACCTACTGTTTATTACGGTGGGTTCCGAACGAGTTCCATGGAAATTACCGACACAAATTTCTCCGATACAGTTTTCACCAATTTCAGATTTCACCGACAACGATTTTAGATTAGTTGTCGGTTAAAGACGTTGTCGGTCCAAGTGGTTGTCGGTCAAATCTGGTGTCGGTGAAATGTTGACGGTGAAAACCGAGTCGGGGAAAGTGTAGGTGATTTCCATGGGACCCGTTCCGAACCACCCTTTGCTAACAACATCGAATCGAATCGAAGGAGAACCGGTGCTTTTTCAACGGAACCACGGTCGTTGGTTCAATGAGACTTAAGAAATTTGTGTATATAAAATAGGGGACAAGGAGAGAAGGTCCGCACAAAAATGTATCTAAAAAACTATATAGTTAAAAGTATCTGAGTAAATGTATACAGAATTTTAGAAAGGTCCCAGTACGATACGTCCTAATCCGAGTCAACATCGGACCACTCAATAGTTAAAAGTGTAGAACCTTGGAAATATTTCTCCAAAACCTAATGCTTAAAATCGTTCTTATGCAAAACAAACATTGTCTGTATAATTGATTTCTTTTCTTAGTAATCGCAATAGGTTGCAATTAATGTACCAGTCACATTAATCTCATCCGATGTTTCTCTTATTTTGTACTTCACCTATTCATTTTTTCCGTGATTACGGAAAACCTTTGTTACGAGTTATAGATCGGATTTCATGCATTTCTGACAGAAATAAATAGGTGCACCAATTCATCAATTGTTAGTAAACATGTTAAACGCCTATTTAATGAGTGATGACACTAAATACAGTTCTAGCAAATTCGAGTATGAACCGCAGGTTAATTGTGCACGTTAACTGTTTAGCAATTAATTAATCGTGCAAGAATATAACCGAAAATTTCCGTGAGTAATTAAAACTGTTTGAACGATTGAAACAGTTTAACTTCCCGTTAACAGCCATGCTCGACACGTCTGCTTGAACATCTGTGTGCTGCTTAGCAATTCATGAACCTACATGGTAGGGTAGTAACGTGCCCATTTAATAACTTGTCGTATTTAACGTCTCCTTCGGGATGAATTTCAAGGTAGTATACAATCGTAACGTGTCTGAAACGAGTGAACAAAATTCTTCAAACCGGAATCTATTTCTGTAATCCAGATCGAAGGTCGACGGCACTAATTATCCAATTCGTCTGCAGTCCTTACGCTAAACAATCACGATCAATTAAACGGCACTCTGCAGTTCCACGTGGACGTTAGTACTGTTTGCCATCAGGAAACAGTGTACTAGATAATCGGCCATCTAGCAATAAGCATCTTAACTGCCCAGTGCAACTTCACTAGGGCGATTAAACTAGGATTAGAGGTTGAACAGTCGGCATTAAGTGGTCTGATCCTTCGTTAGTTAAGGTCCAGTGATATTTTAAACGATCGTAAATAACCTTGAATGACCTTGGACGACCAACATGAACCGGTGAATAAATTGGTCGAAAAATATATT
Source organism: Lasioglossum zephyrum (assembly GCA_028455615.1). Taxonomy (NCBI): domain Eukaryota; kingdom Metazoa; phylum Arthropoda; class Insecta; order Hymenoptera; family Halictidae; genus Lasioglossum; species Lasioglossum zephyrum. Next base: position 13,692,169 of record CM052323.1, on the reverse strand, counting down.
GTTTGATTTGCTAAACAAAAACGAGTAGTTTTATATACTAAAAAGTGAAAGATTATCTTGGAATCTCTAAGACGGATCCAGTTACAATTGTTACATAGGCGCGGGAATGACCCAAATTTATGAGGTACACGAGAATTGTGGAGAACGGGATCGTGCACCTCAGTGAAAATTTAGACAGAAAAGTAGAGGGGCGTCTCATTAACCGTCCCGGTTCAAGTTTTCGTGTGGTTCAAGTTTTTAGTGGGTATGCCTCCCCGACCATCTGGGAGGAGAGTCCCACACTACCCCCTTCTAAGATGGACATAATGTATTTTCCCCCACACCCTTAAAAAAATGTTACAATTGTTACATATAATTTTCATTCAAGATTGAAAATATCAAGGTCACGCAGAAACTTCGCAATAAAACAGGCAATAACAAATTATAGGCGATATTTGACTAAGAAACCAAAATAGTTAGCTCCATTTACCAAATTATGAAGAACCAAACAGTTTAAGCTCTATTTGTAACATATTTCGAAAAGTTCTCTGCGTGTGTGGCATTTTATCCAATAGATAAATATGTATTAAGTAAGAAAAATAAGATTGGATGCTTTGTAGGTTTTTGAGTATTCTACAAAAACGAAAACCTTCTAATAGGTTAGTCCTTTCAGGCAGGTGTTGACAAGAACAGGATCGTTCAACAGAAAATGCATTCGCACTTTTGGTGAAGCTGGGTGAGACACGAGGGTTGTAAATCTCCTGTCCGGAAACCCTCTCGAAACTGCATCTGCAGAACGTTTTTGCGGACTTCCCTTCCAGTAACTAATTCAACCAATCACAGCGACACTTACATTTTCTCTTCGGACCAGCATCAGGAAAATTAGGATGGAAAAAAGCGAACGTGTTGGAGAAGAGACGGAATTGCCTCGGCAATCTTCTCTATACAAGGTGTGTAGTAAGAAACCTATAGTAAAAGGACATGTTGTAAAGATTGAGACACCGTATAAGCTGGGACAGTGCTTTTTTCCACATAAACGCACTGGAAACACCGATGTCATGATTTTCAACTTTATTTCGGTTTATGTACACACTTTTCATGAGCATTGGAGGCAACAAGTCATGTTCAACTGAAAGTTTTTCAACCCTTATTGCTTAAATATACATAACTTGTTGGAAATTTAATATAGTTTAAATGTGCAAAAAGGATTGTGCACTTATCGCGATGTGAATTTCTTTTTTTTATGTGTGTGTTTTGAAATGGCATTTATTTCTTTGTTTTGCATATTTTTAGATGTCATTTTTATGAATACAAATCATGTTGTAAGTGTTCTAAAATAAAATAATCAAATTATTAAGGCGAGGATTGTGTCGAGATGGCGAAATAATACAATAATGAACTACAAGCCAATAAAAAGTGCTTTTTCTACTTTGTCAGGTAATCTTTCGATATTAACAGAAAAAGAAACATTAGCGCTGCTACGAAGGAGATAACCGGCAATAAAGAGAAAACATCGACCGAATCAAAACAACCAAATCGGGAATTACTCATTTTCATCTGATTCTTCAGATTCAACTACTTAAAAAGAGAGAGACATACAGTCTTATATTGTCTGTACTAAGAGCATGCCAAAGAAGTTGAGTCGCTCGAATTCGATCGAATGCAACACCTGCGAGAGAGCTGTGCACTTGAAATGCGCTAATATTCGTACAAGTTATTTCACATGCAAACATTATGAAATTGAATCAGACTACAAGCCGGTTGTTATTTTATGAAGAATGTTCTCTTTTGTGGCAAATCATGATCTAAGAAATAAGGCGTTTCCACTTCATTTCAAAATCTACTTTTCAGAGTTTTTGGGATGTCCCAACTTATTTAACATCGTCTTTAGAAAATTAGCTATAACTTTTTGTCCTATAATGCTATCATGATACTTTCTAGACTGAAAACGTAGCTGGCAACTATACCTTTCCAATGGTATAATTTTTTGCGTAACTATAACGCTATGATATTCAATAGTTAAAAAGCAAAACGTGCCCGGATCTTTACGACATTCCTTTACTTCGAACATCCTAAATTGATACTTAACTTGTTACATTCATGCTGTATGATCAGATATAATACATTTTGTATTGTATGCGAGAGAACAAGTTGAAACTTCAATGGGTGCGAAATTCATCCCTTTGTATTATTATGTGTTCTTTTATCTCTTCCCACTGCATGTCTAATACGTGCATTGCTAAATGTACAGAAACGTTGGTGAATAACAAGCGAAAAGAGGAAAGATTCAAAACAAGAGGTCCAATAAATTGGAAAAATACAGTTGTTATTTGATATGTAAGTAACATTTCTAATGACATAAGCAGAATTTTCAAAAAGGTTGGTATACACAACGATCTATAACATACCACTTTATTTAAAAAATTTGTTTCCACCAATAAAAGATAAATTGCCATTATTAAAAAGTTGTAATATAGTATATGCAATACCATGTTAAGACTGCAACCATGAATACATTGGACGAACATCTAGACACCTAGACACACGTATTACTGAGCATAAATGTAATATATTCTTGCCTCCAACACAACACACGGCTTTGACGAAGCATTCATCGAAGTTTGATCATACATTTGATTGTGGCAACACCAAAGTAGTTGACAGAGAACCTAACCTACAAAAAAAGTTACTATTAGAAACGATTCACATGATTAAACAGCATAGCGTCAATCTTAGGTACGAAACTCCTAAGATTCATGATTATTACGCAGCATTACTGAACCAGTAATGTTTATGATGAAGTTTCCTATCATATAACTTTAATTAGGCTCGTACCCATTCAAGTTACAACTTGTTCTCTCGCATACAATACAAAATGTATTACATCTGATCATACAGCATGAACATCAATTTATAATCTACCACACTTCGTGGTAGAATAGCACGTGTTTAAAATGGATGGGCTTAATTGCAAATTTATCGGCATATATTGATTGAAGTTTTGACTCTGTTCAAATGGTCACTTTGACCACAGTACAATTTCAATCAGCATCATGGTCAAACCAATTCTCAATGTTTAATTTACGCATTTAAACCTATACATAGCAAGTAAGCAGTAATATTTCTTTCTTTCTTTTTTTATATATTTTGTTTCTCATTTTTAATATTTTCTAGACGCAAAATCTCTTTGAAAAAGATCCAAATCAGGGCCGAAACGTTAGAGTTTAAATTGCAAAATTGCTAATACATAGTTCGTTAAATTGATCGAAACAGTGCTCCGAAAACAGTAACAAATTAAGTATTTAACGATTGCGATCGACAAAATTGATTATTTATCCTAAATTTAAATTATCACAATGATTTTGTTAAATAATTTCTTGAAATATTTTATATTGTAAGTATGAAGCAAAATAGCCCTTTTACAGTGTAATGATTAAATAATGGTCATTAATGGACGGGTACTCCAGTCACAGTGTGAAATTCTTTGGTTATGACCAGCGCAACGGGCGAAGAGCATGCAATAGCGAGAATATTTCGAAGCATTTGCCGAGTGTCGCGATGTCTGAAGTTCCGAGCGTGCATGCAGAGACGCCGAGATTAGAAATTTTCCTGGATTCCCAATAATTCACGAGGCGAGTCCATTAAACCGCGTGCGCTGGTCTTGGGCAACAAGAGCGTAAACTACGTAATGCGATCCCCGATTCACTTAACCAAGTACGGTTTTGTGGTAATGAATTCGTATTCAGTAGGGAGGAAGAGGATTTTAGGACGAATGGACAGGGATAGGTCTGAAGAGATACGTGAGCCGAACGGGTGGGGGTAAGAAGCATAGTTGGCAGCAGAGTCGAACTACAATATCTCTCTCACGTAAATTTAATGGACCCTCCAGGTTGTTTGCAAGTACTTAGCGAGTCGGGTGACACGAGCCCCGAACCATCGGAAATCGACGAAATAATACAACTCTTGTCGCAATTCGCATTGTTATTCGATGAACACCGGTTTCTCTAGTGTTTGGCGAAACGATAAATAAAGGATCCCGCGAGCAAACGCGATTATTTGCCCAAAGTCCAAATTCACACCGGTGTAATTTATTTTGTGACATGAATGTTTGTTCGCACAGACGCGAAAGAACACCAGCAGAACGTATGAAATATCATTGTGTGCATTGTTTAATCAAATTTGTTTTATTTATGGAAAATGTCGTTTCGTAAATGTATGTCTGTATATACTACATATGAGGAAGAGAAAATTTGGTCGAACTGTGATTGTGAATCCACCATAGTCGTCGTACGATTTTTGTTAGCTGTACTTTCGAATTTAAAAAAAATGTAAGGTAGCTCAGAGATTTATGCACATGAGTGTGTACATATGTTTTAAATTGTGTTAATGGGAGGACAGAACGAGGAAACCAGTTAAACAAAGTAGAAAACGCAATGCAGCTAATTTAATTAACCGGAAAAATAAAGAATATATTTATTTATGGTTGAATTGAGAAGTGTGCCATAATAATAGGAATAAAAGATACGCGAGATGTAGAAACACGTTTTCTATCGTTCGTGGAAGCATCGACAATCGGAGTCAGATAATGCAATTATTTTACGGAAGCGAAGAAACAAACGTGTTCGACTTCGTAGAGAAGCTATTCGGATTCCGACACAGACGACTTTGTGCCCAAGATCGTTGACAATGCCCGGCATGCGTGAGTTCTAAATATACGTTCCCCGTTTTCCGTCCTTTTCTCAAACGTTGCACCGCTTCCTCGGCTCTGAGTGCCGCATCCGAGCTTCCTCTTTTCTTCCTCCGCGCGATAATTTTGGATCCGCCTCGATGTATGCGTAAGCCGAGTTAAACTTATCGTTGTTTTTTCTTTTCCCTATTTCTTTTCCCAACTCTTTTACATAACGAGCACAGATTTGGTCCGGAGCATCCGACGAATTCGCTCTTCACTCTAGAATTTCGCCATTTTTATTTTCAGGCTAAAACCATGCAGAAAATATGTACCTCGCGGTTGCTCTCTCGATACCGCGATATCAGTGCTCGCGGTTTCTAGATAGTAAAATATTACTATATAGGGTATTCCATAAATGGTATATCGGGTCGATTGCTTCTATTTGTTTTACTAACCTTATTTTAAATCGCAAAATCGTGGTGTATCTTGACAGCCGACATTTCGGACGTAATCTCCTACCTTGTAGTGCTTTCTAATCTTTCAAGTATGTTTTCATCATCACATCAAATATGCAAAATCAACGTACTCATTGCTATCACGTTTTGCATTTTTTGTATCGAAAAGGTAAAAAGGTAGTGCATGAAAGAAGAAGTTGAGGATGTACCACCGATTGCTATTTTTGTCGCTTATTTCAACATTTTTTATACGGCATGAATTTCATTTCAAATAAAGTCGTGAAAAGTAACTCAATATTTTAATCTTATTTTTGTTCCTCGTTTTTCTTTTACTTTCATTATTAATATATTCCCCAATTTGTCCTTTCTCCTTTGCCCTCCTAATTATTTCCTTCTCTTCTTGTTTCCTCCTTACTCATAACTCAATAGTCTGCTAATAAAAAACAGAAATTCTACTAGCATTGGATCTTTAACGCAAGAGACCGTAAAACAAACTATCGTAAAACTTATTCTAAATGGTAAAAAATTGGCTTTCATTTTCTCTTAAGAAAACGAAATGACCTTCCGAACGACCCGAAACTTCCTTGAAAGGGGTGGTTTCGGAGAACTTTTGAAGTAACTTTTTCCTTTGCGAAAATGTTCTTTTCAGCTTTGCTAAGGAATTTATTAACGAAAAACACGAATCGATCAGAGCGCGGCTACTAGCACTCCCTCTAAGCGTGGCGTTGGCGTTGGCCGAGACGAAAACCGTTCGTAGTTCGTAGTAGTAGCCCTCTTATTTTAGTTCGTGTTTTTCATTAATAACTTCATCCTAAAACCGAGGAGAACATTTTCAAAAAGGAATTAGTTACTTCAAATAACCCCTTTCAAGGAAGTACAATATTTTTGAGACACTCTTTATAATGCACTTCTGTATCGTAAATTTTTGCAATCATTTGCTTTATTTGTTTCATTTGTTTGTCACTTGTAAATACTTTGTTGCAAGTTAATTGTTTCACGTATTATTTTATATTTTCGTGAACCTGTCGGAGCAACGATGAATATTTAAATCTTGATAATTAACTTTTTCTTTCCGAAATATGAACGTACCGTAGTCAACGTGTTAAAGAATCAAAATAGAACGATAATAACAGCTTCAGGGAATTTTTTTTCGAATATTTTCACTGGTTTAGGTGGCTCCTCACTAGATGTTTTAAATATTTCCACTAGTTGAAGTTCAACCTGTGAGAATTTAGAATTTCTCCAAGTCCATTTGGTGTTGCAAAAGAGGTTGGAGAAATTGCTTGAGGATAAAGATCTAGGAAGATCTTTGAAGAAAAGTAAGGAAGGCGGATTTGCTTGGAATGCAATGAAGTGTGGTATTTGCGTGATTTGGAGATAGAGAAGAGAACTCCGTCCGTAGTATCGAGTCGAATATGGGATGAATTTCTCTTGATGAAGTGAATTCCGTTTATTCTGAGAATTGTAATTTTAATTCAATCCATTTTACAAATGAATGTGTGGCTACTCGTCGAAAGTGTATGCACACTTTCTATCTATGTTGTTCAATCAAGGTATAATTAATTGAAATAGTTGTTACCTTTCGACATGTGGGTGGTCTCAGAAAATCGTATATGAAACATAATTTTCATATAAACTTTAAATTTCCACTTAAGGTAAAGTGTATTTACATTTCGTATATAAAGATAGGACTGTAGGGAGATCGATGTGTTTTAATAACTAATTTATATAAGTTTCACTTTGTGCCAAATTTTGTAGCTCCTAGATAAAATCAATTTCAAGACCCATTTTTGTACAAATTACAGGGTACGAAATATCTCCCACATTTAGAAAAATCACTGTTATTTCGAAAATAAAAAGTTTCTGGTAATACCTCGTACCACTTTTTTCAATCCTCCTTTGAAATGTGGGAGTTATTTCTGCCGCGCCCTGAACAATATAAATTGTAAATATTTCGCTCTATATAACTTAAAACTCACATTTTCCTTATTATTTTCTATATTTCTGTAACTAAAAACGGTTTTTATTGTTATATTTTCTGAACAAATACATATTTGCCTTTGCCGTGTAGAGGGTTAATTTTCAATTGGTTTCTAATTTGATTCAATACTGCGTAATTCAATATGTGGAATAATTGCATGTAATATTCAATTCTGCTCTTGAATAATGAAATTAAATTAACATACTGAATAGTATACATATATTTATAAGGTTATTTATTCCTTTACCTAGCTATGGTCACCTTTTCCACGAGAGCGTGATATTTTCTCGCTGCAATTGGTGTCCCAATGTTCTCGAGTGAAAGTGTATGCGTTTGCAAATGTTTATTGCCCGTGTGCAGGCGTCGCCGTGGCTTACAGAGACAAATTTTCCACAGCTCTGTGGAAAAGGATGTTGCTCCTGTCACAAGAACAACAGTTGAGCATGTCCTGTCTAGCACGGTGCAAAAACGTTTCGCGAGCACACGTGCTGGGTGACGAAATTCTGAGGGCATTTAGGCGCAGGGCTGGGAGACAGAGTGACGGGCATAACGCCGGTATGCGAGCAAACTCGGAAACGCTTGAAACTTAAACTGCTGCCCTTAAAAGGGGGGAAAGTTCTCGCGAAACAGGCCGAGGGCTGCGGCAACCGACTTTCTTGTCCCAGGGTGTAGCTCTGGATGACGTCCGGGAGTGTTCCGTCGTTAACACGGAGTTTATTCCGTTCTTTCACTCGCGAATCAGCCCCCTTTTCGCTCCCTCTACAAACAAAAAGGAAAAATTCCCCCAAGCGCCACTCTCCCCGGTCGTTGTGGAAATTTCGTGATTAAAGGCGAAGTTGTTCAACGGCCGGCACTTCGCGCATTACTACCGTTTAATAACATTGAATGCGCCGACGAGTAGTGTGGCTTTCTCAACGAGAACAATAAAAAAAGAAATGGTTCCCGAGCCGGTTCACCAGTGTTCCCGTTCCGGAGACCACGCTTTTCTGGTCGATTCTTTTCGAGGGGTTCTCGCTTTTTGTTGACGGCCGCTTAAAGGCGCAAAGAAACTATCAAGTTCCCCGGGCAATGGCAACAAAGAAATTCTATAATTAAAAACGAATGAAAAATGTAGGCCGATATTTTCTCGCGCGGACACTTGGCCGCGGAACGATCTAATTTTAAAAGTCCGCCGGGCACACATGCTATTGACACCGTTTACGCGTCGTTTCTACTTAACTAGAAGAGTCATTTGCTCTGTTAAGCCGCTTTCCGTGGCAACCGCGGGAGGGCCAATCAAAACATGTACTTTCATTTGAATTCTTTCATAGCTCTTCCAATGTCCTCACAGTTTTGTATTATTACTGAAATTTTCGTCATAAGGCTCTACTAAAGACGGCCGTAGTCTCAGTCGCTAATTATGTACATGGGGTTAATGTTTGTTAACATTGATTTTCACTTACTATAGATTTAATTAAGGCTTTCTATCCCGTATGTCCACAACTTCTTTGCTTTTAAAATACAGTATTTTATCCATATAAGTCCACAGCACGGGTCTGTCGAAGGACATTTATGCGCCAGGGACAATGTTCTTTGACTTTTGCTGAACGTAGAGGAAGACTGCCGAACTCGAGAGATCCTCGGTCGTGTAACCAGGCGATAAGTTTAAAACAATCAATATCTCACCCGATACCTCGATCGATAGGCGCCACACGATACAATTTGCTATGCAATTCACCTGAGATACCCCCCACGATGCACCGATAAGACCGGGCATAAATGACCGAAGAGCCACTGTAAAGAATGCTAATAAAAGTTGTCTTTTGCCACGAGTACAACTCATTTTCGTTTCACCTCGCCTTATTAGTTATAAGATATATTTCTTCCAACTTCATCGTTTTTCATTTTTTTTTTTTAATGAGACTTCGACGATCATATTCGTGGAATTTTTCTAATAAAAATCATACAAAATATAATATAATTCCGATGGTATTTACTTGCGTAATAGACAATTGAAGTTTCAGGTGCGAGGAAGGATAGCGTATGGGAAAGAAAGAGACGCAAAGAGTGGCAGTCGCCGGCACATTTCAAAGGCTCGCCGGCGACTCTCCTTCCTTGCGCCCGAAACTTTAATTGTCTATTACACAAGTAACTGTCATCGGAATTATATCATATTTGGTATCATTTTGCATTAGAAACATGCCACGAATATGTTTGTGAAAGTTCCATAAAAAAATAATGAAAAATAAAGAAGTTAGAAATTTGGATTAGGTGATATCACCGATATACCCGAGCCGCATGATGTCATACTTCTCGGTGACCGAAGCCTCTCGAGTTTCGCGGCCCATCAAGGGGGTATACCCTGCAGTAGTGGGGATAGATCTGGGACATTTACAAGTCAGACTTTTGGGACATTTATGGATAAAATACTGTACCTTCGACTTTCGCAATCAAAAGTAATGTTTGTTAATGGTTGAAATGTTTGCAATATTTCACGTTGGGTTTATGGCTCTCGGGAAACGACGGACGGACGGAGGAGAAAAGATTCGCGTTTTACGGTTCCATTGCTTCTCCTTTTCACGGTCCCTCGGCGCGATGCGTCGAAATTCCATAACGGACCCGACTATTGGCTTCCGGGTGTAATGGAAATCCCAGCTCGCGTGGCGAGATTAATATGTCGTTGTCAAATCAGGAAGGAAAAAGTCGAATGCGGTGAGAATAAATTAGTTAATAAAGCCGTGGTTCTGTCTTTATATGATATGACGCCGAATAGAAAAATAATGGACTGCTTGACAATGCTTATGTTCGTTCGGATTCCATGAGCTCATCATTGCCGTAGGCCTTTCCTATATGTATACATACAATTTAGAATACACTTTTCAAAAATCCCTGAGATTAACATTCCTTCTCATAAAAATCGCACAGGAACACATATTTTTTAACCATTAAGGCACTAAGTGATATAGCGTTTAGTCAGATTGTAAAATATGAAACTAGGTCTTTCTACAATTTTGTATAAATTTTTTTCAGGTACTTTTAAGTATTATTATTTAAGACTAAATAATCAAAATATTCTAAAGAAGTTGCAAAATGTTGATATTTGAAATTTTCGTACAATGCAGTAATGAAAGCTAGTATACAGAAATTTTGTTGAGATCGTGAAAGATCCCAGTATACCAGTCAAGAGTCAAACAAGAAATGTAAGTTTGAATAGAATCTTTTTAAGAAATGAAGGATAACTTTGTTTATTTGAATACTTGGTGGAAGAGTACGGGTGGAAATGAATCCGGGGGACAGAAATTTTGTTGGGATCATGAGAGATCCCAGTATACCAGTCCAGAGTCAAACAAGAAATACAAGTCGGAATAGAATGTTTTTACAAAATGAAGGATAACTGTTTATTTGGATACTGGGTAGAAAAGAGTACGGGTCCAAACGAACCCGGCCGACGCGCGAGCGTGGAATAAAGATTTCACGTGCGCGGCACGGTTCATTTTGCGAGCCCATGCGAAACGAACGTCCATCGCGGCCTCGTAAAGTTATACAGCCGGGAAATTTATGCGAGAGAAAGTCGAGTTCGGCGAACGGTTACGATAAAACGATGCGGAAACGACCTGTGGAACAACCGCGGCGCGCGCGATTTCATTCCCATTTGCTCGGAATGAATTCTGCGTCGACCGTCCCGATAAATAAACATCGCCGATCGATATACGCGCTTTTATTCCGATGTAAATTTCGCATCAATGCGCCTGACAACAGCCCCGGCGTGGTACCGCGACCCGCACCGATATTTCACATTACTTTATTTCACGCCTATTTGTGCGGTAATTCGATCTCTGGTCATCTTCGAATAGGGGCTCCGCGGAATCGGAAATATATTGATGGGCTGTTTGCGCTTCGTTATCGTCGAACAATAACCGCCGTGTTTTGATGGCGGACACTTCCAATGCAATGAATACAAATACTCTTTCCTTTCTAAATAGGTTATCCCCTCCCTCCTCGAACCAATTTTTCGAATGAGCAAGGGTAAGATTTATCATGAGGCATCTCTCGACATACAGCGGTCGCAGAAACTATATGGACACTAAATTTCTGATTTTCGAATATTCCTCTACATCTTAATTTTTAGACATTGCACAGTGAGATATTTGGCCCGAGAAATCGGAGAAAAGTCGATTTCAAAGTTTTACGTAAAATTTTTGCCGTCCGATGTGGTTGCAGGCCTGAAGAATAAGGTTTCAGTATTTTGTTTTTATTTGTACATTCATGAAGTACTCTATCTCACCGTTCATTCAATAGCGATTTTCAAGTATTTTACGGAAACTGTAAATTCATTCATTGCAGAAGCTTTTCAAGTAAGTTTACAGAGCACTTTCGCACAGATTCAATTCATTTCATATAAGTTAGTACAGTTATTATTATTTAAACATAATCATTGATTCAGTATATCGATCTTTTAGTTTGAGTTGTTTTTTTTCATCTAGTTTAACCCTTTTCGTGTTGAAGAACGATAGATTGTCGTAAGCAGCACTTGTGAAAAGTGATTGCTATCCTAATTTATGGATTGCTCATAATATAGACATCTATATAATAGATAAATACATCTATATATTTAGTCTAGAATCTCATCGTATGGTATTATGTCATTACGTTATAATATTACAGGTCTATTCTCTAATTTATGAATTCCATTTCACCATTTTTTTGACTTAGCATTTTCCGCTCACATTTAAATCTCGGTCGGCACTGAAGGGAATGAAAGTGGCTTGATTTCTTTTATGAACGGAATAATTTCAGAGTATGCACGTAAAATAAAATCTCAGAATTTGTAAATACTTAGAAGGTTAGTATATATATCTCAATAAAACTGTAATGAACACATGTACGGAATTTTAGATTTGTTAGTTATGACATTCCTTTTTTGATGAAACCAAAAGAAATCGATGTTTTCAACGATATATCATATATATGCAAAAGTTGCTCTTATATCCTAGATATATTGATTATATTTTAATTAGACTTAGGTATGTGGTGTGTATAGTTTACATATTCTTGTTTTATTGTATTAATTTTCTGCCTTTTTTGTAATTAAATGATTGCTATAAATGTGTCCACATAGCCAACATCATCGATTGGCAAATGACAAGATCCGCGTGTTGTAAAAATTTGAAAAGAAAGCTAGAACTGCATTTATTTAATAAAAGTGTTCCTTATAGGACATCGGATGTCTTACACAACCACTCTAAGCGGTTCTACAAACGTTCACCGCTTTCTTCGTCAAATTTCGGCCATTCTTATGCACCGTACACTTCGGCGAACCTGCCTAATGATCGTATTTGCGTGGGCGCATTAGGCGTGCATTAGTACGTTTGGCACGATCGCAAAACGCGCTTCGCTATAAATAATCCAGGCTACTCCCCAAAACACGACCATAATAACCACAATACATTACCATAATTCTGATAAGCGAATAGTGACGGCTGCAATTGACGTAATTGTTTGCGCGTTAATACTCGGGCGTCGTTTGCGACGATTACCCGTGAAAAGAAATGACATTTCCGTCAATTTCTGAGAATCTCAAATGATGTTTATCTTATTTATTTATTTACGGTTTATTTTAATATGGACACATTAACGTCTAGGTAATTAGCGACCATATGGTTTGCAATCGAATGTATCTTACATGTTATTTGTGGTCGCGGACGAATTTATTTAAGGTCATAATGTCGTTTTTAACCATTTTAACCGTTGCGCTGGAATAAAAGTAACAATTAACGTTAAACTCTTGAAACGATTGACTTTGAAACTCTTATATCTTTAATTGTTATATCGTTTAATGTTAATTGTTAAATTCTTAAAAGTATAAATAAGTACAAGAGCAGCCGACACATTCAAATATGCAACTGATTGCACTGTTGTTCAAGTGACAATTTAGCCGAAATTGGATTTCATTTATAATTGTGGGTAATGATACATATGTTTAATTAATCATTCGACATCGTCTACATTTAAATGAGTTTTAATTACCGAAAAATTGGCATTCATATTGATGATTAAATTCATGAATTAAAGTACACATTCCATCATTAAAATGCTTTCATCGTTTACGTTACGATTGGCAATCAATGATATTTATCACTGAAAAGTAATTTATAGACTGAAAGCGCATTTCTCTTATTGTTCAAAGTGTTAACTATATTTTAATATACTTCATATATTACGCACTTTACAGCATTACATTACAGCACATAGATATATATGTAGTTACAGATTCAATTACATCGCAGCCATATTTGTTTTCGTTTTCCGAAGGACTGCTTGATTACGGGTACGATATTCCTGGGTAAAAGTTCAATAGATAATATCGGAGTCTGTCAAATAAGTCCAATAAACGTACTCGAAAATATGAAATATTCCAAGCATGCATCGGATTGCTTCATAAATTCGTAACATGTTTCGAGATGAAATTGTTTCACATCGGTTTAATTGCGCTCTAGTTTGCACCGAAATGTTATGTCGGTAAAACAACAGTATATTTTGAAATTTAAAAATGATGTTACTGTTTTTACATTTGATCAGTTTTCTTATAAATAAATGAAATTCCCAGTCTAATTATCAATGTTGAACCTAATCGTCGGTAATGAAAGAATTACTTTACTCGAAAACACCATTGAAATTGTCTAAAGGCTGTTTACTGTAATTCCTGCTGTTATCAACATTGAACCTAAATGTTCGCAACCTAGCAATTACTTTAATCGAAAACACCGTTCGATCGAACACCACCGGGCTTACTGCTGCGAAAGAAATGCTGAATTACCGTAATTCAACTAGATGGTATTAACCGACTTCCAAACGGCTGGAAGCACATGCGTAGCGTGGCTTCCCGCTGGTTAGGAGTGTCGGGAATTCCCGTGGAACAAATAGAACCCTCGTAAAGCCCGCTGGCTCCTCGAAACGCGATCATGGGCGCCATGGCTGGCAAGGATCGGCGGAATTCGCGAAAACGCGCCCACCACCCGTGAATGCGGCCTTTGTATAAATTTCATTCAAGCGTTTAAGACTGGCTCAAATGTTGTGATAACGATCGGAACAGTCAACACTAGTGCTTGGGGATGAAACAACCGGAAGACAGACGCTCTTTTCTAGCGGCCTTGGCGCAATGATGTTAGGCGATTCGAGCGACGGAATAATGGAATCCAGTATTAAGGTCTATTTAATTTAGCCAGAGTGTCACAGTTCAGAATTTCGGATGCCTGTGACTGTCTGCCCAAAAATTGAGGCGCTACGAGAGGATCAAAGTTTTGGAGACCATAAAAACCTTTTTCTTCTACCACGCACAGCAGAATTCCGACAACCGAGATGTCCGGGCCGGCACGAAACGAAATTTCGTTGAGATGTCGGGCCGAACTGCCGATGCCGGACTCCCTATCCTGCACTGCCCGTACCGGGCTAAACTAAATCGACTTTTATAAGGACATATACCGACACACAGTGGAGCATTTTGTCTCGAAGAGTTGGACAAAATGAAATTTTTTAATTCTTGCGTAAGAAAAAAAATTTTGGTTGACTGAGAGTCTGAGCTATTGGAATATATGAACAACAGTGTACCAGTTTTATCTTTTTTATTTAGAGTTAGGAACATGAAGCTCCTCCACATTTTGCAATCTTCACCAGACAATTTTTTAATGAAAAATTTGGGAACAAATGGATCGTGGGAGTCCTCATCAATAGCCTCCTCGACCCCCCGATCTAACGCCATTAGAGTTTTGCTTATAGGGATATGTAAAGAACAGAGTTATGTTTGAACCGCCGACGACAAAAGAGAATATGAAACAAAGAATACGTGACGCTTGCGCTTCAGTGACTCCCGAAATATTAACAAATGTTGGAACAACTTTAATGTTTCGAGTGAATAAATGTTTACAAGTCTGTGGTGGACATTTTGAACATGTAATTTAAAAAACATTTTATTTCTTCACGAGTATGCAAAGGACTCAAGCGCGTATACAAACAACGCTATTTCCAAGCGCTTCAAGTAAGTACCCACAAGTGGAAACTTCAAACTGTTATATCTCATCATGGAAATATCTGAGAAAAAAATGTTTCACACAAAATTACTTGTTTTTTTCCTGTAGAATCTAAATATGTAACGTTTTATAGGGGGTTCCATTTAAAATTATAAAGGTACCTCTGCCCCCTCCCCCCTCCTTAAATAAGATGGGGGCACTTCACGTTTATGTAGTTAGAACGGCACTTCAGATCCATGCAATTTAAGATGAAGAATTTTAATATCGATGGCATAGTTTCCCAGATATTGTGGTGTTAAGAGTTATGTGGGCCACCCTGTTTATTGTCCAGGTGTCATACTGAAAAGTTCGGGGTTTTCGTGCTGTTCGTCCTGGGTTTGTGATTCTATAGATGGCAGCCCTACTTATGAGCCACTACTTTGTGGTTGGGTCGTAAAATAGTAACAAAATTTGTGTTCGAACATGGCTTCTAAGGTGTAGACGGAGTAGACTACAGATCTTTATGCTAAATTGTTCGAGGTTACATTTTTAAGAGTCAAACATCATCTTTTTTCTAAATCCATTGGATACTCCGATACTTATAGGAGGGTATACGTCTCAATAAAGTTCCACCGTAGAACGACGAAAAAGGGAGGAAGGCGGTTAAGCCGGATAATCCGGGCAGAGATGGATGAGAGGGTTCGCTCGTGACCGCGAGGTCTTCTCCCCGGATATGTTTACTAAATTCGCGGGAATGTTCTCGAACGATCATATGTAAATAATCTACTTATCTCGGAGGTAAATGAACCAGTCGTTAAAAAATGTACTTCGGATATTGTGACTTAATTGGCCAATGCGTAATGAACGCGTGAATGCGGATGCTCGTGCGATGAAAAATACGAGGGTGAGATAGAAAACACCTGCATTCTAGCTGCAGAATTTAGACAGTGATACAGTAGGACCTCGATTAACCGGCTTGATCGGGAGACAAACAGCCCGGATAAATTACATAAGGCCCGATAGATAGTCGAAACCCGAAGGAAATCATTAAAATGTACATTATATTGCAAAATAAATTTTTTAATTTTGAAAATTTATTTCTCTTTATAATATAATTTTTTGACTGCGCATTTTTATGCATTTATGTAGAAATTGGTTGGGCGAAATATGAAACGGTAAAAGATTTTAAAAATTCAAGAATATTATAATGTTACTTTTAATGTAACAAAATCGTTAAGGAATAAAATCTATTTTTAAGTTATTCCTGCTTCACGCAATCAATGAAAACATTTTTATTTTGCATAAAGATCTGCGGTGTAATAATCATATTTAACAAATCTTTGTTTATAATCGGGATCCGGTTATTTCAGGTTCTACTGTATATGGAAAGATTTTAAACAGAGTGTAAGATATGAATGTGTGATTTTATTTTGTTTCTTAAAGAAGTGCATTTAAAAAAACTTTCCTGTACACAGTTTGTTCTTCAGATATTTTTCAATAAAGAATCATTTATATTTTTACAAGGGCTGATTTCACCCTTTTAATGCGAGAAGGAACACGAAAAATAGGGTTACTTTAGACATAACTCACTCCACTTGTGTGCAAAATTTCATAATTTTTTATCTCCCAAAATAATTCTTTTTCGAAGGGATACAATACCATGTGTGGATACATTCGGTATTTGGTAATCTCGTCATTGAATTGCACATTCCTTACGAATGAATTAAATGAACAGTCGCTGTATTAGGAACATTGAAAAGGGAGAGATACCTTATCTGGGAGAAGTACCTTAAAAATTAAGTTTCAAATAAATCAGTGAACGGTCCTAAACATCGGAAATTGTGAATGGTTGGTCGCCCAAAGATTTGTATGGTTCGGTGCGGATAATTTTTGGTTGAATCTCGTATTATAAAATTCGCGGTCTAACTATAGCGGTAATACGAGAACGCTTGGCGGAGTTTAGCGAGCGAGCCGATGCAATTTCGGTGGAAAAGTTACTCGATGTTTAATTGTGTTGGTGGGCGGAAATTTCTATGAATGGGAATTCGTCGTAGTTTCCGACGCAATGATGTCTGGATGAAGCGGAAAATTAATTTTCCGGGCAAGAAGTTATGCGTCCATCCGTCGAGCCCGATGCATCCCGACAAAGGGATATCCCGTGGTCCACCGTTTGGGGGTTCGAGGATATCTCCTTCGTGGCACTGAACGGGAATGATAAATCATTCGTTTGAGCCCAGCGAAGCTCCTGGGATACGCTCTCCTCGTCGGCGCAAACCCCCGTAACATCAATTTTAGAGCCAGCGTACTTAAAACTTGATTTACCCTGGAACGCTCGTGAATGATGCGTGCACTTAAAGGCTTCGGCCCGCGATCTCATTACAAAATTATGAGTCCCTCTCACGCGCCTCGCCAACGCAGATTCCGGAAAATTTCGCGTGGCCATCGCCGCGAACTAGATCCTTTCGTGGCCCCGTTACTCTATTGAATGACGACCGAATGCTGGTGAGTTCAGTATACGGTCATTCAGTGTACCTACACTGTAACTAAAATGGTACCACTAAAAATTTCAAGACTTTTCAACATCTATGCAATGATTTCCAAATGTTAAAATCATTCCGGAAAGAGATTTAAAAAGAAAGTACACAGAATGAGAACGTATAATCGTTGCTATCTTCGAATGGAATGAGAAATTGTTAAAAACTCGCATATTCCCCAGCGGGGTGCATCAATTTAAAATATTATAAACATGAAATTATATTTACTAATATGTATACTGGTTATAAATACCAGTGAATTGTTTTTCTCTTTCATTTCGTTCTTTCTATATACCACTTAAAAAGCTGTCTCGATGAAAAATAAAAAAATATATAAAAAACTTTTTAAAAACCACGCTTATATTAGAATGCACTAAAAAGAAGAAAATAATATTTTTAGATATTAGTGACTATAAATAAAAGCGTGGAGCGTTACTAATATCTAAAAATATTATTTTCTCCTTTTTAGTGCATTCTAATGTAAGCGTGGTTTTTAAAAAGTTTTTTTTATATACTTTTTATTTTCTACTTTTTAGTCTTTAGTACCGAGCGTATTTAGTAAGGCCCGCTTACCGAGCAGAACCGTCGGTCCTTGCCGCCCGCCTGACCTGATTCAAACTAAATTGATACACGGCGTTGGCAAATATGCGAGTTTTTAATCATTTCTTATTTTATTCGCAGATAGCCACGATTGTACGTTCATTCTGTTTAATTTAGTACTTCCGCACGCCGGCGACGCAGCAGCAATTATTTTCTTTTATGTACGTTTATTTTCAATATATCCAATTATCTTGCAAAAATGTTGTCGTGACTTCATTTTACATTCTCGATTAATTTTGAATTATACATTTGTACGAATAATTATATAGTTAATCAGTAGAATATGATCGATCACATTAACGTGCAAACTTTTATATAAAACCAATTTCTCTGTGGATAAATTATTTACTATGATTCACTTTTATCCATCATTTTTCAATACAATCGTATCTCAAGATATTATCCCAGTTCCATCACTCACAAAATCGAAGCGATTCGGAAAATCTCTGTAGGCTTTAAAAAGAAATGAGAGAACGTGACACAGAAAAATTCGAATAAAAAATCATCAGTAAATTGAAAGAGGACAACAAAGCAGAACAAGAACATTGGAAGAAATAAGAAGAACTGTTCTAGAAGTAAAAAGCGTAAAATAAGTTGAACGTCTCCGACAGTTCTGAAGATACGAATGTTTCTTGTGACGATGGAACTGTAGCAGAAGATGACAAAATGGCTCACTCTATTATTGCGATGAAGAAGGACCTAGATGTGACTGTATAAGAACTACTTATTGTAAATAAATGGGCCCATAAAGACTGCATACATATCGAAATCTTTACTTCGTGAGAAATTATTGCTTGCAATTTGTACGATATACTTGTTCAGCCGGGAAATACGTAAACAGAAACAATAAGTTATTAATATTAAAATATACTATAAAGATACTTTATAAATCCATTTTAAAGCAGATATTGTGTGACGCAACAAAGGGGATCTGAAACTTTTGATATTGAGTTATTAAAGCAGTTTTCCAAAGAAAGTTTGTTTCCGAAAGAACAAACATCCCTTTCATACTATTAGACTGGAAATTTCGATAAATATCATTAAAAATAAAAAACTTGATACGCTTCGATAACATCTAGAAGGTTTTCCAGAGAAACACGATTTTCAAACGTCCATGAGGTGGTTTATAAAACTGTATATTTGCATAATCCCCTTCAGTCCACAAATTATTCCACTTCGTGCAACCCTCATCGTTAGTTAACATACAAATTTTAATCGTCTTAAAAATTACCACGCAACAGACGAATATTTTTCAGAAAATATGTACCACCAATTCCGACGCAACGCGTTGCAACGGTGAGAATTGCCCATTATGAATCGTTGTGCGCGAAATAGTCGAGGCGAATTGTTTTTTTTTTGTTTTTATAGAAGTTTCGAGACCACTTGGTACGAACGGTGCCACTTGGAAATATTAAAAACCTGGGAATTCGGAGGAACGAATTGGATGTGGTAAACGTTCGAAATAATTCCATTGCGCCGGGTTTCCACTGTTGGTTATTGAAACCGTTGGACCGACGCACTTGAAATTTTAAATCATTGAGACACAGTTAAGCCCCTTCGGGGAGCATAAATTCATTGAACGATCTCTGCGTCGCTCGCCTCGTGATCCCCGGCCCGATGAAACCGCGAGATTTTTGCACGGATGTCATCGGCAACGATGTAAATTCGTGTCTAAATTGCTTTACAGCGGCGTAAACCGCTTATCCAGCAAGCTTACGGTTAGTATAATATTTAGGGGCGAGCTTGTGCGCCCCTTTATCGTCGACACGAACGCGGAAAGTGGCGGAATCGAGCCAATCCAGCAAGAAAGCGACACCTCTATACCGCGTAAAAGTTACCAGCCACGCATTTTCATACTGTTAATTAACGCCGGGGCTATAACGACGCGGCGCACGTAATTTCGCGGAATAATTTCGGGGGGCATAAGAGCACAGTGTCACACCGGCGCAGAGGGCCGGCCATTTGTTACACACGACAAAAACAATGCCAGTATTCCCATCGTGCTCTGTATAAATAATCGTTGCTCTCGTGGGCCAAACTAACCTTAAAACAAACTAGCTAGCCGTGGAAAATTGACCGTACTTTTGGTCGAACCCTCCGCAACAAGGGTGGATCGGTGTAATTTTTTTTTTGAGTGCGGTCGCGCTCGACGGTCGAGCCGTCCTTAACTACTTGATGGTCCTCAAGGGTTAGAATAATCAAAATTACACCTGGAAAACGGAAAAAATAGGCGTTTTTGGTATACGTCCCTTCTAGATTGATGTTTTATCTAGCGATTGTGACGACGTAGAGCACCAAAATGTGTATTGTAGAGAAATGGCATCGCTAATTCCGAACCCTTGCATTCTCGTGTACGTATACACGTAGCGCTGTGTGAGTCACGCACACTAGAGATGGGATCCACACCCTTAAGCATTATTGGTGCACTGGTTGGACCGAGTTAAACTAAATAGACCTTTAAGGTCCTTACATATACTTCTGACTCTAGAATCCGACAAAATATTGTTACCTAGGTTTAAGTGGGACTGTCCACAACCGGCAATGTCTGTCCGATTTTCTTCCGATAGTTTCCTTTCGAGACGGACAGCCCATAACTCACGAGAAAAAAAGGTTTCTATGAGATCTACGACTCCTTTACAACACCATGATAATGAGAAACGTTCCTACTAAAATTGCCTCAAACATCGGCCGGACATGTATGGATATCGAAAACCGTCGTCCGATACCGGCCGGACATGTATGTAGCAACCTTTAAGCTGCGTTCATACAGGGGCGCTGGCTCCGGTAGCCGTAGCCAAAAGTCATAAATTTCAAGCGCGGGTTGATGGATCCCTATTGTGCGTGCACGGAAAACAGGCCCGCATTTATGACTTTTGGCTACGGCTCCCGCAGCCAACGCCCCTGTATGAGCGCAGCCTAAGCGTCTCCCGTTCTCTACCAACGGTATGCAAAAGAAACATTTAAGCGTCTCCCGCAAACAACGTGCTAATATGTATTGAATCGCCGAGTAATACTCGTTTGTCACAGCATTCCCGACTTGGGTAGATGCGATCAAGAGGGATAGAACGTTCGATCGTAGTCGGAGGGCACTCGATCGCGAGCTTTGACTCGATAACAACATTCGTCGAATTTCCGTGGCGACCAATAGAAGGAGTCGACGATAGGAGTGTTCGAAACGGGACGCGGAAGCTTCAATCGGGCGTAAAGAGCTAGAAGCTCTCTGCTCGACCGCTGCTGGAATGGCTTTAGGGCTGCCGAACCGGAAGTCCACGGTGGCCAGCCGGGTCATAAAAATGGAGTTGTCGCTGCTGGCGACGTAATATTTCATGTCTAGAGGAGAAAAAAGAGAACGTGACGAAAAAAGGGAATCTCGGTCGATCTAAAACAGTGGGGGAGCAGGATGTACGGTCGGCGTGGCTCGACCGATGGTCCCCAGAACCATCGACCTTTCGATTTTCTCGACCGATTCGAAATCCTTCTCCCTTTGTGTCCCGTATTTCAACGAGCGCGCGCGCGAACGCACAGAGTCGGCGATCCTATTTCTATTCGACCTGTAATCCAACTCGTTCACCACGAGCCAGGCTCATAATCAATCGGCAGCCAAAATGAAATTGGTCGATGCGCACCGGCTGATCAATTTTCCTTGCGAAAATTTCCAATTTCGATAACTTCATCTCGCCACCGCCACCTCGATTCCAGTCGGGCTCGCCACATTTTCTATCCGATCGGTTTTTCCTGTATCGCGGTTATTCCCCCTTGTCCGACGTACAACGATCGATTTACCCGGCATCAAGAACAATATTGGAGAACGGTTAATTAACGCGAACTGCCGTCGCGGCGAGAACCAATCTTTCTTTATAGGAGACCGCCGAGTAGCGTCGCGTTAATATCGCGACTGAATGTTTGAAGGGATCACAATCGCAGTTAATTGTATCCGATGCGCAAAATGACTTCGAAACCAATCGGTACCGATGCGATGCCAAAGTGAAATTAAATTCGTAAATTCGGTCGGATCTCGGCCGCTGCGCCCCGTTGTTGTATCGCAGAAGTAACTGATGCAGATTAAAAGGACTGATATTTATGCGCGAAATGTTTCACAAAGAGTTCAATACCTGTAATTGAATCGATCGTGAGTAATACAGGGGTATCCACTTAACTCGGAAACAACGTGACTATTCATTCCTCTCTCTCTCTCTCTCTCTCTCATTACAATCCAAGGCCAAGAGACCAGGATTGTTACCGAAAATGAGCTTCGAGTGAAATAAGCACTGTCCAGCAACGCAATATAATCCATTATATAGCGAGTTTTGATGCGTTTTCGTTGGGAAACATTTTCAGTCCATTTGGAAAGTAGCATAATTATTATTCCATCAACCCTCTGAAATCGGAGTTTTATCACAATTATAGAGCTGATGTTGCTCAACATCATTCACAGCTTTATTTATTAATGTTTCAACACATATTTTTGAAAATATTTCTCGTAGACCTATTAGTCCTTCTGATACCCGTAATATGTATCATTTTATTCATTTAATTTTGTAATTATGTAATTAAATGTCGACGTTAATTCTCAGAGGTAAAATAGCTCCGGGCACCGCTGTCGATGGGTTAATATATTCATTGAAACTTGAGAACAAAACTGAAACTGTATCTTTATTGTAATAAACATTGCCTCGACAATAAATGAGAATCTTCTCCTTTTCTCGTATAACATGTTTATTACAGAATTTGATATACAACCAAGCATTCTGTGTACTGAGATCATGGAAAACGATCCACTAACCAGCCACAATAATATTTATTTATTTGTTATTCATTATAAACCAAGTCGCCTATATATATATATATATATATTTGGACACAATTCATAGCCTGTTTCTCGAATGAAGAGACCTGAGATCATCAATAGTCATAATAGCTGTCCACTGTACTCCAGTCAGTCCAGTCTGATAATTTATGGGTTCTAAACGTAGGGTGGGTGTAAATGTGTCATGACTGCCATACCCCAAATCTCTTCTTTTGAAAAACAGACCATAATAACTCGTTCCGTCAATGAGAGCTTTCTACATATAAAAACTTGAATTACCGAATTCGTAAATATTATATCCGACCAATAAAATACACTACATCGCAAAATTAAACGATCGATAAATTATGACTAAAAAATTACCAGTCCTAGTGATCCTGCAACTTCACGTAGAAAAATCTCAACATATCCTTCTAGTGCTAATCTTCGAGGGTGTATAATGTTACGTCCTTGAATTTAGCTTTTTAGAAAATTTTTATGATGAAAGAAAGTGAGATATTAATTTCTATTAATTTAGAATCTTCCACATTCGAGAATTTCTTAGAGGACGACCAAAATCCTTTTGTTAAAACCTTATTGAAATTGAAATAATCGTCTTCTCTATGACATTTCACTCTATATTAAAAATAAAGTTTGAAGTCACGAAGTTATCAAATAGATTAAAACGCTCGAATACAGAAAATGGAGTATATATTCAACATTTTTTAAATCTTGTGCAAACGAGGCAAGTTAGAGTGAAACTATTTACATATGTCAGAGACCTCAGCGTATTTTTTCTACCTATCATTATCTGCAGCACTAGTACCAAGAGAAATGACTTTCTGTCAAGAATCTGTGTTCCATTCCTGGTGAATGACTGTTTTCTTTTGTTTTTTTCCTGCTCTGCTTGAACTGCAGCAATTTTTTTGCAAAATGAGGTACGGAAGGAAGAATGTCCACCCTGTCACGTGACATACTGGATTTTGCCTCAGACCCTAAATTTATAAATGACTGATCAAATTACGAGAGCTCGTGTATAAATTAACGAGTTTAAATTAAAATAATCCTAAAACAGATGAACATATCAATGAATTTTTATAATTTTCATAAGAATATTCAGAATCATTTGAAATTTAAAATAATTTTAAAACATCAATATATTAGTTATTTATTTCTGTGTTGAATAGTGTTAATAAATTGTAACATCAATATAGGTGTTACATACAATTTATGAACGGAGAAATAAACACCTATTCGGTTCCTGTGTCTTGCAATTTATACAAACAATTTTCTTCGGTCAGATTGGAACAAATTCTTAAATTGAAAAATTTCTCTTTTTCAGAGTAATGCTATTAAACAATTGCGGGCGAACTGCGACTTTCAAGTACTTCTGGCTCGGATCATCGTCGAAATGCGTAGTCCGAATTGGTCGTAGCGCTAATCGAGTGGCAGATTTACGATTTCCTGTCTTCAGGACCCGGCCAACAACCGGGCGAGCCTCTCGCACGGCCGCGCAGTGGGCCATATCGGCTAGGTAGCTGTTTACGCCTATTGCATCATTATTTAAAAACTTAAAAACCACATTAAATAGGTCGTTGGATTCGTCTTGGTGTCAGCTATAACATTGTTCAATAAAAAATATATAGTTATAAGTAAACAATCAAGGTGACCACAGTTTTTTTATAAAAAAAAATACTCCTTTAAATTTTCTGTATTCAGATTTGTAGAATACAGATTACTGATTACTTTTTGTAGGAAACATTTTTTTGTCACACCACCGGAAATGTCTGAAAAATCATGTGAATAATGAATAATAATTGAAAACTGGCTGTTTAGGCTTTCAAACATGAGTCATCCATAATTTTTCAATGAATTAAGTTTATTACGTTTAATGAAATAACAAAAGTGTGTTATTACTCTCTTATTTAAAGAATTACAAATATTCAAGCAAGATTAAGTATTATATACTTAGTATTATATATTATTACAAAGTTAGTTACTATAATCAATTCATCTTACGGATTTTCGGCTTATATATATATATATATATATATATATATATATATATATATAATTGTGTTTATCTATTAATAAACAAAAATCTATACTATAATTCCTTTTAACAAACGTAAAATACAGGTTTTCAATTCGGACAATCTGCTGCGATGCTAAAATGTTGCGTTGCTGTTGCTACGATCTCTCAAATACAAATGATTCTACTGAGCTAGCAAGAAATTCGAATGTTTATTAATGGTCGAATAATATAAAAAAATCATAAGATAGGTTTGGGTTAGGTCTTTACACTTTTAAGAGTCGCTGATTGGTCGTCATGCGTTTCATGCAACGCGACGATTTAAACAATCATAATTTCCGAATCAGGACGAGATGGGACGAAAAATTTTCAGGATCTTTAAGAGGAGACGTTGCTGAAAATGTTTCACTTTATTAGAGCCTGCTCAATTGGGACCAATTTAACTTATCCCTTGTCAAAGGTGAAAAACATTGACGATTTTCCTTAGTTGACTAAACATTTTTTTAAATAATAAATTGTGAACATTGACGTTTAGTTCCTGGGGCGTTCTCAACATAGATATACATTATTCTTTAAAAAATTGGGTATTTAATCTTCAGTAGGTTTTCCAGGACATCGTTATGAAGAAACGGAATTTTTTCGGTGATAAATCGTATCTGAGAAAGTTTGATCTTTGCATGCTTATTGTGTGTACCAAGAGGTTTTAATAACTTTAATTAATATTATCGTTTTTGAATGTAATGTACATTTAAGAATCACTGTGCATTGTTTAAAAATCGTTTGAGGACTTTCATTTCTTAGGTCATGCCCAGCTACCGAGTCATTCTGGCCTATTGTGGGCCGTGTCAATTTTGAGCTGTGCGATGTGCTGTGGCTCGAACTCGCGCGCGAGTCGAAAACCTTGCGTCAAAGCATTCGTGGTCGCCGCACCGTCCTCGTCGGAGAATCACACGTGCGACCTATTCTATTTATCTACCTGGAGCACACAGTTCCGGTATTCCCTCTGAAATTACGATCGCTCAAACGACACTGAACGCAGACACTGGAACGCAGATACGAAACGGATTCGAAATTTGCGGCATCAAGTACGAGGACAAATCTAACGATTTACGCAACTTGGTAACGATTGTAGAACAGCTAAGTATATACACAGACGATTACTGGAACATGAATTGTAAAGAAATTAATCGACTGACAAATTGATTTAATGGGCTAGTGCTTTCATTTCGGCACGTAATAGTTCCAAGAGTTTTTCAGCCTTTCGGATTTGTAAAATTTCTAATTTAAATTGCCTGCCAACTATAATTGTGATAATCGGAATGTTCATTTCTGAGAACAATGAGTAGTGCAATTTGAAAGAATTAGAAGATAAAACGAATTTAAAAATTTTAAACTATTTTGAGATTAACGAAGTCGTTAGAGGTAGAAGGCAATTAGAACTGGGTTCGCGTTTCTTGCAATTGATGAAGGCAATTTTTACTTCGCATAAAATCCCGCGGTTTACTAATGATGTTTATTATCAATTATTACTTCGATACCAAGGATAGCGTATGATATATCACATAACCAATCATTTTTGTACAATTCCGAAAGCAACCGTGTTGCAAATTACACAAAAATTTAGTGGAAATTATTACCACATCCCATTAGTATGACGACAGAAACGCTGGTATGCGTGCGAGTGTAATAACTAACGGACGGTATAATGACGGTACGAACAGGATTCGATGATATCGAATACGAGAGCTTGAAAATCCACTAATGAATTTTATTTCGCCGAAAACCGAGATGATATTACTCTAGTGTTTTTTTCATTGGATTTCGCATGGTATGTCCAGTATGTCCCGCGGAAAAATAACCGTTTCGCTGACACGGTTTTTTTCATATCATTTTATCCTTGTTGATGTTGATTGAGCAGCAGAAAAGCGGCGACCGCGCGAGCGATTTAATAAAATCCCATTGAATTTATCAAATTTCATAAGCGTGACGAATTTAATGGAATCCTTTCCCGGGGAATTCGCGTTTTCGCGCGCCTGCATTCAGATGCCGCGGCGCGGCTTGTCAATCCACGAGCAAATCGTGTGGCCATTGATCACAATGCAACGGGTCGAATTGTGACCGGATGAAAAAACAAAGCCGGGGGTAGGAATTGACAAGTTACGCCTTTTGTCCAATTCGAGTTAATTAATCCGCATTCTCATCCGGACGGACACAGTGTTTTTTTTCTGGCGAAGTTCGCCGGGAATTGGATGCGTTGTTAAGGTAAATTCCGGTTTGATTTGTTGCCCGTTGCTGACCGACAGTTATCTGTCAGCTCGACTTGCGATCGCTGTTACAGGTTAACGATATTACGCTGGAAATGATTTTCCTGTTCACTGTAACGGTTTTACTGATTTTATACTGCAGCTCGTCGATTAGTAACGTTAATGCTTTCATTGTTACACTACACTGTCGTCTGAAAATGTTCGGACCCTTAGTGTGATCGGCGATACAGGTAAAACTTACTGCAGTGGAAATGATTTTCCGGTTGTATAGTAGCGGACAGGGGCTGTACGGGGGAAATGAAGAAAATGGGAACTATACGATCTAAGAAAATTGTCTGCCGTCTCCACTATTGGCATGCCCCCTTAGGGGCCACAAAGCTCGAACTACATCGATCGCCGAATAGTATGAACATTTACAGTTTTTTAAAATATTTATTTTAACGTCGCTTTCAACTCTTTGCCGAAGTTATTTCGCAGCAGGATCTACAGTTTATTAAAGTGGGTTTCGAACCACCTTGGGTACCACAGAACAATTACAGTTACTAAACCAATTACATAACTTCTTTATTCTTGATCTTTGTTATGGGATCTTCGCCAAATTATTTGTAATATTTCTCCGATTCAAATGACGCTAAACGCGATATAATTTTGAGGTTTTATTAGATCAAGATTTTACTGTAAACGGTTTAGAAGAGGAGATTTTGACTTATCTGATAAGCAGACTGCGGATTTTACGCATTTATTCTAAAACAGTGATAAGGATAAAATGATTTAAGAATGCCAATCTATTATTTTTAGATTGTTGAAATGATTAGAATAAGAATGGAATGTCGTTCTATTGTACATAAAGATCCGCAGTTTACTGATAAAACACAGTGGAAAAACTCTCTGATTCGAAAACAACTTTTGTAAGTCAAATTGTTACTTTCTTGAATAGCAACCGCAAATTCGACAAATGAGCTTGCAAAAGGGTTGGAGACGGGCAATGTTAATATTCGTAACCGATTAAAACAATTGTGTACGATGGACAACTGTTTTCAACGAAAACTCCGCAGAACTTTCCGAACGACCTAATATTCTCACCGTTTTGCACTTGGTCCGGTCGTTTTCGTCAAAAACGCGTACAATGGACAATCTTACGATAACAAATGTGTGGCACTTGAATTAAACTATAATTTGGGATCTCCATGCTAAGTAGGTTCTTCTGACATAGTAGGTTCTCTCTCTCTCTGTCACTCACTCTCTCTCACTCACTCTCTCTCTATGGGAGTAGCGGAGGCGTTCATGCGGGAAGATAAGTTGACGAATTTTTCACGGACGGTTCTGTAAAGAATCTCCTGTATTTTTGCGCCGCGCCTGGGGACAGCGCGATCGTCTCGATCGTTTCGTCGCTTCGTTTTTCAGGCACACCGGACCGATTAATCGTCTCTGCGGCCGTGCCGATGCTAAATCGCTTTAAATTGCTACGAATTACCTCTCACGAAAAGAGTCTGCTTCTTCTTTTCTCCTGTGTCCCTTCCTCGTGCCCTACTTCTCCCCTTCCTTGTAGAAATTCGTCCCTCTCCCCTCGCCTTTCTTGTCGAGCTTAAAAGCAACATTCATCCTGGTTATTATTCCACGGGATCCGTGGAATTAAATTGTCGACAGTCAGTACAATGGCAAGAAAATGCTGATACGCACGAACAAAAGAGGAAACTCGCGCGACTTTTATCGGACCTCATTTACTTGGAACGGCCACCGGTTTTCCACGTTAATGCTTGTCGATTTAACCGCACACCCATCGTCATCTAACATCCACGTTTGGTAATAAAAGTATTTAATCCTTTGAGATAGAGGGTGCTTCCGAAATCATGGCACAAGCGGCCGGTTGGTAATTCCACATTTTCTCAAACAAAGTCTATATACTTTTTAAGCACGACTATTTTATATTAAATTAATCGCAAAATTCAGAGCTTTCCAATGCCATTATATACAGTTTAAAAGGAATGGTCACTGAATGAGGTTATAATGATACAATAAAAGAAATACGAGACAAAATCGTCGCAAATTTAGTTGCCAACCTAATACATACAAAAATAATTCGAATAGAAAGAGTATAATTTTTTTTATTCAGCGTCTCCTTTCCGAGAAAATCGAGTTTCAAGATCCCTCGAGTTCGCTTGATTCAGTATACGCAGGAAGTAGAACTGGTCGGTTACGATCAGACGCGTATTCGCTGGATTTCAAGTCGATTCTCTCGAAAGCAAAGCCTCAAACACAATAAATTTATTCGACATTTTCGGGTTATAGTACAGGGTTACAGAAGACAGAAAAGTATCGAAACGAAAAAAGGGTTGGAGGAAAGGGTCTAAGGTCCATTTTTATTGATGTCGTGTGCTAAAAAATACTTTTAGAATAAAAGATAATCTCTCAAAATTTTAAGTCGCTAACCCTTCATCATTTCTTTTCTCGGTTGTTAATTAAGATATTAAGAAGAAAAGAAATCGAACTTACCTCCTGCAATTCATATATTTTGTTCACAATTCTGAGCAGATTATGAAGGGTAGGAAAAAATTTATCTTTTCATGGGTGGAATTTAGGAAATGTTTGAAAGCAACCCTTCGAATAACACCTACTGAAAAATTCAAGAACAATGTTCTATCCACTGAGGGGTTAGCGACTTAAAATTTTGGGGGATTATCGTTCAACCTAAAAGCATTATTTTGCCCACGATATCAATAAAAATTATCGCAAGGGCCATTGGACCATGCTTATCCTTCTGGACCCTTTCCGCGCGTGACTCTGCGAACTTCGCCGCGCATTTTGCGAAGCGGAAATAATAAGCGTGAGAGTAACCGTACCAGCTGTTGTCGACGTAAATATTAGCGGTAAACGTCGCGATACTTGTTTGGAGAAATCGGTATACGCCTACGGTTATTCACGAATCGTGCAGAAATAACATTTCAGCCAGCGTTAACTTAGGCGGAGGAAATATTAGCATCCAAGGCGTGTTCCTAACGAGCTATGAATTCTCCGTGTGCTCAAACGAGTGACTAATTTTCATCATGAGCAACGGAGGTGAAAGGAGCGCAAGAACGAATAAAAGAAATATCGTTATACAGACGAAATTGGGGTTCCGTCGCAATTAGCGAATTGTTCTAGGCAATCTGCACCGCGCTGATTCATTCATTCCCGGATACTATGTTCTTTCGTGTAGCACTTGCGAACAAAATGAAATTGTTCCGCGGACCGACGCGCACATTTCATATCGCAACGATGCAATGATCCTCCGTGGGCTCGTTCGCTGATTGCCCGTTAATAATTGCAAATACCGTTGAATGGCTCGCAGTCTCTCGTGCGTCCACACTCAATATGAACAGTTTAATGACTAGGGCGCGAACGGATCGAAGGTGATTGCCTCCATCTAATACCCTTTCACCAAACTACAATATCTTCATTATGGTTCATGACGGCATAATCACAGCGTGCCATCGAGCTCCGATAAGGAACGAAAATTGATTTCCAAGTGTACACATCGAGTCACAAAAATGGACAATAAGGTATGATTGCTCTTTATTGCCAACCCATTTAATTAAAGCATTTAGTTTAATGAAACAAAAATTGGAAAATTAAGATTATGATAGATTTGGATAGATCTTGACCAAAATTTGGTGCACTGAATATATGTATATCAAGTTAGTCTATAAGCTCGTTCGTAGTTCAATCATACAAATACATGTTTTACTTGTGTAGGAAACAGAGTGCGAGGATTACTGTATAACACCCGGTATAATTATAAGATATAATGACAAACAATATCTTTATGTAGAAATTGTATTCGACAATGGTTGATTTATTGCATTTAAAGTATTGGACAATCCGCAATAATACATATATGCATATATTCTCAGAACTATTAAATTAAACAGCGAAATAATTTTTCAAAACTGACTGTGTTCTTATTTGATTTTTTACGCTTTTCTATTAAATACGACCGGGTGCTTCTTTCATTTGCACAGCAAATTTATTGACACAATAAAGAGGAGAAACAAGTCTCCTAAGTTCTTTCTTTCTCTCTGTATTACAAGTACAGTAAAACCTTAAATACTATCCAGGGTCGTCTACGTAAACGTTGTCTAGTGCCTACTCACTCCACTGCCGGGCAACTCTGTGCTGACGACGGCGACACTTTTCGGTCACGCGATCCGTATTTCATTCTGTCCTTCTCTATGTTCGGCTCTCTATTGAAGTCTCGCACGGCGCGGTAGACGCAGTCATAAATCAAAAAATAAAGTCATCTTTGCAAACGCTGTTTGCCCAGAATACGGCTCTTGGACAGTATTTAAGGATTTACTGTACTCACTTCAGCTGTCACAACCATACGAACAGTTCAATCTAGAACGATCAACCTGCAACTAGGCCCATTGTACGAATCAAAAGAGATTTCATCTATCGATGTACCTTGACAGCAGTTCTATTATCTCAACACTGCTGTCCGACTGATTAGTACGGATAATCGAATTTGTATTGTATCGTGAATTAGATGGGCAACTCGTCAAAGTCGTAATGACCAAACTGCGGATTTTATGGGTTTTTGACAAAATTGGGTGGGTGGAATTTAAAACAGTAAATCAATTCAAAAGATTGATGACCGTCAACACATTATTTTCAACATATTAAAATTATTAACGAGGAAAAAAAATGTTAACTAGGTCCTATATGTTGTGATTGATGTACAAAAATTTGATTTTGCATAAAGAAACACAGCCTAGCAGAGTAGGGCACAAATCAACTAATAATTAAAATATATATAAAAAAACTTTTTAAAAACCACGCTCATATTAGAATGCACTAAAAAGAAGAAAATAATATTTTCTGATATTAGTGGCTATAAATAAAAGCCAGAGTAGGGAGCACTCAGAGTTGGAATCGCTGCACGCGATGACGTACTAGCGAACGTCGTGCGGTGAGAGGCGAAGGAAAATATTTAAAAATATTGTTTAAATTCTAAAAGCACAGTCTTCTAAAAAATTTTTTTTGAATATTGTATTGCCATCGAGTTCTGAGCTATGTCGAAAATTTCAAGTTTCTGGCTCATCGGGAAGTGGTTTAAAATTTGATTTCTAGATTTGACGCATACATCAACAGCAACAACAAGAACGACAACGACAACAACTCGGCAAGCTAATATAAGCGTGGTAATGAGTGTGGTAAAAATGACTAATATTCTGATTGATTGTTAGTCATAGCAAAATAGTCATTAGTTAAAATTTATTGATTAGTTATTCGTAACTACATGGCACTAGTTAGTCACAGCTCTAAGCAATCGTTAGTTATAGCTTATTAATTATTGCTTATTGCTTATTACTAATGATTAATCATGTAGTTACGACTAACTAATCCAAAAGTTTTAACTAATAACTATTTTGCTGCGACTAACAATCAATCAGACTATTAGTAATTTTTTATTAATAGTTGATTTTTGCCATACTCTCCAGTCTAGTAATGACCGATGCTCGATCTGTTTGACTCAATACTTTTAACCCAGATGGTACCTTGATGTGGCCCTTCGGTAGAAAAATTTGCAGTGTAGAGAAACAACAAATAGATCGAAACAAGAGAAAGCCGGGAAATATGGTGACGTCCGATCTGAGATCTCAAGGATAAGAAAGAAGTCACGTCCGAGTCGTAAAAGTGGCCTAAACCCCCAGACTACATCACCGCTGTCAGAGATTTTGCCAATTACACCGATCCATTGAATGGAAACGTTAGGAACAAGCTGAATTCACACGGATAATCATCGTAGAGACGATGATCCAGATAACGTCAGAGGGACGGACACGCATTAGTCGAGACTTACATCCGATTAACGCGAGCTGGTATCCAACGCTAACTAGTTGCCGCATCAATGCGACACGCAATTCCCTGGGAAGGCAACAGAGGCTCCTTCACGGGCAGATTGCATCTCAATTCGGTGTGATGAGATTCGTAATCGAATCGGCCCGCATTCAGTCCTTGCAGTTTAGTTCGGTCGTAGCGCACGCGAGAGCGCCAGTGTTATCCCTATTGAAACGGGATACGCGGACAACCTATTGAACGCTGCCGATTCGAAAGAAGAAGCCTCTGATAATGCTCGTTGTGAAATGTCCTTAATGCATCTTTTGTCAATCAGATGTCTGTTTTCAATACGAACCGTGAGATTGCGCTCGAAAGAACGGATTAACAGACGTACTGTTTCGCTGTTGGCTCACTCAGAAGACACTTCAACCGAGCTCCACGAGCATTTTTATGGTCCCGTGGTTCTAGAACACATAATGAGCTTATACAGGGTGGTCCACCTAAATACGGCCACCTAAATATCTCCTCCAATTGTAGGGGTACAAAAAATATTTTGTATGTACTACTTGAATGTTTTAAAGGGGGGGGGGGAACCATTGTATTGCAAACAATATTTTTTCCCGAAGCTCATATTTTTCGAAGTTATCAAGATCATCAATGTTTTTTGATACATAACTACATTCTTTTTTTACTGCATCTTGTAACTGATGGAAAAATACATTCAGATATGTGGAAAAAAACTTTTTAAAAACCACGCTTATATTAAAATGCACTAAAAAGGAAAAAATAGTTTTTTTAGATGTTAGTAACTATAAACAAAAGCGTGGAGCGTTAAACTATATTAACGTAATCTTCGTGGGTACTCAACGCTTTAATTTATAGTCACTAATATCTAAAAAAAACTATTTTCTTCTTTTTAGTGCATTTTAATAAAAGCATAGTTTTTAAAAAGTTTTTTTATATATTTTTTTATTTTCTACTTTTTAGTTTTTTTTAATAGAACACAAGATATAGCAATACCGATCGTACTACCGAGTATTTAGTAAGGCTCGGGTTCAATTCCCGCCGAAACACTTTGTTGAGTTTTTTATCTTCTAAACACACAGTTTTTTTTTAAATTTGAAATATTGCATTGTTATCCAGTTCTGAGCTTTGTTTAAGTTTTCAAGTCTCTAGCTCATCGAGAAGTGATGCATACAACTTGATGCATAGAACAAACAACACGGCAAGCTAATATAAGCGTGGTAAAAATAAGTCTTAAATGGCAATGAATGACCTTGAGATGACCTCGACGAGTATATTTTTGTATCTCTACACGAAAAGCGTTACCAATGATGGCAAAGTCAGGTGGAAATCGCGGATTCAATGAACAAATAAAGCAAAATCCAGCCATTGTATAGCTGTGTTCACAGTTAATAATTACCGACAAACATCCATAATTACGTAATTTCCTGTCTCCGCGTATTTGGCTAACATTCGATCAACCCATAGTCCGGCAGCATTTCGGACGCGGTGATGCAATGTCAGGAAGAACCGTGTCGGATATTTCGTCGCTGTTTCCATGACAACAGTTCGTTTGCATAAAGACGAGGCCAGTAATGCAAAGAAACAAGCTCGTCGCGTTCGTTCGTGTATTTCAACTCTAATTAACCCGCCCCCTTCCTCTTTCAGCGGGTCCTATTGGACGTTAATGAATACCAGGAAACATCCATCAGGCTGATTACGATGGAAACTCGACACGTGTAAACGGGTAACGTAGTAATACGACAAATATTGAATCAAGTTCGCGGAAACGAGAAGGACAGAAGGACAGCCGCGTAATTGTTCCAGCAAGTAACGATTCCCTTCTTCGAACGGAAGCCAGCACGCTTGTAAAAACTCTGCTGAGTCCGTTTCCAGTATCCATGGAGACCATCCTGTCGACCGGAAGAACTTCTTAATAGAAGAAACTTAACAGTTCAACTATCCACGCGACTTTTCCTTATTGCCGACTTTTTTGTGCAATTCTCCCGCTGCACTACAGAGGTGTCACACAATTCGTCGCGACTTGGACAAATTTACCTTGAAGAAATACGAGATTGATTGGTTGTTGGGCACACGTAATTTTAATATCGGTCAGTGAATACACAGTATGTCGGCAATAAATAACGGAACTTCTTTAATTTAAAGGAAACTACTAACGTCATTTATTGAAACAATATATAATTTGAAAGCTGTACATTTCCTCTACAAGACGAGACCACTGTTAGGAGCCACGGTTTTGGCAGCAGGCGGAAACCGAGGGGAGTTTAGGTTTTTAAGAGAAATGGTCGATGGTCGGCCGCCGCACAGTGGTCTGGAGACCCCGTCTTCGCGTGGCCAAAATACAATTTTTCAACTTTGATATATTGAGAAAAAAAAATTTTCCTATGAAGTAACAACCCTTCAAAGCTTCCAAATCAAAAATATTATTCATTTTAGATAATTCTGTGATGAGACAAAGACACGTTCTAAAGACAAAGTCAGAAAATTCAAAGTAAAATAAAACGTTTTAGATTTCAATCATGGAATATCAGAAAAAAGATTTTAATGATGGTCTTATATATGTTAGTAAGCGCATTTCTCTGAAATATTTAATCTAGTTTTGAGCATTGTTTAGTTTATACACGAACGGCGTAAATTAATAGCATTTCAAATTTAGAAAAGAATTATACAAAAAACGCTTAAGTATCGGACTTATTTTATACGGAAGCTTGAACATTTACTAAGAAGAGAATGCCAATTTTAACTGCAACCTTCCGCAATCTTGAACTCTAAACGGATTTTAACAAATACGGGCTCGCGGTTGTTCAACGCCTGAATACGCAGTTCCACTTGAATCTTATATAGCAGCTTGGATTTACAATATGTGTATATGTTTTCTCTGCGCCAGTCAGAGATACCGAAAACCCGTCCTTACTAGATTTAATATAATACCTATGCAGAGAGAGAATTCAATCTTGGCTACTTTTTCGCGATTTCTAGACAATAGTATGCATTGTGAGAATTATTAACACGATTTTTCAAATATTCCCGATCATATGACAAAAAAATATTTCCAATGAAAGTTGATCGGTATTCACTTTTCCACGAAGTTCAATACAAAAAATTAATGAAAAATTTCTTTTTTTTTTATAAAAAATGAAGGTCACTTCAGTTTTTGAAATATTGACATATACTTTTTACTTCATAATATTTTAACTGGTATTAAGACAAATCCAACGACCTGTAATAATACAACATTAAACCTTGAAATAACGCTACAATAGTTTTGGCCACAAAAAGAGGGCTACTAGACCACTGTGCACCGTGAGTAAAAAATTCCGAGCCCTAATGTACTATACGTAACGTCGCATCGCGTCGGTCGCTGCCATAAGTTTTCACCGGTGAATGACTCTAGTTTATCCCATGAACGTGTCAGAATAATTTGCCATATAATTTCTGCGTGTTCCCAATGTATAATTATCATATCTGGATTCTAATTATACAGCCATGAACGGCGGACGCGAAATTATTTGAACATTTAGCTGGCGCTTGTTTAGCTTGTGCGTATTTTCGGGCTCTCTGTTTATGGGAACAACGAGAAATTGGCGATGCTCGGTTGAATACGAGGCAGACTAATTCGAGTAGGTCTCGAGCGTGAAGAAGTCGGTTAACGTTCGCCGGGGCCGTGGCTCTCCTTCCATTTCGTTTCCCTCGGTGAAAAATCGAGAACCGGCGGATGGAAGGAAATTAAAGGATCCTTCTAGGAACCGGGTACCTAG
Organism: Lasioglossum zephyrum; assembly: GCA_028455615.1. Classification (NCBI taxonomy): domain Eukaryota; kingdom Metazoa; phylum Arthropoda; class Insecta; order Hymenoptera; family Halictidae; genus Lasioglossum; species Lasioglossum zephyrum. The sequence continues at coordinate 13,655,285 of CM052323.1, read as the reverse complement.
CTCCGGGCATTGAAAACCCGATTTTCTGTTTCGTATCCAAGAGTTATTAAATTCTAGCACTGCTGACACCGGAAACGCCGGCGTCATTTAACCGTGGCTCCTCATTATTGCGCTCGAAAAACCGGTCGGGAGAGGGAGAGGGAGAGGGAGAGGGAGAGGGAGAATTCACACTTTGCCCAATTTTCAAAGGTGAGTGCAAATATTCCCGCGTTGATGTTAGCATACGTAGCATTTCATTAAACTCATGATAAAATAATTCCAACAATATGATCGATTTCAATTAAATATACGTGTTATCAAGTTCCGCAAGTTTTGTTGGCTTATTATCACTGTCATACCAAAACTATTAAACCAAGAAACATATTTTGATGAGTCTCGAGATTTGTCAGATTGCAATCATAGTAACACACAGTTTGTCCAGTCTTTTGTAAAAATCTTTCGTGCAATATATTAAAATCTCACAAACCGGTATAGATTTAAAAGTATTCATGGGGCTGACTGTACTATAAGATTATGCGAAACGGAAAGGAAAAATGTTCGTAATGTCCGCGACTGTCTTTCTCTCGGTACATTTGCAGGAAATAAGTAAACCGTGGCGATGATAGAATGCCCGCCGCTACGAGGCCGGTGGTAGTTATTAAATAAACCGCACGTATTATACCCATCCCGATTTTATGAGCCACCCGGCTCTAGCTGCGCTGTTTCCCTGTCGGGCGGTGCAAGAAAGATTCTTTTAAAATTAAAGACCGTCAGAGAAACCTTGGAGGAGAATGTATTCGCTCGAAATAATGGAGCCGTGGCGAATGTAAAACTCGTGGAAATCTGAAACGCGCGAGAATTGTAATGTATTTGAATAATATGTTACCCAACGTCGCCCGTCGTATGTACTTGCACATTATCACAGTTACCGTCAGAAATGCAGTATTTTATCCATAAATGTCCCAAAAGTCTGACCTGTAACTGTCCCAGATCTATCCCTACTACTGCGGGGTGTAACCCCTTGAGGGGACGTGAAGCTCGAGAGGCCTCGGTCGCCGAGAAATATGACACCATGCGGCTCGGATATATCGGTGAGCCTGCCTAATCAGAATTTCCAACTTCTTTATTTTCCATTATTTTTTTATGGGACTTCGATGACCATATTTGTGGCATTCTTCTAATAAAAATCATACCAAATGTGATATAATTCCGATAATATTTACTTGTGTAATAGACAATTAAAGTTTCGATCGCAAGGCAGAACAGTCGCCGGCGAGCCTTTGAAATGTACCGGCGACTGCGACTCTTTCTTTCCCATACGCTATCCTTCCTCGCGCCCGAAACTTTAATTGTCTATTACACAAGTAAATATCATCGGAATTATATCATATTTGGTATCATTTTGCATTATGAAAAATACCACGAATATGGTCATCGAAGTCCCATCAAAAAATAATGAAAAACAAAGAAGTTGGAAATTTGGATTAGCTATGTTTACATTCCTCGGCGACCGAGGCCTCTCGAGCTCGGCTGTCCTTCTGTACGTTTGGTAAAAGTCAATGAATACTGTCCCTGGCGCATAAATGTCCCTCAGCAGACCCGTGCTGGAGACTTATATGTATAAAATACTGTCGTATGTATAGGTTTTCCTCCTTCGTTTTTTGACCTTTTTCACCACATGGTGTAGATGTTATCGTCCCTCAAGGCTCTCCGCGATCTGTCTCATCTATTTTTCATAAACTCCTAATACTCCGCTTCAATTACGTGAATAGAAACTTCAGCGGTGGACACGCTTTTCGAAGTAAATACTTAGCGTCAAGAGTATCCACTCGTTAGAAAGTTTCCCGCAACTAATCGTTAAACTTGTTTCTTCAATCTGGAACTTCTTGCGTACAGATTACTGTCGTCCTTTCAGCTCCCTACCTAATTATATACGGCAGCTTTCCTATTACGTCTTTTTAAAATTCAAATTCCACTTGACGTGTTTGAATAACCATGCTGCCGCTCGAATTATTCATGATTAATGTTCATTGGCGGTTCATTATTATGACGAAAGTTGCAGAAGAAATATTTATCTAGAATATGGATCCATTATGTCAAATTTTTATGAGTTACTATAGAAGTATATAGCAGTTAAAATTGAATATATATTATGTATATACGCATATATTTATGTATATTTAGAAAGTTTGAAGATGATTCTATCTAGATGAATCTACCTTTATCAACATCATTTTAAGTATATTTTCTACGTATATGTACTTCATGAATGTAGAATTAAGAATTATGATTACAATAGATTTTGAACGAAAATGTTTATTTACATTTTTATAGTGGGGTTCATTAAAAATATTTAACCAGTACTTACAAATATGTTAATTAGTCTTAAATAAAGAATATTTGCTAAGATCAACACGTTTACATTCGTAAAACGCACGGAGAAATCGTATTGAAATTAGTTAATTTTCAAGTTATTGTAACTTCGAGACTAATGACGCTATTGTAATGAAACTGAAATTGTAGGAGAGCTTGGAGCCCGTGCTTTAAATAGCGTTTGTTTTATCGTGATACGATAATTGGTTCCTGAGATATCGTTGTAGAAAGAGGTTATTATATTTTTTGACATTTGACTATCTCCGTCTCATTAACACACAGTACATATGTTGCTCTCGCTCTCGCCAGATGTTACTCACCTACCCATACACGTCATCGGTTGCAGGTCAGTTTTTACTATCACTATTAGTGCGTACGAATTGCCAGGAATTTATTAATGAATGGGCTCACCATCCCATTCATCTTAATAACCCGAATATTTTTTTCCGAGGGTCATTTTTTCGGAGTTGTCAAGGTCATCGATGTTTTTTGGTACATAACTACATTTCTTTTTTATTGCATCGTGTAACTGATGGAAAAATACTTTCAGATATGTATAATAACATGACACGACAACAAGACATGACAAGACAAAGCGTGAAATATTTCATCCTGGGACGATAACTATAAAATCAGCTTTCTCGACGCAAAATCCTATATTAAGAAAACCATCATAAATTTTTAGAGTACAAATTGGACTACCGGCACCCAAACCAAACTGCATAAAATAAAAACCATCGTATACGAAATCCTAAAGGACTCTCAACTTTCTAGAAAAGAACAAGTCGCAGCTACACGCATCCGAACAGAACATACTAGATATACCCACGAATTCCTGATAACCAAACAAAATCCACCGGAGTGTACAACATGCGCCGTGACCGACAATATCCAACATGTCTTACTCGAATGTCCTAGATTCTCTTCGCAACGTACCAATTTTGCCATTAAAGATGACCTCAAGTCAAATCTAGGAGAAGACAACATTAGAAACGTCCTCCTTTTCTTTAAATCCATCGATTTATATAAACTACTAGGGGGCTCCGCCCCCTGCTCGCTTCGCTCGCCAATCCCCCCGGTGCCTCGCTCTCTCCCTCCCCCCCTCTCTCTCTGTCTTTCTCTCTCCCGCTCTTTCCCGCTCTCTCTCTGTCTCTCTCTCTCCCGCTCTTTCCCGCTCTCTCTCTCCCGCTCTCTCTCTCTCTCTCCCTCTCTCTCTCTCTCTCCCGCTCTCTGTCTGTCTCCCGCTCTCTCTCTCCCGCTCTCTCTCTCTCTCTCTCTCTCTCAATTTTCGGTTCCCCTTCGGAAGGCAACCCGCTCGTCGTTTTAGGGCGACAGAAACCACAAAACTATTTAATATAATAGAAAGATTTTCTGATCCCCTTCGTAAGGCAACCCGCTCGTCAATTTGCTGTACCCCTTCGGAGGGCAACCCACTCGGCGTTTTAGCGTGACAGAGAACTATTTTATATAATAGAAAGATTATAAATTCACCTTCGTATAAAACACTTTTGTGTAAATTATGTGTTCACTAATGACCTAGCTGTTAATGCGACCATATTAAAATAAACAATATATAATAAATAGTACCTACTTAGCGACGAGTATTTAATATTTGTTTCTATAATATTTTCATCAACATTAGCAGATCAGTACAGAAGCTCGATCGGACTTATGGCGAAACAGGGTGTGAAGCAGGTGATCGGACACGGAGAAGGCAGCTCGTCAACAAAATGATCTAGTCCGAATATACAAACTGAATAGTTCTGCGAGCGGCTTAGCACCGTAACTCAGCGCGCCGTACATGAGATGATCTACTCGCGACAGGAAAAACACCGCTTCCGGCGATTAATTACGCGGCTCTGCTGGCCCGAGCATTAAGCCGGGTCCCCCCGAATTCCGATACGTCAGAATGGCACACCGGCGGGCAACACGTGCGTGTTCCCATCCATCAATCACGTGGCATTCTCGCTGGCACACTATCGTCGCGTTCGCTACTGATTATCGTGTGCCTGGCAAGTTTCACCGGAGATCTAGAGGGATCCACGACGGGGGATCTCGTGACCCTGTCACCGGATTCCCGGTGTTCCCATGGATCCTATCTCACGTGTTCCTTGGTACACAGTGCGGCGAAAGCAGCTTAAACGCTGCAAAAATCCCTTCCAAGTATTTCAATCGACAAGCTGCATAGAAACGGTAAGATCGGTGTTTACACATAATACGAATACTTTTTATCTATTCATTCTTGTATATAATTGTATAACAATGCTTTTACATTGACATATACATTTATGATGATTTTCAATGTTGATGTACAGGAAACATATCTTATGGTGGTCACAAATCTTCTATAAGTGGACGAGCTTGCGTCTAGCTAAACTAAATTTGAATGACACTAAATGCCCTTGAATGCCGTTGGAAGACGAAAGCGTTATAGGTAGTGATGGAATCTGAGTCATTTCAAATCGCTTCGAATCAATATTTACGACAAAAAATTTGCAACCACTTGCAACATGATTCGAAGCTTAGAAGTCTTGAAATTCATGGATGTCTCGAAAGTCTTCATTGTCTTGAAAATCTTGACAATCTTAAAACTTTGGAAGGTATGTAAGAATTGAAACTCTCGTAATGTTACATCCATCACTAAACAATGATTACGTCATGTCAGTATTGGGATAAACCTACCAATATTACAAAAAGTACAACATTTAAGACTTTTAAAATTTTCAAGACTTCAAGACTTTCAACACTTTGAAGAGGTTCAAGAATTTCTGATTTCGAATGAATATCGAACTTATTCGAAACTCAGTGGTGCTTGATTTGTTCGAAAACGTGCAAGACAAAGTATTGTAGGCCCGGCACTAATTGTAGATGAATGAATCGTTCCAGGATAGGTCTACCTACATAAAAACTATTCCGTATAAAAGATATCAGAGATCACCTTGAAATCTCAGAAGCTGGTCCACCCAGAGATGATTTGTAACCCAAATTCTCCCCCCCCCCCCCCTTTTCTCCCCCGAAAGAGAGCAAGATTTATTTGCAAATAATTGTGTGCGATACTTCAAATGGAACACCCTGTGTCCGACGAAATCTAAATCTAAATACTGGTGTTGCCGTAGGCAGTGACGCACTCAGCCCCCCAAGAAAAGGCAAATAGAACATTGGAAAATTAGTTAAACCGTAGAACGGTTGCTTCTATGTGCAGATGTAACAAATGCTACAGGACCCGCGCTTGTAGCAGAAAATGTTTAACAGGTAAAATTGTGTAATAACAGCACTGGCTACCATTAACAGATATTTTTGCAAGAAATAAAAATTCAAATGTTCATTCTATTCAACTCGCTCCCCCCCGTCCTTCCAAGATTAAATCCTGAGTGCGCCACTAGTCGTAGGTCGTACATAGCTAATGACCAAGTGGTCGATACGGGGATAAAGAAAGCAAGAGGAAAAAGAAGAGTTCACATAAGATGAGTGCAGCTGTAATTTCAAGCTTAAACTGTTTCTTCGCCGCGTTTGGGGTTAGGCCCAACCGTGGGTTTGCGGAACAGTCGAGACAAGAGAGGACTCCTCTGAGTAGGTCTTCTTATTCATCGGCGGCTGCCTCGTCGACACAGCCGGTCCATCTAACGAGACATGCATTATGTACCAAGTTCGCTCACTTTGGAAGGGCTGTCGTTGTGAAAAGCGAACGGTGAGACGAGTGAGTTACGGGCCCGGTGCCACGCGAAATATGCTACCCGCTCCTGAATGCACGATGAAGGTGACGAACCCCGGACGACTTTCTAGCGGGCGTGCCCTCAACGAAATCTGAATTGTTCCCGTTCTCTCGCACTCTCTCATTCCATGTCCCTCTTCCTATCTCTTGCTGAACGCAGAGCGTTGTGTTTCGCGATTGTTGTACTCGCTAGCTGCAGCATAGTGTCGTTTGAATGCCGAATTAGGTGATGCATCGTGCTCTCGCTACAGTCCTGGCTTACCAAGAACCTTCTGGGAGAGCCTCTTCCATTGTTACGGCAGGCAAAAGATAGATATAACGTAATCTTATCAAGGATCATGGATAATTCTACGTCATTCGCGACGTGAACGTGTCAGAGAATTACATTGGTACTCATTGTCAGCATTGCATTGATGCAATGTAGATTGTTTGACATTTCACTCTGTACGTGATGTTAAAGGATATGATTTTAGTGGAATCAACCAGTTTAGTGAAATAGGTAATTTGAGAAAAAAACTTGATTATATAATAGCTAATAGACAACTGCACCAGGTATATCCTGCCTAAACCGACTCTATCGTCGAAGTGACTCACGACTCGCGTCTTGATCGTTGCTTCGGCTGCCGATCGTCTTTTTGATCGCCGATCGTTACTTTGACGTGGCATTGTACAGTATTTTATCCATATAAGTCCCTAGCACGGTTCTGCTGAGGGACATTTATGCGCCAGGGACAGTCCCAAGTAGCACAGGGATATTCTATGTACGTCCAGAGAATGTCCGCTTCGGACATTCCGTACATTCGGAGAACGTCCAGCCAATGTCCAAATGTGCCAGTTATGTCCTAGTTATGTTCTCTGAATGTACTAGAAGTACCAGTTACGAAGTTGGACATCCCGAGGACGTACTGTGTGAACATTCTCTTAACGTTTTTTCGGATGTCGGAAGTAACGTTCTCTGGACATTTTCTGAACATTTTTAGTATGTTTGAAGGTAACATTCTCTGGACATTTCCTGAACATTTTTTTTTCAATACCCACAAATAAAAAACAGCATTTTCTATTTAAAAAATAACTGTTTATTGGTAAATGTCATAAATTTTAAGACTGAATTGAAAAAATTAAAAACCAAAAAATGTCATCAGCGGGACTTGAACCAGCGAACCACTGATTACTAGTATTTCTCGCTGTGCCCTTGTGGGTTTTTGGGTTTTTCTCCTCCTCTGCCGCTGCCAGCTGGGTTCCACCACTCTTACTTGTACTGCGCACGCGCTACACTCGACGTACCTCTACTCTGCCCGTGCGAGTCTTACGATGAGTAGAGATACGTCGCGTGTAGCGCGTGCGCAGTAGACGCGAGAGTGGGGGAACCTAGCCGGCAGCAGCAGAGGAGAAGAAAAACCCAAAAACCCACGTTTCTGGCATCACTGACTCAGAGAAAGAACTCAGCTCAGTTCATCTCAAACTTTCAAACACGCTACATAGACCCAATCTCAGTGCTGTAAATCCCACTTCTTACACCACAGCCAAGACGAGTTAACAACCAAGGCCAACTTCTTGTATTCAAGAACAGGACGAGTGAAGGCAAGGGCTGACTTCTGGAACTGTGATCAAGACGAGTGAATACGGATCGCGATAACAGATCCGCGCGCGTATAAGGCAAGACCTGTCGGGCTGCCTTACTGACGAGTCCTCCAACAGGTCCGGGACGAAACGCGAATCCTCACAATTCATTCATCCTTTAACCAGTTGTCCAATATTAAGTTGGCGGGCAACAATTCTCCCATGGGCATTAATTCGCGCGCTCACTACGGGTGAAGATCTAAAGATCTTCCAACTCGCGAAAACACGGAGAAACAGTTTTGTTAAAAAAAAGTTGGTTTTAAATCTATTGACTAAAGTTGATCGCAGTAATTGATCTGTAAGGAACCTGTTTGCCTATCTCTCCAATATTTCATTTTATTCAAGGTTTCCCTTGGGTATCTGTGATTTCCCTTTCGCTTAAGTAGCAAAGTTAGTGCACTGAATAGTACTTATGCACAGTTAACGATAATGCGTTACAACAGAAGCGGCGAAAAGTCCATTTGGAAGTGTTAAATATTTAACAAGTGCTGCATTATACAATTATGCATTAGTATTATTATGCATTAGATAATTATTCATCGTTAGAAAGTTAGTGAGCAACAACAAAGATTTTGTGGTTGCTTGCTGCAGTAAGTTTGCAGCTAGTGTAGTCACATGTTACAAGAAAAGCGACGGCAAGCTCCTACACATAAAACCCGATAATCATACAGTGCTCGTGTATATTTATAGACGTTAATTATTCATCGCTCAAGAGTTACGAATAGATTGTTTATTTTATGCATTCAATCTACCAACACACAAATTATTTTCAGTTTAGTAAAATCGTTAAAGAATCGGGATCAGTTTTTATTTGATTCCTGTTTCTAGCAAATGATGATATTAAATTTATGAAGAAGAAACGAAGATCGCGTTGTTAGAAGGGTGTTTAAAAAAGTTCAGTTTTCAGGTGCTAAATAATGATCAAATAATACTCCATCATTATGTGCAGGAAGCATAGTTAATAATCAGTCCTGGAAGTGTTCTAGATTTCCCGGGGACAACGGTTTGACGTCGGAACCATAAGATCTCGAGCCATCGATATAGACGGTAAATCATCTGTCTGCCCCCTCCCCTTTGTCGAGTGACTCAAGTGGGCGTTGGTTTAATGGCTCGAGGTCTTGACGGGGCCACGGCAATGCCCCGCAGGGCAATTTCTGCCCTCGCTTGATCTAGAGGAAGCAGTACTATCATAAAAAAAAAAGTATGAACGGAGAAATATACATTAACCCTTCGCTGCATAGTGTATCATGTCTGATACAGTTGACAAATCTGGCACATAGCAAACTAAGAAACTTTTATTTAAAAAAAAATATTTTTCTCTTAAATAAAACATAAAAACTGACCTTCTTTAAAATTTTTCATCCCAATTTTAAAAATCATGTAATGAAGGGTTAACGATAAAAACAGAATATAATTGTTGGGGAATGTAGAAGTAAATTATTTTCACGAATATGTTTCTGCTTATGGCCCGTAATCTGTGAGAGGATTGAAAAAGCAATGGACACCGTGAATCTTACTTTCTCCAGTTCTGGTTTTATGAAATAAATTACTTCGATGTTGACCAATTTTTGTAGTCGCAGAGTTCGCAGGCATGGTAAACCTTTTGGATCCTAAAAATCCTAATGAAATGTCACTCACGTAAATATGTTGTGACAAAAAGTTATTTTTCAAAATAGACTTGTTTTACTCATAAATGACTAAAGTGGACGTGTTAACTTCCGTTAACATGATTGAAAAATGCAACTAAATTTGACAGAAGAGAATGTTTGCATTGAATTTGGGTAGAAACTTTTATCGCAACATCGGTGTGGTTTTCGCCCAAACTGGCTGAGATAAGAAGGAAACTTATGGTCGGTAGTGTACTCGAGGACTCTTTAACCCTTGGGGAGGACGGACAGTCTCGTGTAAGGTGGCACAGTGGGATGTTTGCCCAATCGAGCTGACCAGAAGTCAATTCCGTCAAACTCATTCCAGGTGAAAATAACTTGCTACCTGACAAAATTGAATAGAAGGGAATACCACAGCACGGTTATTTCCTTTTTTTATATTGTCGCGCACTGCTCAGTCGAAACGAAATTGTTTCTAGCCGTTCACATGTTGACTTTTAGACGATTTTATTTGTTTGGACACCGTTTCTCAGATTTTCAAAAATAGTTTATTTGTTTGGAACATATATTCTTTTTTCATCTGGCGCAAAAGTTCTTTTTCAAATTAAAGTTTTAACAATTAAGCTTTGTTTATATAGTTTCCAATTTTTTATCGATAAAGAACGGGCCATTTTCGAAGTACAAAATTGCATTTTCCCCGTACATACTTGTTCTTAAACGATCGGAGATATTAATACAGAAATGGCAGCGACATCTTCAATTTGATTAACTTGCATTTAAAAATTCAACAAAGTTTACCATATTTATCACGTCGACAACACGGGACAAAATAGAACCATTTCTGCTACGGAACGTAGCAACTGCTACTTCAAGTTGAATGAGATTGTATTTATAAAGATAAGGAAACTTTGCTTCGGGCGAAAAATAAAAATATTATCAGATAAAATGTTGTCAACGTTATGTTCTGATTAAAAAAATAGGAAGCTGATTAAAAAAAAAGTTCTCTAGTCTCACAAAGTGATAATTTTATATTTAATAAGTTCTATCACATTGAACCTACAGGGTAACACGAAAATTCCTAAGCCATTTTAAAATGAAGCAAATGAAGAATTTTAAACAGTGTAATGACTTAGGCCATCTTATACATACTACTATCCACAATATCTCTGTATGAATTCCCATTGAAACTTATAACTAGATTTGGCCCGTTCTCTTCCTTCTTCATGTCGCTAGAGTTCGAGGTGACGTTCTCCCACTATTTCACACGGTCGACGGTGACAATTATCATATTGTATATTTAATATTCGAGTTCTCTAAAAAGTTGTCCGACTACGCGTCATAACTGGAGATGGCGTTCAAAATCGCTCACAGTCGTGATTTTTTCACGATCACGACTCATAGTCTTAGTAATTCTTCATCTTTGAGTTAAACAATTGTATTATTTATGTAATTAGTAGAAAGGTATAGACAATTTCTGATTTACATACCAATACCACAGACAATACGTTACTTAATAACTAGTATGTAGTATGAATAATGATAATTCATAGATCGTGATTATTTCATGATCATGATTGTGATCCCACCTTTTTTTATCTCAAGTCATAGTAATTCTTCATCATTGAGTTAAAAAATTGTAGATTTGTTATACTCCTCATTTCTTTATTCTTTCATTGTGATTCTATTCTGCTTTTTAGGTTAGGTATTTTTATATATTTTAATATTACATATTGTTTATACATATAAGACATATGAACATATTTATTAATTTTTTATATTATTTATAAGTTTTTATACATTTGTATATGTTTTATGTATACAATATATCATACAATATACATAAAACATTTCGCAAGGTTTAAAGTTTGAAAAAATTTTAAACTGAACATTCTTTTACTAATTATTAACTTATTCATTATTCTTCTTGTTTTTATTTTTTGTTATGTAACATGTCCCGAGAACAGACTTCTATATACAGTGACCACGAACAATTATGTCCAAATGCTCTCCACTAATCAGAAACGATCATGAAAAATCACGAATCACTATGAAAAATCACCGTAATTGGGAGCGAACGTAATCGAATCACGAATAATTCGGAAGTAGCAATTCATCCCATCTCTACTTGTAACTAGAACCCATTAGATCGATCTACAACTCTATCGATCCTTAGCAAAAACAATTTTCTGTGACAAATTCGCGCCAGGAGGCGCCTTTTGTATATTCCGCGACAATCGACAAATGACAAGAACGTGTTCGAACGATTTCACGAGCGTCGCAAATCGTATTACCGTTTAAGAGGGAGAGCGGGGTAGGCGCGAGAGAGTATGAAACGCTGACAACCGTCGACAGGTCCTATTAAAATAAAATTTGCAGTATACGTGCAATAAATGTTCCAACGAGATCGATGGATGCCTCTGGTCTCTTTGCATTCGGCTTGTCGCGTCCCGTCACGATTTTCGCTGGACACCTGACAAATACGTGGGGACTTTCGCCGGTAAATCGGCAGTAAAACCGTTGTCGGTTGACGCGAAATTGTGTGGCGGCTCGTCAGGTTGAAACAGCGGCGACGCGACACGGCGGCTTGCTTATCAGGAACGCAATACCCGCGAGATGTAACGCGTCCCGTCTTGAGAGGATACGGCAACTTTCGTGCCGAGTTTCCACGGAGTAAGCCGGCCCCGTGCCTCTAATTAACGTACAAGCTACGCTGCGCTTGGCAATTTCGCCGGTTACGCTGAAACTCGGCCCAGGGGACGCGTTACAATCTTTCGCGTAGCTTCGTTATCAAGCGCGATCCGAGCACATGGCCGGACCAACCCGACGCGCGACGACGGATGATCAATGCGAGATGTTGTTGCTCCTGATGGAATTCGAAACTTCCTGCAACATTCACGGTGCATCTCTGAAATCCCTTGTCTTGGACCCGGGCCTTGAGAAATATGGCTTCCTCGAACAAATATAGGGCGTATAAAAAGTAATGCTCGCCTGTCATAGGGATGAATCTGTTAGGAAATGGGTTTAGAAAATTACTGTAATGCTGGAGAATTAACTTTAAAATACTGTGTTATTAAACAGCGCGGAAGGACGACTTGGCTGTTCGGCTAGCGGACTCGAAGAGAAGAAAGAAATAAGAAAGTTGTAGAGGCGGAAGAGAAAATCAGGCCCAGGCCCTTTGAATACGACGAATACCAGGCCTATGGGTCCTTATCATGATTAATAATCCAACAGAATCTACAGCTCTAGATCAGTAGACAATTGTAAAAGAAACTCACCATGAAATTATTGTTGAAGAATGTTTTACATTAACACCTTCCATTAACAATAGTGTGCTGTGGATCCGACGGAGGAAAAGAAGTTTCTGAAAAATTTGTAAGTATCTATACTTTACATTATTAGGCTGCTTTTTACCTTTTTTTATTAAGCTATGAAACCCCACATGGGATTATTAGCAGCATTCAATGACTGTGCATGCTAACATTACAAAGATAGCTTATAAACTAGAACTAAAACAATATATTGAACATTTTCGAATACAACATTAACACTAAGAAAAAAAACAGTGAGACTTAAGAAATGTACGTATATAAAATAGGGAACTAAGCGAGGGTCCGTACGAAAAGGAATCTATTTTATAGGATGGAAAGTAACCGTGGTTGCAAAGTTTGCGAATCAGAATATCTCTATTATTATCATAGATCGGACATTTCCATAACACATGATTAGGATACTGTACCAGACAACCACATGGACAACTTGTGTCAGCAGCAAGTTTAATCTTAATAGAAAGGAAGGCCCTCAGTTGATTGTGTCCAGAACGAAGTCTATTAACCCAGCAAATGAATTCTCTAGGGAGCCTTAGGTGAGCAAACCAAAGTTTAGAACCAGAGTGATAAAAGGACCTGAAAAATTTTATGCCCTTAAACTCTGCTTCTTTAAGAATATAATTTTTTGTTAGCTTTTTAGCTTGTTTTATAAAACTATTGGAAAAGACAGAGTAGGGAACCAGAATATTAGTAGAAGTAGCCAACAAGGATGCTTCTTTGCTAGTACGTCAACCTTTTCATAATGTGTGATTCCAATATGTGAAGGGATCCAAAAAGAAGCAATTTCTTGGATTTCAGAAAGTAGGAGTTTATCAAATTATGAATATCAAGTAGAAAGGGGTTGAATTTGGTAATGCCAGAGTAGTTACTTATTGTCAGCTCTGTTCAAGCATTCGGAGAGTCAGAATAAATGTACAGTGTATAGTCATATCCTTATGTAAACTTAGTAAGCGAGATTCATTTAGCTGAGGTGAAAAACATGCAGCACCAACAACTCCCAATTCTTTGTTTCTGCTTCCATCAGTAAAGATGGAAATAGAATTGGTAGGTCTATTAGCAAAGGGGATGGCCTGTTGAGTTCGGTTGAGATCCTGGCCCCCCTTACATTAGCTAAGATGGGAGTGCATAGTGGTTATGAGGCTGGCCGGAGGGTCCTCTGGACAGTCCCACATAACCCCGCCCCCAAGGGGGCTGGGGTATGCGTAACACATTTCCTCACTTAAAAAAAGGTCTATTAGCAAGGTGGTCCAGAAAGATGTATGTAGTTAGGATCTACTGCTTTCTTCAGAAGGGGTCCAAGCTCAGTATTTATCTCAACCGCTGGATTGGAGAAAATGTATTTACACTTCAAATTAATGAAGAATTAAAGAAGTACGATGATTTGGTACTGATATAGCGACGAATGTCCCTTTTTCGTTTGTCTCGAGACACGTATACGATTCTGTTCTATCTCTTCGACACGGTCAGGTGGACTGTAGTAGGAGGCTTTTGTCTGTACATATTAAATTTTGCAAAAGCTTATATTTCAATAATAATTTGTTTGCGATATGGTCCATTTCATATTTAATCTTTTCTTTCATACGAAATTCGGGGTAAAGCTTTGCAATAAAAATGATCTGTTCATATATGAATTGTCAATACTGCACAACACAGATACAGTATTGGAAATATTGCTCATATTGTTTGGCTGTGCCGGTATAATCAATTCATGACGTTCAATTGTTAGTCGCTTAATTAAATATTTTTCGTCTGCTCGTGTTTTACACACTTCTATAAAATGGTAATGAAACATGTGATGGCATACACAATAGAGTGCACGAGTTTTCAATAGATTATTTCTGTATCTTCCAATGGCAATATTTTAAAAAATTGTAACTGATATAAAACTGTGTAAGAAAAAATAGAACAAGTAGGTAAATTCTGGTTAAACAGAGCACTATTAAATTCTCAAGTATTTTTCTCAATAATTGTCTATGTCGAAGAGACAACCAGAAAATTTTGATTTCGCATAAACATACGAAGTCTACTTTACAACGATTATTCGTTTAGAGAAATCAAGAAATGATTTGAAGAAGAATTCAACCTTGAAGTATCAAAAACGCTCTGTCATGCAGAAGATTAAATTTTTCTAAAATTTCTATACGGTCGTGAACAGTGCGTGTTATATTTGATAAACGGATAAACGCATTTATAATTTTGTCCATATTATTCGTTCCGGCGTAGTTGTACGTACGCCAAAGTGGCGTTACTTAAAAAAGAAACTGAAAATATTTGTAATACTAAAGGAAAAACGGGGCTGCGGTGTCACGTCATCGCTAATTAGTAACTCCGTTGATTAATTGTGGAGGTCGACAGGAACGTAGCTGGCTCCATAGATAGCGGTTCAACTGAAGAGAACAAATTGCTACAAGAACAAGCACTCGATCACCGATATTCCAAAACGACTACCGGCTGGCCGCGTTTTCTTTGTCCATTTTGTCTGCCGAGGTGTCGCAAATGCGCAGGTGCGGAAACGAATAGCTGTCCCACGGGCAAATTGCTAATTATCAGAACGTGCTGGACTTTATTAAACCGGTCGGCTTCGAGGGACTCCTTTCATTTCATCGCGAAATTTTATTCAGCTACTCGATCAATGTTTGCATAGACATTCGATGAAGATTAGATTTCATTTGTGCGCCACGAAATCAAATACGGTAATTTTAGTAGTGTATTCGGCAAACAGTTCCGAGCTGGATGGTAGAGTAAGGGCAGTGTTGGGCAATATTTAAATAAGTAATTATTTAGATAAAACTTTAAATAACAAGTTATTTGTTATTTGGGTATTCGAATAAAAAACAAAAATAATTATTTATTATTTGAGCAAGTCTAAGTGAATTATTTAAAGTAATAAAGTTAATTGTTATTTACAAATACTTTGCTTCATGATCCGCAACCTAGACATGATAGACGCACCAAGTCAAGTCTTGCAGATGATAAGATTAGTGTGCAATTCAAGAGCTTATTGAAGGTGATCGCCGCGGTGGTTTAAATTTGTCACTATTTGTTTACGGATAAAAAGACGCTAACAACTGTAATTACACACCTAAAATATACCTGCTGTCACATATGAAATTATTATTTAAACTTGAATTTTGATAGTTTATGACTATTTTAAATCTGATTTTTTATTTAATCTGAATTTTACGAAGTTTGTCTTCAAAACGTTATATCTCAGCCCTGAATAATCTAAAACGAATAATACTTTGGATTCGAAAGCTTTGAAGGGTACCAACCCTGTTCCAAAAGATATTTTTTGAAAATCTTAATCTTGAACAGTTGACTTTTAGCCACGGAAAGCGGATTTCCAGACCATAGGGCGCCGGTTCACTGTTGAAGAAATAGCTTCAGAAGTAGGTATTAGCATTGGTAGTACTCATCACCAAACTGTGCCTTCAAACGAGTTAAAATCTCTGAGGGATTAACCCCTTCAGTGGTTAAAAACTTCATGATAATACTCTGTGCGACAGACGAAGGAATAATTAATTAATTGGTTATCGATCGTAATTTGTCTATAATACAAAGTTTTTATTCGCGGCGCAAAGGTTCGATCATTTACAACAACAAATAGCTATATTGTAGGATACTGAACGCTGGATTCGGATTTGAATCTTCAGGTTCGAGAACCACGTTGGCTATTACAAATGTTTGTAATCAGTTTTTAAAAGAAAGACATTAGTTCTGACACCGTCCCCAAGATGGACTAAAAAGTATAAAATAATTTTTCCTAGTCCCATACATATTCCTAACCTCGTACAGACAGTCCTGAAAATTTGTGATTGTGAATTTTTAATAGCTATGAAAATACTTGTAAGATTTAAAACGAAAAACGTGAGGCGCATGCAATAGATAATTGATGCATTTTACGCCCCATGTTTTTTGTATTTTCATAGCTATGAAAAATTCACAATCACAAATTTTCAGGACTGTCTGAACGAGGTTAGGTATCTGTATGGGACTAGGAAAGTGATTTTATACTTTTTAGTCCGTTTTTAAAAACATGGTATTTTTAAAAGTTTATTTTTATTTATTTGAATTACCCTTGTAGTTCGCGATCGATGGACGGATCTTGACGGTTCGAAATTTTGTCGTGTTTTCAAATTAACTTTTTCGGCATGTGTTTGAGAGCACTCTTCCACTGCATGGATCATTTTGCGGACTCACGTGAATTTGAAACAGCGTGACACCTGCTATTACACTCGCGCTACGATTCCGTGTTATGGAAATAGTTAGATTATTATTCAACATAACGAATTGTAGAAGATTCGTTTTTAACCGTGGTTTCAGTCACCTGCCCTACACTGGATATGTTCTAAACATTACTCTAGTCACCTGTTCAAATTTTGCATTTATTAACAACTATTTGGCTAAGTTTTATGAATCTTCTACTTTTCTTTTAGCAAGACCTTTTCTTCTTATCTTCTATGGTTCGTTATGTTAAAAACAAAAGAAGGCAGATATTGCGAAAAGAAAAGTAGAAAATTAAACTTGTTAATAATTGGAAAATTTGAACAGGTGACTACAGTAATTTTTAGGACGGAACTAGTGTTAAACAGGTAACTATAATCACTTTTAAGAACGAAGACAACGTTGAAACGTAGACATTGGAACTTGAAACTGATTTTTAACGTATATGTATAAAGAGATCCGCGCATAACGGAAAAGTTCATGCATGTGAACCGATCATTCCGAATACAAAATTAAAGATCCATAGATCCGTTTGCTGTCGAATCAGCTAACGCAAATATGTCCAGAAAGTTGAACTATTTTTAAGAAATTTCGATTTATAAAAATATGGACACTAATAAAATTACAAAAATCGTAACCTCTCTGCAAACGAAGCAAAATTGTAGTTCTTTGAACACGTTAAGTGCCAATTGCGAAGAGAATGTCGCAAAATGGAAATAATATTTTCATGGAAAAAATTCCAATTCCCAAACATATGGGAACTGAGAGAATTCAAGAAGATCGAGGTATTTGATCCGGAGGACAGGGAATACTTTTCTGAAGGAAGCTGCTCGGAATGCGAATGTTTTCGTCACGAACGCTATGAATTTTCGAAGCAAGATAAACACGGTAGGAATTTCGCAAAAGTCCGCGTCACATTGTGAAACTGAATGAGGCAGTAAGGTTCGCACTACTCTCGTCGTAATTAACTCCTTGATTACCGGCGTCGAATCCGAGAAGATCAACGGTATTCTAGCGAGAAGAAGAATTCACGGGAAGGTGTTGTATGCGTCTGCCGCTGGAAACTTTTCTCGGCAAACTTTTTATGGAAACAGGTTCGCTCGGCCAGTAGATTCAACCTAATTGAAACGAGGAAGAATTATGATCGGTGGGGAAATATACGGTAAACCCCGCTATTCTAATACCAGGGATACACATTCCATTTTGTATCAGTTGTACGTTCCTTATAAATATGGATTATATTTCTCTTATGTATATTATATTCTCTTAATGGTGTGAAAGTTAACTTCTAAAGAGGCCTGTGAAAATCACGTGTCGCAGTTTTTCGCCCAGAAATCACAGAAGTTTTAAAGTGACGGGGTTATGGTTTTACCTAAAAAATGGTGAAAGGTGGTAGATCAAAACGGCACAAACTTAATTTAATAAACTTCATTTAAAATATGGAAAAGCTTGATTCATTTCTGCATTAAAATACGAAGAAACTTTTTCCACAACCTATTATTATACTTTGAGACCATGTATTCAATATAAAATGTTTAAAATAAATATTGAACTCTTGTACTGTAATATGTATAGTAATTATCAAATAGAATGTCTTTTAACGGTATATTAATAATTAATGAATGAAGTACAATAAAATGATATTTAGTTTATGCTTCGAGAATAATTAGATTGCGGATGTTTATGCGATTTTTAATTTTTGTAGGCAGCAACTCTCAAGAAAGTGGACACAAATAAGATATTTTTTTAGTGGTAGTAACATTTATAGATCTGAAAGAAATAAAAATTGTTTCAAATTCTGTGGAATTTTATAATCTACCATTTTTGAAAATTTTCAAAGGGCATAAGTGCATACAAGTTAGATCCGCAGTTTAATAATAACCGTTCAGAGGACACAGAAATAATTTAAATTATTGATTTTAAGCATACGAACCAACAAAATAGACTGAAAATTTCAATCTATTTTAAAAGTGAGAATTATTTCAATTGAAAAGTAACCATGAATTTAAAATATTCATTTAAAATTAGTTTAGTTTTCACACGACTCCTGTAATCGCGAGTTTTCCCGGCTCGTTCGTCGGTTATGCTTGTGACAAAGCGAACCGGAAGAAATAGAATTCTTCGACTCGCTCGCGAAACACAATGGTTAATACGTTGTAGCGTGAATGATAGAATACGAATCGGATGAACGAACGTAAAAACGACAGTAGTGTACAAGCTGAACGATCGGAGCCACGCAGGCAACAAAAGGGATGCAACGCACGCTTGAGAACTTTTTTTTACAAACGACATAAACCGCAGCTTTACACGTTTTGAAAAAAAAATCCAACCACTCTGCGGTCTATTAATCGTGCTTAAAAACTCCTCGTGCCCAGAGCAACAAAAGAGTATTATCGCACCAGTATGAAATGTACCCGTCGTTGTCCCACACGGAAACTTTTAACAGGACACAACAGCTGGTCGGTTAACGTGCTATTAAAAAATAACCTTTTCATAGCTAACGGTTTCGCTTCTGCACAATGGGATGACATCGTTAGAATATTGGTTGTAGCTGTAAATATTCCGTGAATTTATATAGAGGAAGCCACACGCATTTTTTAATTTGCACACAAGCGCGTCTAGTAAATACTTTCGAAAAGCGTGTACTACCATTTTGGAAGTTTCCGCGTTTATTTTTACTCAAAGTGCGAAAACCATCGTTTAGTCTTTTTCTGAAAAAGCAGCAAGACTTACTCGAAAATATAAAACATTTTTGAAAAATAAACCTGCAATAACTGGATAGTGAGAAGGATTTAAGGATATTGTTATATTAATTTCGCCTTTCAAAGATGATTGGAACAGAAAATATATTATTATTTGACTTTGGTAGGAGTCTAATCATTTTTGACCGCATGAATGGCGTAAAAATGACGACTCATAGTGAGCGGGGACGCCCGCTGAATTGTCGCCAGTGCTTGCAAAGGATGGTGTAACAGAAAACACGTAGACGCCATCGGCAGATTTAATGGAACGTGTAGTCGTAGAACGCGGGTATCTCGATAATTCGATGATCTTTCAGAAGTACAAGAGACGCCGCTAATTGACTGACTTTTTCCTCTCTTTTTATTTTTCTCACGCGGGACAGTTCGTGCTCGCACACTGGCGAAAATGAAATAGCGAGGCGACGATCGGCAAACGGCCGGTGCTGCTTCGATTTTAATCGACGTCGAACGTGACTCAGGCTACGTGACACTCTTCGAGACAGTTCCGCCGGGGAGATATTAAAATGGAAGCTGCGAACCGACGGGAAATTGTACGGTGTCCGCCT
The DNA here is from genome assembly GCA_028455615.1 of Lasioglossum zephyrum. Taxonomy (NCBI): domain Eukaryota; kingdom Metazoa; phylum Arthropoda; class Insecta; order Hymenoptera; family Halictidae; genus Lasioglossum; species Lasioglossum zephyrum. Next base: position 13,635,137 of record CM052323.1, on the reverse strand, counting down.
ATCGGCGCTGCTTCGTGAAATATTCATGGGGCAGGGTTTCAATGACAGACGGTTGTTAGTTTGCCAGCGATATTTTCTGATTCAGCCAATCTTCGGCTGCGTACCGGCGCACGACCATTTCAAATATGGACAAGCCCCCCGGAGGTTCGCGTGGCGTCGACAAGTCAGACGCGTCCTCTCTACGAATAACTGTAGAAACGCAAATTTTCTAGCTGGAACAGCCCGTGGTGGCATCGACTGAGACGTGAGCCTGCGTGAGACTGCGACTCTCTGCGTCTCTTTCTTTCCCATACGATATCCTTCCTCGCGCTCGAAACTTTAATTGTCTATTACACAAGTAAATATCATCGGATGTTCCATCGCGTAGGAACAGGACACGTGGTTCTTCCGGACAATATTTATGGTACGTTCGTGACTAGGAATCTTCATCGAAGATTCAGTCAATTAGGGTCTTCCGGTGACCATTCTAGACATCGCCAGATGGCTATTTTACCACGTTTTTATTAGCTCGCTTTTTACCACGTTTTTATTAGCTCGCTTTCTTGTTTGTTTGTCTGTCTGTTTGTTCGGTGGCAAATTTTGCAATTGATTTTAAACTAACTTCCTGATGAGCTAGAGACTTGAAATTGCACACATGGCTCAGAACTGGATGACAATGCATT